>CM022946.1:33364306-33454067 GCA_012931725.1 Litsea cubeba
TATCTTTATACAAATCAGCTCTTAATTGTGGCTGATTAAATCTGATAAAATTCAAACGCTCTGCTTCGATCATAGTGTAAGCATCTACAATGAATTGTTGAAAGAGCTTTCAAGATTGAAAAAGAAGCTGAGACTCTTTGTCTCTATTTTGAAGTCTAAATGAAACAAACTCCCTCATGCTAACATTTGTTCTGCTGTTGTCTTTAGAACTTCCAGAAAGTTTGAGTTTAACATCATCCCTATATCCATCTTCTCCATAAGGGAATAACAAAGGATACTGCAAACCGAGATACAAAGGATGCTTCACATCAATGCGTTGCAATAACTTGGATTGTGTCTCAATGATTATGTCCCCATCACCAATTGAACTATCGATATCTCCAACAATTAAAGCAGCCACTTCAGATGCAGATGGTAGATTGTAGGTTCTTCCATCCTTCGATCTATGTCTAATCAGCCTCATTTTAATCCTGTAACATTTTTTTTTATAACGATCCCTAGCATAACGAAAACTTTATGCAAGGACGTTATTCTGATCAAGCATTTCCTTCAATGCAGCAATGATTTCTGGATCTAAACTTCCAGATTTGTCACTTGAAATTGAAAAAAATAGTTTATTAATTATTAAAGAAGGCATTGAACATAAAAGACCTGACTAAATTAAAAATGAATTTATATGATAAATACCTGAAACAATTCAATCTATTATTGATTTCATCCTCTGTATCATGTTTGTAAAGCTATGCAGATTTACGCTTTTGATTTTGAAGAGGAATAAGACCACCCATATAGTGATGATTCTGTCCTCCAATTCTAAAAATAGGAGGATTAGAACCCTTATTGATTGAAGTATCAAACTTTCCTCCAAAGGATGTAAAGGAGAACATCACGTTATATGCCCGGATATTACATAAGAAATGCTTGCTTCGATTATCTACATTACTGTGAGGATTGCGAAGGACATCGGGAGCAGACTTCAAAAGTGGCAATTGGACTTTGCTATTCATACAGCACAAAGTGAATTCTGGATTATTTGTGTTGCGATCTTTTCTATTTCTTTCTTGATACCATATCATTGCACCGCAATGTTTGCAGATATATGTTGGATCACCAATATCCAGTACTCTATTTTCACACGTGGCACAAACACAAAAGATATTGAATTTTGATTAAAATAAGATTTCATGACACTTTCAAATATACATGAATTATAGCACAAAAGTTTACCTTCGCTTACTTCAGTTTCAACTTCACATTCAAAATCTCTATTATAATCTTCATTCTCTATCATTGAGAAATTAATATAACTTGAATATGTTAAGATAAAAAAAAGACAATTCAAAATTGTGAAATATAAGAAACTTATAAGATACCTTCATCAGCAGAGTTTGACATTACATCTTGGGGTCCATCTAGATACATGGAATGTACAAAAAGAAAAACAACAAATCAAAGAAGTGAACAAATTATAATTTAAGTTGAAAACGAGAACATATGGAAAATTACCATCATGAAGGTTAATGTTTGAATTATTTGAAGGCCCTTCCTCAACATGAAATCTTATATGAAAAAGAACTATTTTAGATAATAATATAGATGATTATTAAATAAATTAAGAACATAGATGATTATTAAATAGATTAAGAAAAAAGTAGAGGAGATAATCCACAAACTCTTAATTTCATGTTACCGGAAACATTAGAAGCCTTTGAATTTTCTACTTCACTAATCAGATGTTGTTGAATATGTTGGACACCATTCTGTGAAATGGATTGGATAGTTTTGCTGATTTGAATGACAAATTTCCCAGTTCTAGCAGGAGTATTGTGATAACGAATAAGAAGAAGAAGGAAAAACTCTAAGATCAAAACAATTAATATTCTTCTATCAAATATAAAATGATTCTATGGGGTGAGTAGGAATATACATTACTCTTGAAGCCTTGATCGAATCATGACATCATATGGGGTAGCATGACTACATTCCGTGGTCTTTTTTGGTAAATGGTCAGAGGGATTAGGAATGTTAGATGTTGAAATAGAATGATGAATAGATTTTCCCCTCATAGAAACAGATGGATATGCAAGGGAATTGCTATTGAATATGAAATGGGGTACGTATGAATTTCCACTCAAATTCAAAACTGCAAATAGAGAAGAAAAAAAAAAGAAAGTTAAACTTAATTCAAAGCATTAAAAAGTTAAGCTGAATGATAACAATTTCCAAAAGTATTAACTACAAATATAGATGGAACATGTCACATTTAGTTAGCTTACTAAAAATATTATAATTCAAACCCATACCAATTTGAAACACCATTGAACGTCCTCTTGTTAAAAGGGGGAGTTGTTTGATATGAAACTGCAGAATTTGGAATAGATAGAATGGGAGTACTTGGAGACTGATGAGAACTGCATCGCTTTTGTAACATAATAGACTCCTATGTCTTGCTTCTTTCTTTTCATCTTCCTTGCTTCTTTGTACACCATCTTAAAAAAAAAAAATTAAACGTGGTACATTCTTAAAACATATACAGAGACAATGAACTAAACATAAAGAGTTGTTGAACTAAATAACCTTAATTTGATTTGAGCTTATATAAGAATATGGGAACATGTATATATTTAGTTAGGGTAATAAAAAAAATTCTACTAATAAGAAACACCACAATGTAAGTTTGCTTAAACATTTCTAATGCATACCATTTGAAATATCATTTAAAGGCATTATGTTAATAAGAGGGGTTGTATGACATGAAATTGTAGAAGTTGGAATGGATTGACCAGGCGTACATGGATACTCTGGATTGGACCGCTTTTGTAACATAACAGACTTTCTTCTCATTCTTGCTACTTTCTTCTCATCTTCTTTGTTTCTTTGACAACCATCTGAATTGAAAAATAATAATTTAAACATGAGAACATTCATAAAATTGTAAACAGATATATTCGGTAAATTTAAAAAGAAGAGTAGTTGATTTATTTTTATGGTTTGCTTTAGCTTTGTATAGTGATGTCAATGTACATATGACCAATAATTTAAAGAAATTACTATATATATATTAAACTACTCATTGACTTTATTAAGGCCTATATACAGCTAAAATCAATGTTTAAAATGCATACCGTTTGAAATATCACTTAAAGGCATTCTGTTAATAGGAGGGATTGTATGACATGAAAATGTAAAAATCTTAATGGATTGAAAAGGAGTACATGGAGACTCTGGACTGGATCGCTTTTGTAACATAACGTACTTTCTTCTCATTCTTGCTACTTTCTTCTCATCTTCTTTGTTTATTTGAAAACCATCTGAATTGAAAAATAATAATTTAAACATGAGAACATTCATAAAATTGTAAACAGATATATTCGGTAAATTTAAAAAGAAGAGTAGTTGATTTATTTTTATGGTTTGCTTTAGCTTTGTATAGTGATGTCAATGTACATATGACCAATAATTGAAAGAAATTAATATATATATATTAAATTACTCATTGACTTTATTAAGGCCTATATATAGCAAAAATCAGTGTTTCAAATGCATACCGTTTGAAATATCACTTAAAGCATTCTGTTAGTAGGAGGGATTGTATGACATGAAAATGTAGAAATTGTAATGGATCGAAAAGGAGTACATGGAGACTCTGGACTGGATCGCTTTTGTAACATAACATACTTTTGTTGCCACTAAAAATGTCACTTTGCCTCTTCAAGATCCAAAAAGCTACATGAAGTCGCAGCCTGCTATAAATAGGCAATGTTACTTCCAAAAAACCAAATCTTGTCAGAATCAAGCAAAAACTGCAAGATCCTTCGAGACCGTCAAAAGAGGAGTACACAAGCAGTTTCGGGCCATTTCAAAATCATTTGGCCTAATTTCGCTTCTCCGGTAGCTGAAAAGGAGCTCCCGCCGGCGAAAGCATCGGAGACACCAAATCTTCGATCAGAGCCCGTGGATGGTATCAAAATACATTCAAAAGGCTCCACGTCAAGTTCCAAGTCAAACCGACAATGTTTGACTCTCCATCAACCCTCAAACAGCTAAATCAAGCCTCTCGGCGGTGAGAACCACTAAGGCCATCACTCATCAAAAAGAGCACATGGACAGCTTCAAAATGCTTACAAAAGGCTACACATCAAGTTTCAGGTCATTTCAACAGCATTTGACCATATTTTGACGCTCGGAAGCCAAATCAGGCCTCTCGGCGACGAAACTCCCCGGGACCATGGTTTCTATGATAGAGCCTATGGATCATCTTAAAATGACTCCAATAGGTTCCCTGTCAAATTTCAAGTCAATCGGACATCGGTTGACCACACATCAAGCCGCGACATCTTCATCGTGATAAAAGTAAGTCTACTGGGAATAGGACCCCAAACGGCTCCAAAACTCAAACAAAAGCCTATGGTTGGTCTTATTTGTTTCTCAGAAGTCTTCACCCCAAATTTCAGGTCATTCCGACATTGTTTGACTCAGTTTCAGCTTCTGACGGAAAATCGGCAGCTCTACGCGACAAAATCTTCGGCTTTCCCAGAAAATTGGAAACTTTGCACTCCAAAATGCAAGGATTCTTGTCAAGGTTTCTACAGGGAAATGAAGCCAATAAATGATAAAAAATGTCAATAACAAATACAAAAGAAAAAAGAATAAAAAAACAACAAAAACGGCTGCAAAACGGGACAAAAGGGGGGAAATCCCCCCAGGGTCGCCAGCCCCTGCGACCATGGAGCTCGGATTCGCCGGGTTCGCCCCGGAAAGCCCATTTTTCGTCGTTTTTCGCGATTCGAAGCTTTCGACTCCTAAGAATTTCCAAAATTCATACTTTTGAGACACCAAATCCTTTGACATCCGTTAAAATCAACTGGTCAATCATCAAGAGTATCAAAATCAGACATTGATAGCCAACCGGTCAACAAAAAAAGTGTGCTTTACCCAACCGATCGAGAAATCTACCGGACAGATGGGCACCGACCCGCTGTTAGGCAACCAATACCTGAAGTTACAAGGTCATCCAATGTCGATCTACATATAGATCCATCGATGATCATAGTTCGAAGAATCCCAAAAGATGCGACACGGCCCGCGATCTTCAACTGCTCGGCGATCACTTAATGCGATTAATTGAGTAGCTTTATAGCAGTCATTAATTCATTTCTTTGAACGGCCCAATCAGAAGCAAGCAAATGGGAGTTACAAGTCAATTGATTCATGGCATTTAACCCATGAAACTCCTCCCATCATGGCGATTAAAGGCGATTAAATGCCCTCAATCTCCACCGGCCAATCAAAAGCCAAGAAAAAGGAGTTACAAAATAAAGGAATTAAACCCTGTAACTCCTCCCATTATACGGCTTAATGACAATTAAAGCCCATAAACTCTTCTAAATGGCTACCAAGAGCCTATGAATAGGAGAGCATCCCAAGCATTCCATATATAGACTTCGGGAAATCCGGAAATCCAGACAAAAAAGTCATAAGAAATCTAAGAGAAAGAAAGAGAGAAAACTCTGTGAAAGTTCTGCACCGGCCACCACTACAAGGTGACAAAAGTTCCTTGGGGGGTACCCCCCAAGGTCCTTGCCTTCTCCTTCTACCTCCAATGGCTCAGACGTGGATTTTCAGCCCGTTCTACTAGCTTTTTATTGGACATAGGACCTTCCTTTTGGTCTTTGTCCTCTAAAAACCTGAGGTTATAGCCAAGCCAAGCGAATCAGGAGCATCCTCTGTTCTCATCTGCATAGATGATGGCGATGTCCACATATGGCTTGCGACAGTCAATCTGAATGAGTCCCCCACAATCTCCTGAGAAGTTAGGTCCTTCTTTTCTTGCTTTTCATTGTATTATGTATTTTTCTAAAAAGAGACAAAAATCACAACTCTTGTCATTCATTATTGAGAAGACTTATAAAATAGGCTATAAATGCCAAAATCGTCGATAAAACGCCAAAATCGACTATAAATGCCAAAAAAAAATTGCCTTCCAAGGCAAATCAAGAAATGTCTCTTTTCTTAAATATATGTGCATTGGAAAACTTGAAAGAAGTTGATTTCCTTTTTACTTGCGAAGGTCGATCTTCTGGATCACCACTTGCAATTCCAAGTAAATAGAAAATATGGCACACCCAAAAAAAAAATATTGATACCCGCTTCTGCCCCCGGGTGCAAAAGGGTCGTACCCAATGGACTCCCACGTCCGCCCGACCTCGAGTAGCACCGAGCAGAACACGCGGTCCATTAAACTGGCACACCCGGTGGGACTCGTTCATTTGAGAACATGATGTTAGAAATGAAATATTTGCATATATATCTTTTGCTCTATGCTTATACTTCTTTTCTGGATTCCTTAGCTACTTTCTAATTGGTGGCCCATGTTGGATTCCGCAGCTAAAAAAATGAAATGAGGACTTTTATAAATTTCTAATTCTTTGAATTTATTTCCACTCTTCTCTTTTAAAAAAATCAGATTTCTCAGTTTGGAGTCAAAATTGAGAAACCTTGATCATCTCCTATCGTTCATCGTGCTTGTAGAAATGTTGAGCATGTTCGACTAAGGATTTGGGACATCGTTTCTCTTCGATGAGTTCATAAGGGATCTAAAAGAAAATCAGATTTCTCAGTTTGGATTCAAAATTGAGAAACCTTGGTCCTTTCCTATCGTTCATCATGCTTGCAGAAATGTTGAGCCTGTTCGACTAAGGTTTTAGGCCATCGTTTCTCTTCGATGAGTTCATTAGAGTTCTTAAAAAAAAATCAAAAAATCAGATTTCTCAGTTTGGATTCAAAATTGAGAAACCTTGATCCTCTCCTATCGTTCATCGTGCTTGCAGAAATGTTGAGCCTGTTCGACTAAGGTTTTGGGCCATCATTTCTCTTCGATGAGTTCATTAGAGATCTTAAAAAAAATAAAAAAAATCAAATTTCTCAGTTTGGATTCAAAATTGAGAAACCTTGATCCTCTCCTATCGTTCATCGTGCTTGCAGAAATGTTGAGCCTATTCAACTAAGGTTTTGGGCCATCGTTTCTCTTCGATGAGTTCATTAGAGATCTTAAAAAAAAAAAAATCAGATTTCTCAGTTTGGATTCAAAATTGAGAAACCTTGATCCTCTCCTATCGTTCATCGTGCTTGCAGAAATGTTGAGCCTGTTCGACTAAGGATTTGGGCCATCATTTCTCTTCGATGAGTCTATTTGAGATCTAAAAAAAAAAAAGACATAGACCACTAAGGTTAAACCAATTGCATTCTTTGATCACGGTTGATTCAAGAAAAGCCTTGTCAAGAGTGTGGAGACAGCTTGACTGTTCTAGGCAAGGGTCCTCCAAATGGGTTCGTTAAGTAATCCTACCCTTACCTGGGGGCAATTCTATCAATCGAGATTTCATAAGACCGGGTTAGGAGGCCTATGTGTACTCTCTCGTCTTTTAAATAAAAAAATTTTAAAATAAGAATTAAAATATAAAAATATATAAAAAAAAGATTTTAAAAAAAAATATTAAAAAAATAAATAAATAAATAATATTTTTTAAAAAAATCTTAAAAAAAAGATTTTTTTCAAAAAAAATCTTAAAAAAAAAACTTCCGTCATTTTTGGGTTTAGATCGGAGAAATTTTGGTCTCCTCCCTTCTGAGTACTGGCGCTCGCGAAAATTGTTGAGCCCGTGTTCAGATTGGAATGTCTTTTGCTCTCTTTGATGAACCCGATCTTGACCTTTCAAAAAAAAAAATCTCGTCATTTTTGGATTCAAAACCGCGAAATTATGGTTCATTCCCTTCTGAGTACTGGCGCTCGCGGAAATCGCTGAGATCGTATTTGGATCGGAATACCATCTGCTCTCTCTAATGAATCCATTCTTGACCTTTCAAAACAGAGAATCTCATCTCATGGATGCGGTCTCCAAACATTTGTGTCTAGTAGTACTAGTATGCCCTTTTAGGGTCTACTGTATTCACGACCGATACATTTGAAACTCCAACCTTATATTCTTCTTACATCGAGAAAGCTCTGCTTCTCGATAAGTCGAATTTAGGTTCACAATTGCTTCTAGCAGTCATTGGGATGCTCATTCTGGGCTTACCATACCTGCGATCAGAACAATTCGACCCTCTATGGCTTTTTGCCTTCTTCATATTGCTTGGGTCATATCCCTCGAGCATTTGAAAAGACAAAATCATAGAACTCCCCATTTATGATTATATTCTTGTGATTACTAATGGATGTGGTCTTGTTTCAGAAATTTTTCCAAAACTAACAATGGCACCTTCGCTAACCATTACTTTCGATGAGAACAAACACCAGCTCATGCTTCAATAGAAGCAAAACACGCGCACCTACAAGCGCCTCATCAACTGCCGAAGCGTCAATTCCCTCGGCAACTCTCTGAACTCTGGGTCGACCTCGACTCCCCGGACTATCGTCTTTGGGACGCTGGGACCATTCCCACTTCCCGAGGAACAAACTACTCCTTTAAGAAGTAGAAGCTCGCCTCCCAACGTATCACTACCATGACACCAAAGGCGAGCACCAAAAGGACCGAAGCCCGTGGCACCCCCACGAAGCCTCGACCCGCAAGCAACCAGGTCTATCCCAAGACTTGGTCCCCAAGACCTTCACCAAAACAAAGAAGGTCCCAAACATCCACCAATCCAGCATACCTGGCCCCACTCAAGGAGAACCAGTTCTAACCTCTTGCTTACATGAAAGAGGTGAGACCCATCTCCAAACCTGACTCCCAAGTCAACCCAGCATGAGCCGGCTTGTTCTTACAAGCCCAAAATCAGATCATGCATGCACAAGGCGTCTGCGAAGCACCTGCTAAGGCCTACAATCCTTCAGTTCGACCCTTCATATCTACAGGGCCCGAACTCGAAAAATTCAAAGCTTCGCAGCAACAGGCGAAGGACTAGGTTCGTATCCTGTCCTTGCATAGTACAAAGAACGATAAGCTTGGCTGCTGCGCCCGAGGGAGCACATCCTCATTGTCAAAGCCCAGCCAAAGCTGACCGAAGCTCAAATTGCTTGTCGTATACGCCGCCGCGCATCGTATCGACAAAAGAGACTAGATAAGCAAAGGACCCCGCCTCCTACACTTTAAATCTCTCCCAAATGGGTCGAAAAAGAAAGACCCAACCAAGTTGCTATTATTCATATGGTTGGAAAAACCAGAAGACGCCAAAAGTCAGCATCCAAAATCCATGTCCGATGACCGGTGATCTGCAACGTCTCTAGGACAAGAAGACATTCAGAAGAATCCCCCGCTCCTTCATGCAAAGGACGACGGAGTGATCCTTCCTCAAGCTCTTCATCAAAAAGAATGAGCCCCAACTCAGTCACCAGGACAATTTCTTCGTTCGAATCTCGTGGGATGAACGTCCTGGCTACAAGTTCTGGAGCCACCACCTTGCATCCACCTCAAGATGATGCCTCACACACATCCAGCTGGTGGAACAATGCCAGCAGAGGATTGAAACTCTGATGGGAAAAACCTCTCTCTCGCCTTCCAAAATCAGGCGAACAATGAACCTCCTCCGAATCATCAAGATGATGAGGTAAATGGAGAAGAAATTTGAGTCACGCGCCTTACCAAAAAGGACGTAGACAGTATCCTCGCTAAAGCAAAAGAAGAGGATATACTCAAGGAACATGGGATCAAGCCACCATATCCCTTATGGATGGACTCAGTCCCGTTCCCTACAAAATTCAAGCATCCTACTCTCCAAACATATACGGGAAAAGGATCAGCCAGACAGCACGTCATCCACTTCAAGATCTTGATGGGAGCTATCGCGGATCAAGATGCACTTAAGATCCGCCTCTTTGAAAGTACCCTAAAAGGTACGGCCTTCGACTGGTACTCCACTTTGCCAGAGGACTCCATCCAAAACTGGGCCATGCTAGAGACACTTCCTGACTCACTTCAAAGGTGAGGATCATCCCGCTACTATGGCTCAGCTGTGTAGCCTAAAACAGGGGGAGAATGAGTTAACATATGACTTCATTCATAAGTGGAAAGCAATGGCATACAAATGCTCTGATGTATTGCCACAAGCGTCGCTAGTCGACATCTGCCGAAACAACATGAGAGCCAGAATCCGCTCCATGATCATCGGTAACAAATCAAAGAACCTGGGAGAACTCCTAGAAGCTTCCATGGAAGCTGAAACGGTGATTAAAGACCTCAACAATCAGAAATCATCAAGAAAAGAGCCAACCGCCATTGCAACCTCAAAACAAAAGAAAAAAGAGGTCCTCAATGTGCAGACCAAGTCAGCTCCTCAGCCACCAAAGAAAGTTGAAAATAAAGCTGCTGGTAAGAGACCTGAACTCTCAGATACCTTCAAAGAACGAGTAGAGAAGAAATACCCGTTTGATGAAGATGTTGATGAAATCTTCGGGGCTCTTGTGGCAAACGGCAAGCTCACCTTGCCTAAACCCAAAAGACCGAGTGATGTTGGCAAAACCAACGATCCTCGGTACTGTCCATACCACCAGATGATCTCGCATCCTCTCAATCAATGCTTCGTTGTGAGGGAGAAAATAAACGAGATGTGGAAAAACAGATTCATCACCTTCGACAAAAACTATGGGTCTGCCTTCGTCAACATGGTGTCATGTGGACAAACACCAAAATCACCTAAGAAGAAGATCACTACTTCCTTCAAGGTGGTAAACAGAATCCAAGCGTCCGAAGAATTGGTTCCTTACCCGACACCAGATGGACAACCCATATGGGTACATCCCAATCTCCTGGAAGATGAAAATTAGGAGGTCGTGAAAACAAAGCCTACAGCTCAACAGCGAAGGCAGGTTAGGAAACATCTCATTAAGCTCAAAAGGCAAGAGAAGACCCAGCCAAAACAAGAAGTCCAAGAAAAGGCAGAGGCCTCCTCTACCGCTTCACTGGAGGCAACAAAAACATCCCTTCCAGAGACTTCAAAGGGGATAAGAAAATTCACTCTCAGTGATTTCATGCCACTTCAATTCAAAGAAAAATCCGTGCAGGGGGCATCATACTCTTACAACCCGGTAGTTGGATTCTCCATTGATGGATACGAGTCCGGTGACACCGATGATGAATTCGAATCCAACTACACCGACGAGTAGGAGGAATCCCTTGAAACAGGAGAATATCTTTCCAATGAAGAAGGGATTCCTAAAACTCACCTTATGCCAGTAATCTGGTATAACCCCCTACAACCACAAGGATCTTGGTCTGATGATGAAGAAGACCAAAAGGCTATACAAGACAATGCTGTTGAACCACACCCGTCATTGCTCCAGTGAAACCCAACCATGTTGAACCACAAAGAGCAGACGAAGAAGAATATTTGGCTCCCATGCCTGATCTTGAAGAATATGCAAGGATCTTGCAGCATCTCGCTCTAGAACAAGAGCAAGAACGCATCAACGAGCTTCCTCGCAATCCATAGCCTGAAGTCCTTGAAGACCATCAGGTACATCCTCCCTTAACTCCTGAAAATGGAGAAAATTACTGGATAGATGATCCTCTTACATCCGAGGATGAGTCTTACCCCGATCAGGCAACGTCTCTTGTTAGAGCTTCGTGTAATGTGATGATTCGGGATTATAGCTCTTCCGAAGCATCGTCTGATGAGATCACTTACACTCCGATGATGCCGAGCAACGTATCCTCTTGAGCTTCCTCATCTCACGTGACCTTCACTGAGACGACACCCTCCCAGGTTTCTTCTCCTGAGACTGTGACTTCAAAGCTTACACCCTTCCAGACTGAAGAATCCCCAGCTATTGATGCTTGGGATGATGAATTGGTCAACAAAGAAGAAAGGTTGCTGGATGCTTTTCAGGACTTCTTCCCAGAAAATGCTCCGTGCAACACAATCACTGAGGATGGCAACTCTGCTGCAGATACATCCTCAGCAAATGAAAAACGACAACCTCTTGATCCTGAAGACAATCTTCCAAATGAAGACCCTTCTCAAGAAGCTGTCGAAGTTGGTAGAGGCACCCGCTCTGGCCGGAACTACCACAAAAATTACAACCAATCTTCCTTTACATATGTAAATCCTTCGGGAAAAGATGTTGTAAGCGCCCCTAGTGGCAACAATGATGAACATGCAGGCCCCAAAGAGGCTTTCAAGTGTGACTTGATTGAACATTTCAAGCACATACCTGCACGTCTGCACATCCAAGACTTATTGCGAATGTCTCCTCGCACTCGTGATAATCTCATTTCAGAATTACAGAAGCTGAATGAGGATGTCGACAAACATGCCCCGCAAGTCCTCCAAATTGAAATGGACTACCGGGTCAAAAACTCAGAAACTTCCTCAAAGGGAGAAAAGAAGAAAACTGAAGGATCATGCATTGAATGCCTCTCGGTTCAAAAAGCAGCCAGTGCAACCATCGCCTTCATTAAGGACGACCTCCTACTTGGCGAAACAAGGCATAACCGACCCCTATACTTCACAGGGTACATCAAAGAAATGCATATACACAGAGTTCAGATCGACCCAGGTTCTGCACTCAACCTCATCTCCACTTCGGCTCTCGAAGAGTTAGGCATCCCACCAAGCAAGCTGAGCCACACATCTGTATCTATCTTTGGATACAATGGGAGTACTCAAAGGCCTATCGGCAAAATCAGGTTCAAGTTGCAGATCTGTGATCTTATCTCTGAGGTCACTGTGTATGCAATAAAAACCCCTTCATGTTACAACATCCTTCTCGGACGCCCCTGGATCCATGAGAATGGTGTTGTCCCTTCAAATCTACATCAATGCATCAAGTTTGTTGGCGACGACGGCATGATACATCGAGTCTTTGCGGACAGAAAACCCCTCAAAGGTAAAGAAGTCCACTTTAAAGAAGTCCACTTTGCAGACTCACATATGTATGAAGGTAAGAAAGAAGAAGAGGAGAAGCACACAACACCCTTTGCCGAAAATCTCCAAAAAGATAAAGGCAAAGCTCCTCAACAATCACCGCAAGAAAACAAACCATCCGGTAAATCCGAAGAGAGCATTCAAACTACCTTCATCATCTCCCTCAAACCTTCAAAGCCTTTGGTCATCACGACTAAAGTGAACAAGGAAAAACAAAAACCTGGGGGCAAATTTGTTGTCTCTTTCGTGTCTATCATGCAAGACACAGATTCGGATTCAAAGCCAGAAGACGACACATCATCAAGCTAAGCTGACACTCAGCAAGTTCAGCCTGCTCTTACTCCAATCGAGACAACTTCTGACATAGAAGATCCTACGTCAGCTTCCTTCGTTGTTCTAACAACTTCAGCAAAGGGAAAGCCGATCTTTTTCCATAGATCGGATGCTTCTTCATCAAACTCCATGCTTGAACCCTCTCAAAATGAAGGTATGCCTCAATTATCCTTACATAGTCCTGTGGCACAAGCTATTATGAGGAAAATGGGCTACGACGCTCAAAACCCAGTCGGTTTGGGAGAAGGACGCGGTATTCTCATGCCATTGGGGCCCGTCTTGATCAAAAGTCAGCTGGAAGATTGGAGACTCTACAACCATGTAGAAAAGTCTTCACACGGGCTAGGGAATTATCCTGACACTCCTCTGAGACAGTTGACACAAAGGCTTAAAAGTCAATTTACTGACCAAGCCTCAACATCTCAAGTTCATGAAGACATCGATCTCCCTGGATATCTCTTCGATGAGTCACCTGACAAAGATCTAGGAAGCTCATCCAATTGGTATGATTTCTCTGACAATGAAAAGGAGTTGTCCGATGGCATAGACGAATGGTCTTCTGACCCAGAAGAACCCTCGTCTCCAAAAGAATTACCTTACTTCGACCCAGTTTCAACAGGTGATTGGGATCATCTCATACCAAGCCTTGAGAAGATCACTGATCAAGAAAACCCATGGAAAGGAACAAAACCTTGGTCTAGAAATACCCTTGAATCCCTAGAAGGTTTTGTAGAGCTGGAAGCCTCTGAAAATTTTGTGGAGGAACCACCTTCGAACCTTACAACAGAAGATCCTGTTCAAAAGATAGACTTGGAAACACCAGATAACCCACGCCCTGTATTCATAAGCAAGAATATAAAGGATGATGAGTTACCCAAGTATATCACCTTTCTTAGTGAGTTCGTTGATTGCTTTGCATGGTCTTACGCTGAAATGCCTGGCTTAGACCCCAAAATAGCAGTCCACAAACTCAATCTTCAAGAAGACATCAAGCTTGTCAAACAGGGCCAAAGAAGATTCTATCCAGATGTGATGGATAAAATTGAACAAGAAGTTCAAAACTCAAAAGCGTCGGCTTCATCCGTGAGGAACAACATCCTGAATGGTTGGCCAACATTGTCCCGTGACAAGATCAGGGTCTGTATTGACTATAGAGACCTGAATGGTGCATGCCCTAAAGATGAATTTCCCCTCCCCATACCAGAGGTAATGATTGACAATACCTGTGGATTCGAGCGAATGACATTCATGGATGGTTTCTCTGGCTACAATTAGATAAAGATGCATCCTGAAGATGAAAAACATACATCCTTTTGGACCCCATTTGGCGTATATTGCTACACTGTCATGCCATTTGGTCTGAAAAATGCTGGTGCTACATATCAGAGGGCTATGATGAAAATATTCCAAGATATGCAGCACAAAACGGTCGAATGTTACGTTGATGACCTCGCCGTCAAAAGCAAAAGAAAAGAAGATCATCTCAAAGACCTTCGAGAAGTCTTCCTTCGGCTTCGCAAACACAAACTGTGAATGAATCTTCTGAAGTCCTTCTTTGGTGTCTCGTCGGGTAAGTTCCTCGGATTCTTAGTTCGGAAAGCTGGAATAGAGCTTGACCCCATAAAAGTCAAAGCCATTCTAGAAATGCCCTCTCCAAAGAGAGAACTCAAAGGGCTTCGAGGGAGATTGGCCTACATCAGACGGTTCATCTCCAATCTTTCGGGGAAATGCCGTCCATTTTCCCGATTGATGAAAAAAGGTGTAAACTTTGTCTCGGATGTTGACTGTGAAGCTGCGTTCCAAGATATCAAGTCATACCTGACCAAACCTCTAGTATTAGCTGCTCCTACCACTGGAAAACCATTCATTTTGTACACAAGAGCCCTTGATCACTCTCTGCGCTCCGCTTGCACAAGAAATGATGAAAGAAAAGAAGCAACTCTATACTACCTCAGCCGCATGCTAGTAGGTGCAGTGCATTGCTACTCTCCAGTCGAAAAAGAATGTCTTGCAGTGATGTTCGCCGTACAAAAGCTACATCACTACTTGCTTTCCAACATAGTCTACCTGGTCTCAAGGATCAACCTCTTGAAGGTCCTCATCACAAAAGCAGGTTCTCTCAATGCTCGACTGGCAAAATGATCCATCCTTCTGTCACAATTTGATATTAGGTATGTACCGCAAAAGGCAATCAAAGGGCAAGCTCTAGCAGACTTTCTTGCAGAGCATCCATTGCCTAAAGATTCTCCACTCAAAGATGATCTCCCAAATGAACCAGTCTACAATGTGGAGACTTTCTCACAAAATGCTTCCTGGGACATATACTTTGACGGTGCAACCAGGACAAATGAAAAGCACAGCTGATCTCGGAAGTTGGCATCCTCTTTGTTAGCCCCGACAAATACATGATTCCACACGCTTCCTCGCTACTGGAACCATGCACAAACAATGAAGCTGAATATCAAGCTCTGATCCTAGGATTGGAACTCGCCATCGAATCCGGTATCACCATGCTGGAAATCTTTGGAGACTCTCAACTGATCGTCAACCAGATGAATCAAAAATTTGAAGTCAGGAAGCCCGATTTGCTGCCTTACTACAACAAGGTATAATCATTTCTGCAAAAGTTTGATATCTGTCACATCACCCACATTCGTAGTGGTGAAAACATACGTGCAGATGCCCTGGCTAGACTTGCCGCATCTATGGCAATCCAAGAAGGGGAAAACATGCAAATCATAGTGTGCGAGAGAAGAATCCTTCCTCCTCTTAACACACACCAAGTAGTTGCTGAATGACACCATGTGGTGGGAAGTCGGATCTCTATCCTTCAACCTTCAATCGGCGACTAGATGGATCCGTTCATTAATTACACTATGTTTGGAATCCTACCTGAAGGTCCAAAAGAACGAGCAAGCATCCAAAGGCGTACCCCCAACTTTCATTTGGATATTCCTTCAAAAATCCTTTACAGGAAATCCTTCAATGGGGTACTTCTACGTTACTTGTCACAACAAGAGGCTGAAGAAACACTCAAAGAAGTTCATACTAGTCTTTGTGGAGCTCATCAGGCTGGTCCTAAGCTCTACGATCAGATAAAAAGATTAGGTTATTACTGGCCTACCATGGTAGCTGACGCAATGCAATTTGCTAAGCGCCGCCCACAATGCCAAGTTCATGAAGATTATGTTCACATGCCTCCAGAATGGCTACATCCTACAACGATCTCATGGCCTTTCGAAGCTTGGGGTATGGACATCATAGGTCCTATTTCTCCCCCTTCAAGCAAAGGTCATCGCTTCATCTTCGCCGCTACAGATTATTTCTCCAAGTGGTCAGAAGCATTCGCGCTTAACGAAATGAAGACCTCATCAATCCTTCAGTTCATGCGCACCAACATCATTTGTCATTTCGGCATACCTAAAAGATTCGTCCATGATAACGGACCATAATTCCGGGATCATCGATTCTACAGGTTCTGCAACAAATACAAAATCCAAAGCTGTCCTTCGACTCCATACAATCCGGCAGCAAACGGATTAGCAGAAGCCTTCAACAAGACACTCTGCAAAATCCTCAAGAAAATGGTCTCTAGTCACAAAAGAGACTGGAGCGACAAACTGTCTGAAGCTTTGTGGGCCTATCAAACCAATGTTCGAGGACCAACCCCTAGCACACCATTCTCCTTGGTCTATGGATGTGAAGCTGTCGTACCTTTGGAAGTACAAATTCCTTCCTTAAGGGTATCCTTGCAAAATGACATGACTCAAGAAAGCAATGTCAAATTGTGACTCCATGAGCTGGACAATCTCGATGAGAGACAGCTCGAAGCTCGATAAAGCATTGAACTTTACCAAGCACGCATGGCAGGATCTTTTTACAAAAAGGTCAGGCAACACGCCTATAAAAAGTGTGACTTAGTTCTTGCAGTAAAAAGACCAATGGTCTTCGCTCACAAGTCCAAAGGCAAATTTGAGCCAAAATGGGAGGGACCCTACGTCATCGACAAGGTTTTCTCCAACGGAGCATATGCACTCCTAAACATGGAAGGGGACAGATGTATGCTGCCCATTAATGGCAAGTTCTTAAAGCGGTACTACCCTTGAAGACTTACCCAACTGGGTAAGAGCAATGCCTGTATGGCCAAAACTGGTTTCCTGGTACTCGCTCGTTAAACCCACTCTTTTTATAATTTTCATATCAAATGTTGAAATTTCTAGAAATTCAAACAATGCTTACTTTCACCGTTTTATTGTTCAAAAAATTCCAAGTTTAAGAACCTTTCCCTAACTTGACCAAAATTTTCAACCCTTGAACCCAAAATTCGTGGTTTGAAATAAAATCCGGATTCAGGGATTTCGACCCAAGTCCACCCTGCCTTTTACCGCCCAAATGGTTTTAGGTCAAAACTTACGACCCTCGTGTCTTTAAACAAAAAAAAATGGTTTTTCGAAAACCGCGGGGAAGGGACGCTTAGTCAATACTCGCACAAATTGGAAGCATGCGAGCCATGTTCGACACTTTCAAAATCGCAGGGAAGCGACATTTCGTCGATACTTGCAAAATCCCAAAATAACGTGGAGACGCAACGTTTCAGCTGATATCCACAACCCAAATTTCAAAGGTTCGAAAAAACCTAAAAACTATGAAGACGCAACATTTCAGTTGATATCCATAGCCCAAAGGTTCGAGAAAACCGCAAATTTCAAAAATCATGGGGAAGCGACATTAAGTCAGTACATGTAAAACCAAAATTTTTGAAAAAGCAAGGAAGCGACATTCCATCGATACTTGCACCCAAATTCGCGATATTGCGACATTTCATTGATACTCGCAACATAATGAGCAAGGATGCGACATTCCATCGATACTTGCAAGACCATTCAGCAGGGAGGCGACTTTTAGTCGATACTTGCATTTTTAAAAACCAAAACCGGCTATAAATGCCACCAAAACAGGCTATAAATGCCACAAACCGGCTATAAATGCCATAAACCGGCTATCAATGTTACAAAACAAACGGCTATCAGTGCCACAAAACAAAACCGGCTATCAATGCCACAAACCAAAGCTTGGCTTTCAAAAAACCCTGCTATCAATGCAACCAAAACCGGCTATCAATGCTACAAAAAACCGGCTCTCATGCCACAAACAAAATCAAGCTCCCATGCCAAAATAATCATTTGACAAAGGATTTTCACAAAATGACAAGCTTTTGATCAAATCTCATTTAGCAATTGCTTTCATCACAAAAAGATTTAAGTGTGCATAGGGAAAAAAAAGAAGCATCCCATTTGGCAATTACTTTCATCACAAAAAGATTTAAGTGAGCGTAGGAAAAAAAAAGAGTACCAAAAAATACATGCGGTACCAAAAAAAAGTGTTCACAAGCACTACAAAGAAAAAGAGAGTACCAAAAAAAATACATGTGGTACCAAAAAAAAAGGAGAAAAAAAAGGGGACTGGCCCACAGGCCACGTTGCCGTACGGCCAGATCCGCACAAAAAAAAAGTGCGAAGAAAAAGAAAGCACCAAAAAAAATAAAAAATTTTTAAAAAAAAGGGAAAAACAAATGAAAAAAAAGAAAAGAAAAGAAAAAAACAAAAAAAAGAAAGAACTTTTTTTATCATCCTATTTCCTACAATGGAGTTTTCTTGAAAAAGAAAACTTACTTGAAGCCATTGATGGAGAAGAAAAGGACAGTTTTGAAGATCTTGAAGAAGAAGAACTCTTGGTCTTGAAGCCCTCTTGGGATTGTTGCAAAAGAAAGCAATAAGAGCAAGAGATCAAACCTCCTCCTTGCTTTTATAGAAGGAAACAAGAAAGAGGTAAGAGTTACTATTTAGTAACCTTACCAAAAAGAAAGAAATTAGAAAGATTCTTTCCCAAAAGAAAGATATCTTGAAGGATTCTTTCCCAAAAGAAAGATATCTTGAATGATTCTTTCCCAAAAGAAAGATATCTTGAGGGATTCTTCCAAAGAAAGATATCTTGAGATATTCTCTCCCAAAATAAAGGGAACATGAGAGATTCTCT
Organism: Litsea cubeba; assembly: GCA_012931725.1. NCBI lineage: Eukaryota > Viridiplantae > Streptophyta > Magnoliopsida > Laurales > Lauraceae > Litsea > Litsea cubeba. The sequence goes on from CM022946.1 coordinate 33,383,540, forward strand.
CCAAATAAAGATATTCTTAGATATTCTCTATCCCAAGGAGATATTTTTAGATATTCTTTACAAAAATGATAACATATGAGATCTAAGCCATTTCAAAAGCTTAAGGTCACATGGGTTAGCCCATATGAGCCAGGTTTGACCACCTAGGCACTAAAAAAAAACTAGGCTTTTAGTCAAAGAGAAATCCCTCTTACCAAGAGCATATAAAAATGGTTCCATGCCTCTTTTGAGTTGATTGGACCATACGAAAAAAGAATTCCAAGCCCCATGAGGTTCTAAAAATCAAACCATCCAGCCTCATCTACCAAATTGAGCCAAAATCTTAAAATAGACATTCCATAAGACTAAAACCAAAAACCAAAACCTGATCCCCTAACTTGCCACATACAGCCTGTTAGGTCACAAGATCAAAACAAAAATCGACCCCCCAACATTCCACATACAGCTTGTTGGGTCACACAGTCAAAACCAAACCCGACCCCCTAACCTTCCACATACAACTTGTTAGGTCACAAGGTCAAAATCCAAATCTACATCCCTGATGTCATCTTCAAAACTTTACCTCGAGATGGTATGTGATCCCTTTCACTATCATAAAATTCCCCTGGAAGCTCAAAAGGCTACAATACCAAAAGAAAGACTACTCAAAGACTCTTGGTCAAGTCACAAGCTCTCCTTAAAAAAATCTCTTCGAGGCACATCGACTACAAAAGTTAAGCAACTCGTCACTGCACCTCGAGGGGGCATTTGATGACACCAAAAATGTCACTTTTCCTTTTCAATATCCAAAAAGCTACATGAAGTCGCAGCCTGCCATAAATAGGCAATGCCACTTCCATAAAATCAAATCTTGTCAAAATCAAACAAAAACTGCAAGATCCTTCGAGACAGTCAAAAGAATAGTACACAAGAAGTTTCGGGTCATTTCAAATTCATTTGGCCTAACTTCGCTTCTCCGGCAGCTGAAAAGGAGCTCCTGGCGGCGAAAGCATCGGATACACCAAATCTTCGATCAGAGCCTGTGGATGGTATCAAAATACATCCAAAAGGCTCCACGTCAAGTTCCAAGACAAACCGACAACATTTAACCCTCCATCAACCCTCAAACAGCTAAATCAAGCCTCTCGGCGTGCACTACAACAAATCGCACCTTTCTCGATGCTATTTGCCGACGCAGTGAAAATCTGCATTGGTAAAAGTCTTATTTCCAACGCATATTTGGACTGCATTGGCAAAAGTCACAGAAATTGCTACTTTTACCGACGCAAGACCGCCGCGTTGGCAAAAGCTGTGGAAACCACATTGGCGCTACCAAAAAATCCCCTCAAAAGAGAGGGAAGGTTTTGCAGACGCGTGTTTTTCTAATGGGGACACAATAATACGTTGGCAATTATCTTGCTTACTGGCGACGCACAAGTGTGCATTGGGAAAGCTCTGAGTTTTTATTCACACCATTGCCAACGCATGAGTTACGTCTGCAAAGCCCCATCTATGACAAACTTACCTTTCCCGACACTATTTTCTGATGCAGTGAAAATTTGCGTTGGCAAAAGTCATAGAGAATTGCTACTTTTACCGATGCAAGTAAGACCGCGTTGTCAAAAGTTGTGGAAAACATTTCCCGACACTATTTGTCGACGCAGTGAAAATTAGCATTGGTAAAAAACTTATTTCCGATGCATATTTGGATTGCGTTGGCAAAACTCACAGAAAATTACTACTTTTACCGACACAAGTAAGACCGCGTTGGCAAAAGTTGTGGAAAACGCATTGGCGCCAACAAAGATTTCCCCCAAAAGAGTGTGAAAGTTTTGCCAACGCATATTTTCCTAATGGCGATGTAATAATGCGTTAACAATTATTTCGCCTACTGGCGACGCACAGGTGTGCGTCCATAAAGCCCCATTTAGTAAAATTCTTTTTTGCCAAAATAATATGAGCACATCGTTTTAATCGCTTTGATTTATTCCCAACTCTCTGCCTCTTCCATTTTTTATTTTTAAATTCTGGGGTCAACTACAATGGCTTCAAGCGAAGTATAATGGGAACTTTTTTGAGTAGGTCCCACTCGTGCCCATATGTGGGTAATTTGAGTCGTTCAAAATGATCAACTTACTTAATTATGGGGTATCCCAAATTTTTGTTTAGAATTGAGTTGGTCCAACCGTAAGATTGACCAAACAAAAAACCATGGCTAAAAAGGGGAGTTTTATTAACTTTTAACTTTTTCTTTTTTGTGTGTTCAATCGTACGGTGAGATAACCTCCATTCAAAATGAGATTTAACGATACGTTATAATTGTATGGAGTGCTCATTCTGAACAGCTTTGATTATTCATCGAGGGTCAGACTCATATATAAGGGTAGCCTCCACTCAATTTGAAAAAAACACATAAGGCCTGTATTTTGAGCCTGTAAGCACCACTTAAAAACCTAAAAAAAATCTCAATCCACCTTCACTAAAAGTTAATTTTAAGTAACTTTTAGTGGCGCCCATATCAGTGGCTGACTGTATAAATCCCACTGTAATGGTGCCAATTTTTGGTGGAAATTTTTTTAGGTTTTAGCGTCTTAACTTTTTTCCACTGCCTATACTTTAGGCTATAGATATGTTTTAGCGGCTGCCATTATAATGGGTGAGGTCAAACTTATTTTTAGTTGAGCCATAGGAGCCCCCGGTAAGAGTTATGAAATTTATGATTAAATCTCACATTATAAAAAACTCCATGCCCGTAATCTCCTTCTAATGTAAAAGAACTCTTCTTCCTAATCTTCTTCTTGCAACTGTAACAGGCCAGGCCAAGGTATGATCTCTCTCTCTCTCCATCCCTCTTCCCTCTTCCCCCACTGCCCCTGCCTCCACCCTTTTCCCCCACCCCCTACCTCCACCCGCCCAGCAACTCACCCTCCCTTTTCCCCCACCGCCCTTGCCTCCACCCGCCCAGTAACCTAATGCGCTAGCCTCCTCCCTCTTCCCCCACCGCCCCTGCCTCCACCCGCCCAGAAACCCGCCCGCCCTAGCCTCCTCCCTCTTCCCCCACCGCCCCTGCCTCCACCCGCCCAGCAACTTGCCTGCCCTAGCCTCCTCCCTCTTCCCCCACCGCCCAGTAACCCGCCCGCCCTAGCCTCCTCCCGCTTCCCCCACCACCCTTGCCTCCACCCGCCCAGCAATCCGCCAACCCTAGCCTCCTCCCTGTTTTATGGTTGTTGCTGACTTGCTTTGAAATACAAGTAATCTGCTTATGGTTTTTTTTTTGGTTACTTATTCCATGGCCCAGGTAAAAGATTAAATAAGTTAGAGATGCAGATTAGATTTTAGAGAAGAGGATTAAGATAAAAACAATGAGGACTGGTCATCCCACCCAATGACCAGCCCTAACGCTTCATTTATATAATTCAATATTTTCGTCACATTAATTTTTTCATTGTTACAAATTAGTTAGTAGTTATTAGGGTATTTTGAAACAAGTCCCTAATTGTTTGTTAACACAATCTACTCCACTAAGAAAAGGCCAAAGATCTATGTGCTTTGATGGGTATTTATGCACTTTTCTAAAGGGCCTTTGAGTTTTCAGTGATTTTTGTTTGATGGGTTTGTGCTTGATTGGTTGACTGACCCATATCTCATATCTCAATCCAAGGATATCAATTGCTTAAGTTCAAAAGTGATAAATCTCATGGATTCTTTGATTATTTCCATTGCTTTTTTTTTCCTCCTGGATAGCACTCTTTTAAAAGAAACTAATCTTGCTACTTTCTTCTACAACTAGGATTGAGTTTCCCTATTTAGAATAGAATGCTTATATGTAGTAGGCTTGTGTTTTTTTTTATAAAAGGTGTATAAATTTCCATTCATTGCAGAATTTGTAATAATAAGATTTTCTTTGTGAAACTGTTTCTCTAGTTGGGTGTGCTTTGTAGAAAGGTTGGTCATGTGACCATTCAAGATGGATCTTGGCGAGGTCTACGTATTCAGGTTGTCTCATTTGTATGTTTTGTGGAGTTTGATCATACAATCGAGAATAATATCCTCGTGTAGGCTGTTTGGCCTTTCAATTGCATCAGTTGGTAGTAGAGAGAGTTTTGATCCCACCAGGGTGTCAAGAAAAATGACTCGTAAGAAAATGTTGGTAAAAGCGCGGATTTGACCTTAGAACAATAGTTAGAATTAATAAAGGTTCAAGCTCGATGGTTGCAATAAACATATAACTGAATAATGGCACTCAAGATGACATTTGTCAATTCTTAAATAAACTAATAGGTTTTGAATTTTATAGCAGGATTGCATTCCAAGTTAAAGCAACTCAGCATAATGAAATCTCAGGAAATAGCACGAATAGTATTCATGTGGTTAATCTCGCATTTATCTCATGATATCCTTAAACCTCTAATTTTGATAATGCATCTAGTTAAACCTCCATTTTTCCTGGCCTGTTTGGATAGGCAAAAAATAGAATAAAGTAAAGTTAAATGGGCCCTAACATTCTAAAATTTCAACTCTACCCCGTTTGGATGAGTCTGGCCCGATAGATGAAGTAATGTTATAAGCCACATGTACTTCATTTCACTTCAACTCTAAATACTTCCATTTTCTTGAATAAAAGTGGATTCTACTCCAAACCTTAACTTCAAAATAAGCATCTAAATGGAGTGAAGTGAAGTACTATTCTTTCACTTCAACCTACTTCTCTTCACTCAACTCTACATGTGAAATCCACTTCATTTTACTCCACTCCTTATTTATCCAAACAGGCCCGGCCTGTTTGGATAGGCAAAAAATAGAGTAGAGTGAAGTTAAATGGGCCCTAACTGTCTAAAATTTCAACTCTACTCCGTTTGGATGAGTCTGGCCTAATAGATGAAGTAATGTTGTGAGCCATATGTACTCCATTTCACTTCAACTCTAACTACTTCCATTTCCTTGAGTAAAAGTAGATTCTACTTTAAACCTAACTTCAAAATAAGCATCCAAATGGAGTGAAATTAAGTATTATATTTTAACTTCAACCCACTTCTCTTCACTCCACTCCACATGTAAAATCCACTTCATTTCACTCCACTCCTCATTTATCCAAACAGGCCCTGTATATACTAATATTTCTATTTATTTCTTTGTTTATGATTTTTTTTCTTCTATTGGTATGATGAAAGCATCCTTTTAATTTGTATGGATATATTGTTTAGATTTCTCTGTTAAGAAGATTAGATATGTACAAGACTTGGACCGGTATGATTTTAAGTATGATAATCAATAGTGGGCAGCACGGAAACTCAGTGACCCTTAATTAATGATTGCAATGACCTTTCATTGCCTTCCTTATGATTACAAATAGAGGTCTGTATCACACTGCTGTAACGGTATTCTCACTCAGTTCATCAATATTTATTTTTTAATTTTATTTTCTCTTAGATTGTTATTTATTCAATCTGTTGAAAGATTGTTCTTGAAAATAACTACTACTATTTTTTCTCCTCAAGATGAACAACTCGCAATCCTTTTAGGATAATCAATAGAAGTACAGAATAGAGAAACTACGCAGGGAAAAAATACTTGTATACTTGGAACGCATTTAGCCATGGAGCTGGCCCAAATTGTCCTGTTTGTGTTCGATTGAATACTCCCCCAAGTTGATACGTTTGTTGTGTGCTCAAGCCCTGAGTATTTGCTATCCCATTTGCAAAGTTCCCAATTGTAGGAGGTACATTGTTGTTGTGAGCAGGTCTTGAATGCATCGGATTCATGCCCATCATGTGTGATTGTGGCATTGGTGTAATCATCTGATTTGTTGAACCTTGCATCCCCTAAAAAAAGATAGTTTATCGATTTTAAGTATGATTTTCCAAGTTAAAGCAACTCAGCAGAATGAAATCTCAGGATAGAGATTGTGTGTAACAAATATGGAATGGTTAGTGATTGACCCAATGATTTTCGAAATAGGAGTTTTTTGATGTGTTAGTGATTGACCCAATGATGGGTGAAATTGTGGTGGATTGGAGAGATTTCTCCCAATCTGAGATTGGTTCCTAACAGGGGCATGGAAATGAAAATCCGGTTGAACATTTCTTCTTGTTTTTTATTCTATGTTGTTCTTGAGTCATAATTTCACCGTTCAAGTAATATTCAAAGTACTAATAAAAGGGAACTATGGCTGATAAAAGCTTATCAACTTTTGTAGGTAGGCAACAAAGGCAGGCAATGTGTGGTAACTTAATTATACATTATCAACAACCAACCAGGTAAAGTCTTTCAAGTATTTTCATTTTTTTCTTATAGCCATGGCTTCTGTTCGTTCTTTAATCATTAATTTTGATTCATAAAAGTACCGATCCCTCTCTCATGTCATGATTACTTCTTATTTGGACTATCTTATAAATCTGTACATTCTTATATGAGATTTTCTAAGATTATAAACATTTGTCATTTCTGTTTATTTCCTAAACGTCTGTCATTTCTATTTATTTGGAGGTAAGAAGTCAAAAAGTATAATCCAAGTAACTACAATTTCAGTTCCTTGTGCAACCCCATGTACAAAATCCTAGCCATAAAGAAGTTAAGAAAAACTTGAAGGAGATGTAAAACTCATTGACCAATGTTCACTGACCTAACACATATCCAACAGAAGTAAAGAAGATCACTTGGTATCTTTCAAAAAAAGAAGTTCTCTTGGTGACTTGATTGTGTGAAATAACCACTATGAGAATTTGGGTCTTGGGTCATGGAGATAGATCATCCCCTTTCAGTTTTTTCTTTAACCACCTTAAATTAGAGGAATCATCTGAAATGATATAGTACCATGTACATTGCAGAGGTTAGGCATACTTTTATTTTGTGATGGTCGGCCATTCTCTTTATCTTAGTAAAAAGTAATTTATTTGTGTTTAATTGGGCCATTGTTGAATGTCCATGAGGTGTTCATTATGTTGAAGTGGGCCAACTTTAAAATATCCAAAAAATGTTTCTCCCAAAGAATATATTAGCTATTGCAAAATTAAAATCCATAGCAAACTCAGAGAGCTTCCCTCATTTCTCTTTCATCTTTTACTAGCCAAATAAAAATAACAATAAGAAACTTATGAATCATATATAACATCAAAAAGTGAACTTTGAAAATGGAATGAAAACCTTTAGAAACAACTGAAATAGTAAGTTGCTTGGTTGCTTGCGACTTTTTTGGGCTCCTCTGTTTTTATTATTAATTTTTTTTGGTTATTTTTTTTTTGTTAGGGCTTTCAGTATGAACATTCAAGAACCATATTATAAGAAATATTAAACGAATGCATTGCAACAAACCCAAAGAAATAAGCATAATAATGGAGACAACTTCCAAAGCATTAACTAAGAAAACCCACATTTGTTAAAATGTTATTTGTTAAGAATGCAATTTGGGAAAACAAGTTGGCAATCAAGAATTGCTTAAAAATGGAGCTCTTTCATCTCCCTAACTATGTACATGGGTAAAGAGAACAGGAACGACATCCACAAAATATGCATTCCATGGCCATTATAGAAGGACCCAAAAGACTGCTGAATCAAACATGGCCTTGTGTTCAAAAAAGGATTAAAATGAATAACCCATTTCCCTAATGAGTAGCAAGTAATTAACAAGAAACTCAAACCATTCAGGCTTATGGTTGCCAATGTCCCAAGCACATGGTATCCTTTTCGAATTCAGTGTTTAATTTAGCATTGGGCATGAATTACTATCTTAATGAAATCAATGCATTGGGTAAGTATTGCTTCTACTGCTATATGAGTATGAAATCAATGCGTGGCTTGTTGATCCTATTGTATGAGTTATGCAAGTCTTTCATTTTGTGAGATTTCACAAGAAGTTTGATGTAGTATTGATTACTTGTTGATCTTGTTGTATGAGTTATGTAACCAACATGTTTTGCTCCAAACTCTTGTGTTCTGATGTTAGATCTCAAACCTCTTGTGTAGGAAGTTTATTAAACTTGTATCTGATGGTGTTCATTTTTTGTTTTCCAGATTGGTTTTGGATTTTATCATGCTGGCTGCAGACTCTTAGGGATCTACCTTATTTATTTTGGCCACAGACATTTGTAGATGTTAGAATCTTTTGAAAATGATGAAGTAGTAATATTTGTATATTTTAGAGATTTGTGGGTTTATTTTGGTTTATGGATGTCGGATATTTGGTTGTGGATATTATTTTGGAATTATTAATGAATCTATTTTAAATTGGTTTGTGCATCAATTTTGTTGGTTTTAACATGTATTAAGATTTTTATTTATGGTACATATACAGGGAAAATACAAATATAATTTTTTTAAAATAATATTTCCCGACGCACCAGTGTGCGTTGCCAAAAAAAAAAAGTATTACAACCTTTCCCGACGTGATATGTGCGTCGGCCTCCCAACACATTAGTAGTGTTGGCCATTACCGGGAATTCCCAACGCACTACGAGCATCGACCATTACCAGGAATTTCCAACGCACAACAAGCGTCGACCATTACTATGAATTCCTAACGCACTGCCAGCATCGGCCATTATTATGAATTCCCAACGCACTGCCATCGTCGGTGTTGACACCAAAAATGTCACTTTGCCTCTTCAAGATCCAAAGAGCTACATGAAGTCGCAACCTGCCATAAATAGGCAATGCTGCTTCCAAAAATAAAATCTTGTCAGAATCAAACAAAAACTGCAAGATTCTTCCAGACAGCCAAAAGAGGAGTACACAAGAAGTTTCGGGCCATTTCAAAATCATTTGGCCTAACTTCGCTTCTCCGACAGCCGAAAAGGAGCTCTCGGCGACAAAAGCTCTCCGGGACCATGGTTTCCAAGACAGAACCTATGGATCATCTTAAAATGACTCCAATAGGTTCCCTGTCAAATTTCAAGTCAATCGGACATCGGTTGACCACACATCAAACCGCGACATCTTCATCGCGACAAAAAGCAAGTCTGCAGGTGATAGGACCCCAAACGGCTTCGAAACTCAAACAAAAGCCTATGAAAATCGGCAGCTCTGCGCGACAAAGTCTTCGGCTTTCTCAGGAAATTGGAAACTTTGCAAAATAAAATGCAAGGATTCTCATCAGGTTTCTTACAAAGAAATCAGGCCAATAAATAGTCAAAATGTCAAGGAAAAGTACAGAAGAAAAAAGAATCAGAAAAAAGCAAAAACGGACGCAAAACGGGACCAGAAAGGGGGAAAACCCCCCAGGGTCGCAGACCCCTGCGACCCTGGGCCAGGGTCGCCGGCGACCATGGACCCCGGGGTCGCCGGGAAAGCCCCGGAAACCCCGGTTTTCGCCGTTTTTTTCGCGATTCGAGGAGCCCAGCCTCTGGTACTTTCCAAAATTCATGCTTTTGAGACACCAAGTCCTCTGATATCGATCCAAAACACGGGTAAAACATCAAGAGTATCGAAGACAGTATTGATCGCCACCCGGTCAACCAAAAAAAGTGTGCTTTCCACCCGACCGATCGAGAAATCGACAGGACAGATGGCACCGACCCGCTGTTGGCAACAAACACCTGAAATTACATGGTCATCTGATGTCGATCTACATGAAGATCCATCGATGATCATCGACAGAAGAATTCCAAAAGACGTGGCACGGCCCGCGACTCTTCAGCTGCTCGGCGACCACTTAATGCGATTAATTGACTAACTTTATTACAGTCATTAATCCATTTCTTTGGACGGCCCAATCAGAAGCAAGCATTCGGGAGTTACAAGTCAAGAAATTCATGGCATTTAACCCATGAAACTCCTCCCATCACGGCGATTAAAGGCGATTAAATGCCCTCAATCTCCTCCGGCCAATCAGAAGCCAAGAAAAAGGAGTTACAAAATAAACAATTCAATTTTGTAACTCCTCCCATTATGCGGCTTAATGACATTAAAAGCCCATAAACTCTCCTAAATGGCTACCAAGAGCCTATAAATAGGAGAGCACTCCAAAGGAATCCAGATCGGAAAAACACACAACAAAAATCAGAAAGCATCAGAAAAATCAGAGAAAAAAGCACAGAAATCCAGAGAAAGGAAAAAGAGAGAAAACTCTGCGGAAATTCTACACCGGCCACCACAACAAGGTGATAAAAATCCCTTGGGGGTACCCCCCCCCAAGGTCCTTGCCTTCTCCTCCTGCCTCCAATGGCTTAGATGTGGCTTTTCAGCCCGTCTACTCGGTTTTTTTTATTGGACATAGGACCTTCCTTTGGTCTTTGTCTTCTAAAAACCCGAGGTTATAGCCAAGCCAAGCGAATCAAATAGCATCCTCTGTTCTCATCTGCATGGATGATGGCGAAGCCCACATATGGCTTGCGACCGTCAATCTAAACGAGTCCCCCACAATCTCCTGAGAAGTTAGATCCTCCTTTTCTTGCTTTTCATTGTAGTTTGTATTTTTTCAAAAGAGACAAAAATCACAATTCTTGTCTTTCATTGTTGATAAGGATTGTAAATCGGCTATAAACGCCAAAATCGGCTATAAACGCCAAAAATCGGCTATAAACGCCAAAATCGGCTATAAATGCCAAAAAAAAAAAATCGCCTTTCACGGCAAATCAAGAAAAATGTCTCTTTTCTTAAATATATGTGCAATGGAAAACTTGAAAGAAGTTGATTTCCTTTTTACTTGTGAAGGTTGATCTCCGGATCACCACTTGCAATTCCAAGTAAAAATAGAAAATCTGGCACACCCACAAAAAAAGAAATGTTGATGCACGCCCCTGCACCCCGGTTACGAAAGGGTCGGAACCCGACGGACTCCCACGTCCGCCGACCTCGGTAGGAACCAAGCAGGAGCGCGGTCCATCAAGCTGGCATCACCCGGTGGGACTCGTTTATTTGAGAACACGATGCTAGAAATGAAATATTTGCATATCATATATTTTGCTCTATGCTTATATTTCTTTTCTCGATTCCTTGGCTACTTTATAATTGGTGGCCTATGTTGAATTCTGCAAAAAAAATGAGATGAGATTTTTTGTTTGGAAATTTCTAATTCTTTGAATTTATTTCCATTCTTTCTCTTTTCAAAAAAAAAAATTTTTTTTAAAAAAAAAAAACAAAAAAAATCAGATTTGTCATTTTTGGATTCAAAATTGAGAAACCTTGATCCGTTCCTATCGTTCATCGCGCTTGCAGAAATGTTGAGCCTGTTCGACTAAGGTTTTGGGCCATGGTTTCTCTTCGATGAATTCATAAAAATAAAAATAAAATAAAAAAAATATATAAAAAAAAAGACATAGACCACTAAGGTTAAACCAACTGTGTTCTTTGATCATGGTTGATTCAAAGAAAAGCCTTGTCCAGAGTGTGGAGACAGCTTGACTGTTCTAGGCAAGGGTCCTCCAAACGGGTTCATTAAGTAATCCTACCCTTACCTGGGGGCAATTCTATCAATCAAGATTTCATAAGACCGGGTTAGGAGGCCTATGTGTACTCTCTCGTCTTTTAAATAAAAAAAAAATAAATAAAAAAAAATATAAAAATTTTAAAATAAAAAATAAAAAATAAAAAAAAATTTTCAAAAAAAAAAAATCTTAAAAAAAAAATAATAAAAATAAATAAAAAAATAAAAAAAAAGATTTTTAAAAAAAAAAAAAAAAAAAAAAAACTTCCGTCATTTTGGGTTTAGATTGGAGAAATCTTGGTCTTCTTCTTTCTGAGCACTGGCGCTCGCGGAAATCGCTGAGCCCGTGTTCAGATTGGAGTGCCTTTTGCTCTATTTGATGAACCCGATATTGGCCTTTCAAAAGAAAACTCGTCATTTTTAGATTCAGATCCGAGAAATCATGGTTCATTTCTTTCTGAGCACTGGCGCTCGCGGAAATCGCTGAGCCCGTGTTCAGATTGGAATACCATCTGCTCTCTTTGATGAATCCAATCTTGACCTTTCAAAACAGAGAATCTCATCTCATAGATGCGGTCTCAAAACATTTGTGTCTAGCGGTACTAGTACGCCCTTTCAGGGTCTACTGTATTGCGACCGGCACATTTGTAACTCCAACTTTATATTCTTCTTACCTCGAGCAAGCTCTGCTTCTCGATAAGTCGAATTTAAGTTCACAATTGCTTCTAGCAGTCACTGGAATGCCCATTCCGGGCTTACCACACCTGCGATCAGAACAATTGTACCCTCTATGGCATTTTGCCTTCCTCATATTGTTTGGGTCATCTACCTCGAGCAATTTGAAAAGACGAAACCATAGAACTTCCCATTTATGATCATTATATTCTTGTGATTACTAATGGATGTGGTCTTGTTTCAGAAATTTCCGAAAAAACTAACAATGGCAGCTTCACTAACCATTACTTTCGACGAAAGCAAGCACCAACTCATGCTTCAACAGAAGCAAACCACGCGCACCTACAAGCGCCCCATCAGCTGCCGAAGTGTCAACTCCCTCGGCAACTCTGTGAACTCCGGGTCGACCTCGACTCCCCGGACTATCGTCTTCGGGACGCTGGGACCATTCCCACTTCCTGAGGAACAAGCTGCTCCCTCCAAGAAGCAGAAACTCGCCTCTCAACGTGTCACTACCGTGACACCAAAGGCGAGCACAAGAAGGCCTGAAGCCCGTGGCAGCCCCACGAAGCCTCAACCTGCAAACAACCAGGTCTACCCCAAGACTTGGTCCCCAAGACCTTCACCAAAACAAAGAAGGTCCCAGGCATCCACTAAGCCAGCATTCCTGGCCCCACTCAAGGAGAACCAGTTCTATCCTCTTGCCTACATGAAAGAGGAGAGACCCATCTCCAACCCGACTTCAAAGTCAACCCAGCATGAGCCGGCTTGTTCCTACAAGCCCAAAATCAAGTCATGCATCACAAGGCCTCCACAAGCATCTGATAAGGCCTACAAATCTACAGTTCGACCCTTCATCTCTACAGGGGCCGAACTTCACAAATTCAAAGCTTCGCTGCAACTGGCGAAGGATAGGGTTCGCATCCTGTCCCTGCCCAGCTACAAAGAAGACAGACTTGGCTGCTGCGCCCGAGGGAGCACATCCTTCATCGTCAGAGCCCGGTCAGAGCTGACCGAAGCTCAAATTGCTCGTCGTATACGCCGCCGCGCGTCGTACCGACAAAAGAGACTACAGAAGCAAAGGACCCAGCCTCCCACACTTCAAGTCTCTCCCAAATGGGTCGAAAAAGAAAGACCCAACCAAGTTGCTGCCGTCCATATGGTTGGAAAAACCAGAAGGCGCCAAAAATCAGCAACAAAAATCCATGTCCGACGTCCAATGACCCGCAGCGTCTCGAGGACAAGAAGACATTCAGAAGAATCCCCTGCTCCTTCAAGCAAAGGACAGCAGAGTGATCCTTCCTCAAGCTCCTCTTCAAAAGAATGAGCCCTAGCTCAGTCACCAGGACAGTTTCTTCGTTCGAATCACGAAGGATGAATGTCTTGGCTACAAATTCTGAGCCACCACCCCGCAATCCACCTCCAGAAGATGCGATCACCCGCATCCAGCAGTTGGAACAGGGCCAGCAGAGGAATGAAACTCTGATGGAAAACCTTCTCCTCGCCTTCCAAAATCAGGCGAACAATGAACCTCCTCCGAATCATCAAGACGACGAGGTAAATGGAGAAGAAAATGAGTCACGCGCCCTTACCAAAAAGGACGTAGACAGTATCATCGCCGAAGCAAAAGAAGAGGATATACTCAAGGAGCATGGGATCAAGCCACCATATCCCTTATGGATGGACTCGGTCCCGTTCCCCAACAAATTCAAGCATCCTACTCTCCAAACATATACGGGGAAAGGATCAGCCAGACAGCACGTCATCCACTTCAAGATCCTGACGGGAGCTATCGCGGATCAAGATGCCCTCAAGATCCGCCTCTTTGCAAGTACCCTAAAAGGTACGGCCTTCGATTGGTACTCCACTCTGCCGGAGGACTCAATCCAAAATTGGGCCATGCTAGAGACACGCTTCCTGACTCACTTCAAAGGTGAGGATCACCCCGCTACTATGGCTCAGCTGTGCAGCCTAAAACAGGGGGAGAATGAATCAACATATGACTTCATTCACAAGTGGAAAGCAATGGCATACAAATGCTCTGATGTATTGCCACAAGCGTCGCTAGTCGACATCTGCCGAAACAACATGAGAGCCAGAATCCGCTCCATGATCATCGGCAACAAATCAAAAAACCTGGGAGAACTCCTAGAAGCTTCCATGGAAGCTGAAACGGTGATTAAAGACCTCAACAGTCAGAAATCATCAAGAAAAGAGCCAACCGCCATTGCAACCTCTAAACCAAAGAAGAAAGAGGTCCTCAATGTGCAGACCAAGCCAGCTCCTCAGCTATCAAAGAAAGCTGAAAACAAAGCTGCTGGTAAGAGACCTGAACTCTCTGATGCCTTCAAAGAACGAGTAGAGAAGAAATACTCGTTTGATGAAGATGTTGATGAAATCTTCGGGGCTCTTGTGGCAAATGGCAAGCCCACCTTGCCTGAACCAAAAAGACCGGGTGATGTTGGCAAAACCAACGATCCTCGGTACTGTCCATACCACCAGATGATCTCGCATCCTCTCAATCAATGCTTCGTTGTGAGAGAGAAAATAAATGAGATGTGGAAAAAACGGAGTCATCACCTTTGACAAAAACTATGGGTCTGCCTCCGTCAACATGGTGACATGTGGACAAACATCAAGATCACCGAAGAAGAAGATTACTACTTCCTTCAAGGTGATAAACTCAATCGAAGCGTCCGAGGAACTGGTTCCTTACCCGACACCAGACGGACAACCGATATGGGTACATCCCGATCTCCTGGAAGATGAAAATTGGGAGGTCGTGAAAATAAAGCCTACAGCTCAACAGCGAAGGCAGGCTAGGAAACATCTCCTCAAGCTCAAACGGCAAGAGAAGACCCAGCCAAAACTAGAGGTCAAAGAAAAGGCAGAGGCTTCCTCTACCGCTTCACTGGAGGTAACAAAAACATCCCTTCCAGAGACTTCAAAGGGGGTAAGGAAATTCACTCTCAGTGATTTCATGCCACCTCAATTCAGAGAAGCCATGCAGGAGACATCATACTCTTGCAATTCGGTAGTTGGATTCTCCATTGATGGATACGAGTCCAGCGACACCGATGATGGATTTGAATCCAACTACACAGATGAGTGGGAGGAGTCCCTTGAAACAGGAGAATATCTCTCCGATGAAGAATGGGTTCCTGAGTCTCATCTTATGCCAGTAATCTGGTATAACCCCTTACAGCCACAAGGATCCTGGTCTGATGATGAAGAAGACCAAGAGGCTGTACAAGAAAATGCTGCTGACCCAGCATCTCTCATTACTCCAGTGGAAATCAACAATATTGAGCCACAAAGAGATGATGAAGAAGAAGATCCGGCTCCCATGCCTGATCTTGAAGAATATGCAAGGATCTTGCAGCGACTCGCTCTAGAACAAGAGCAAGAACGCGTCAACGAGCCTCCTCGCAATCCAGAGCCTGAAGTCCCTGAAGACCACCAGGGTATATCAAGGAAATGCCTATGCATAGAGTTCAGATCGACCCAGGTTCTGCACTCAACCTCATCTCCACATCGGCTCTCGAAGAGTTGGGCATCCCACCCAGCAAACTGAGCCACACATCTGTATCTATCTTTGGATACGATGGGAGTACTCAAAGGCCTATCGGCAAAATCAGGTTCAAATTGCAGATAGGTGATCTTATCTCTGAGGTCACAGTGTATGCAATAAAGACCCCTTCATGCTACAACATCCTTCTCGGACGCCCTTGGATCCATGAGAATGGTGTTGTCCCTTCAACTCTACATCAATGCATCAAGTTTGTTGGCGACGACGGCATGATACATCGAGTCTTTGCGGACAGAAAACCCTTCAAAGGTAAAGAAATCCACTTCGCAGACTCACAGATGTATGAAGGTGAAAAAGAAGAAGAGGAGAATCATACAGCATCCTTTGCCGAAAATCTCCAGAAAGATAAAGGCAAAGCTCCTCAACAATCACCGGAAGAAAACAAACCATCCGGTAAATCTGAAGAGAGCATACAAACTCCCTTCATCATCTCCCTCAAATCTTCAAAGCCTTTGGTCATCACAACTAAAGTGAAGAAGGCAAAACAAAAGCCTGGGGGCAAATTTGTTGTCTCTTTCGTGTCTATCATGCAAGACACGGACTCGGATTCAGAGCTAGAAGATGACACATCGTCAAGCCAAGCTGACACTCAGCAAGTTCAGCCTGCTCTTACTCCAATGGAGACAACTTCTGACATAGAAGATCCTACGTCAGCTTCCTTCGTTGTTCCAGCAACTTCAGCAAAGGAAAAACCGATCTTCTTTCATAGATCGGATGCTTCTTCATCAAACTCCATGCTTGAACCTTTCCAAAATAAAGGTACGCCTCAACTATCCTTATACAGTTCTGTGGCACAAGCTATTATGAAGAAAATGGGCTATGACGCTCAAAACCCAGTCGGTTTGGGAGAAGGACGCGGTATTCTCACACCATTGGGGCCCGTCTTGACCAAAAGCCAGCTGGAAGATTGGAGACTCTACGGCTATATAGAAAAGTCTTCACATGGGTTAGGGTATGATCCTGACACTCCCTTGAGACAGTTGACACAAAGGCTTAAAAGTCAATATACTGACCAAGCCTCAACATCTCAAGTCCATGAAGACATCGATCTCCCTGGATATCTCTTTGATGAGTCACCTGACAAAGATCCAGGAAGCTCATCCAATTGGCACGATTTCTCCGAAAATGAAGAGGAGTTGTCCGATGGAACAGACGTGTGGACTTCTGACTCAGAAGAACCCTCATCTCCAAAAGAAGTAGCCTACTTCGACTCGGTTTCAACAGGCGATTGGGATCATCTCATAGCAAGCCTTGGGAAAATTACCGATCAAGAAGACCCGTGGAAAGGAACAAAACCTTGGTCTGGAAATGCCCTTGAAACCCCAGAAGGTTTCGTTGAGCTGGAAGCCTCCGAAAATATTGTGGAGGAACCACCTTCGAACCTTCCAACAGAAGATCCTGTTCAAAAGATAGACTTGGGAACACCAGATAACCCACGTCCTGTGTTCATAAGCAAGAATATAAAGGATGATGAGTTACCCGAGTATATCGCTTTTCTTCGTGAGTTCGTTGATTGCTTTGCATGGTCTTATGCTGAAATGCTAGGCTTAGACCCCAAAATAGCAGTTCACAAACTCAATCTTCAAGAAGACATCAAGCCTGTCAAGCAAGGCCAAAGAAGATTCCGTCCAGACGTGATGGATAAAATTGAACAAGAAGTTCAAAAACTCAAAAGCGTCGGCTTCATCCGTGAGGAACAACATCCTGAATGGTTGGCCAACATTGTCCCCGTGACAAAGAAAAATGGGCAGATCAGGGTCTGTATTGATTATAGAGACCTGAATGGCGCATGCCCAAAAGATGAATTTCCGCTCCCCATACCAGAGGTAATGATTGATAATACCTGTGGATTCGAGCGAATGACATTCATGGATGGTTTCTCTGGCTACAATCAGATAAAGATGCATCCTGAGGATGAAAAACATACATCCTTTTGAACCCCATTTGGCGTGTATTGCTACACTGTCATGCCATTCGGTTTGAAGAATGCTGGTGCCACATATCAGAGGGCTATGATGAAAATATTCCAAGATATGCAGCATAAGACGGTTGAATGTTACGTTGATGATCTCGCCGTCAAAAGCAAAAGAAAAGAAGATCATCTCGAAAACCTTCGAGAAGTCTTCCTCCGGCTTCGCAAACACAAACTGCGAATGAATCCATTGAAATGCTTCTTCGGCGTCTCGTCGGGTAAGTTCCTCGGATTCTTAGTTCGGAAAGCTGGAATAGAGCTTGACCCCATAAAAGTCAAAGCCATTCTAGAAATGCCCTCTCAAGAACCTTGAGAGAACTCAAAGGGCTTCAAGGGAGATTGGCCTACATCAGACGGTTCATCTCCAATCTTTCGGGGAAATGTCGTCCATTCTCCCGGTTGATGAAAAAAGGTGTAAACTTTGTCTGGGATGCTGACTGTGAAGCTGCTTTCCAAGACATCAAGTCATACCTGACAAAACCTCCAGTGTTAGCTGCTCCTACCACTGGAAAACCATTCATCTTTTACACAAGAGCCCTTGATCACTCTCTTGGAGCTCTGCTTGCGCAAGAAAATGATCAAAGAAAAGAAGCTGCTCTATATTACCTCAGCCGCATGCTAGTAGGTGCAGAGCATCGCTACTCTCCAGTCGAAAAAGAATGTCTTGCAGTGATGTTCGCCGTACAAAAGCTGCGTCACTACTTGCTTTCCAACACAGTCTACCTGGTCTCGAGGGTCAACCTCTTGAAGGTCCTTGTCACAAAGGCAGGTTCTCTCAATGCTCGACTGGCAAAATGGTCCATCCTTCTGTCACAATTTGATATTAGGTATGTACCACAAAAGCAATCAAAGGGCAAGCTCTAGCAGACTTCCTCGCAGAGCATCCACTGCCTAAGGATTCTCCACTCAGAGATGATCTCCCAGACGAACCAGTCTACAATGTGGAGACTTTCTCACAAAGTGCCTCCTGGGACATGTACTTTGACGGTGCAACCAAGACAAATGAAAAAAGACAGCTGATCTCGGGAGTTGGCATCCTCTTTGTTAGCCCCGACAAATACATGATTCCACACGCTTTCTCGCTACTGGAACCATGCACAAACAATGCAGCTGAATATCAAGCTCTGATCTTAGGATTGGAACTCGCCATCGAATCCGGTATCACCATGCTGGAAGTCTTTCGAGACTCTCAACTGATCGTCAACCAGATGAATCAGAAATTTGAAGTCAGGAAGCCAGATTTGTTGCCCTACTACAACAAGGCACAATCACTTCTGCAAAAGTTTGACATCTGTCACATCACCCACATTCGTAGAGGTGAAAATATACGTGCAGATGCCCTAGCCGGACTCGCCGCATCCATGGCAATCCAGGAAGGGGAAAACATGCAAGTCACAGTGTGCGAAAGAAGAATCCTTCCTCCTCTTAACACACACCAAGTAGTTGCTGAATGCCACCAAGTGGTCGGAAGTCGGATTTCAATCCTTCAAACTTCAATTGGCGACTGGAGGGATCCGTTCATTGATTACATTATGTTCGGAATCCGACCCGAAGATCCAAAAGAACGGGTAAGCATCCAAAGGCGAACCCCAAGCTTCCATTTGGATATTCCTTCAAAAATCCTTTACAGGAAATCCTTCAACGGAGTACTTCTACGCTGCTTATCACAACAAGAGGCTGAAGAAACACTCAAAGAAGTTCATGCTGGTCTTTGTGGAGCTCATCAGGCTGGACCTAAGCTCTATGATCAGATAAAAAGGTTAGGATATTACTGGCCTACCATGGTAGCTGACGCAATGCAATTTGCTAAGCGCTGCCAACAATGCCAAGTTCATGGAGATTACATTCACATGCCTCCAGAATGGCTACATCCTACAGCGATCTCATGGCCTTTCGAAGCCTGGGGTATGGACATCATAGGTCCTATTTCTCCCCCTTCAAGCAAAGGTCGTCGCTTCATCTTCGCCGCTACGGATTACTTCTCCAAGTGGTCAAAAGCATTTGCGTTTAACGAAATGAAGACCTCATCAGTCCTTCAGTTCCTGCGCACCAACATCATTTGTCGTTTCGGCATACCCAAAAGACTCGTCCATGATAACGGACCACAGTTCCGGGATCATCGATTCTACAGGTTCTGCGACAAATACAAAATCCAAAGCTGTCCTTCGACTCCATACAATCCGGCAGCAAACGGGTTAGCAGAAGCTTTCAACAAGACACTCTGCAAAATCCTCAAAAAAATGGTCTCTAGTCACAAAAGAGACTGGAGCGACAAAATGTCTGAAGCTTTGTGGGCCTATCGAACCACCGTTCGAGGACCAACCCATAGCACACCATTCTCCTTGGTCTATGGATGCGAAGCTGTCGTGCCCTTGGAAGTACAAATTCCTTCCTTGAGGGTATCCTTGCAAAATGACATGACTCAAGAAAGCAATGTCAAATTGCGACTCCATGAGCTGGACAATCTCGATGAGAGACGGCTCGAAGCTCAACAAAGCATTGAACTTTACCAAGCACGTATGGCAGGATCTTTCGATAAAAAGGTCAGGCAACGCGCCTACAAAAAGAATGACTTGGTTCTTGCGGTAAAAAGACCAATGGTCTTCGCTCACAAGTCCAAAGGCAAATTTGAGCCAAAATGGGAGGGACCCTACGTCATCGACAAGGTTTTCTCCAATGGCGCATACGCACTCCTAAACATGGAAGGTGACAGATGTATGCTGCCCATCAATGGCAAGTTCTTAAAGCGGTACTACCCTTGAAGACTTACCCAACTGGGTAAGAGCAATGCCTGTACGGCCAAAACCGGTTTCCAGGTACACGCTCGCTAAACCCACCCCTTTTTTAGAATTTTCATATCAAATGTTGAAATTTCTAGAAATCTAAAAAATGCTTACTTTCATCGTTTCATGTTCAAAAAAAAAAAAAAAAAATCCAAGTTTAGGAACCTTTCCCTAACTTGACCAAAATTTTCAACCCTTGAACCCAAAATTCATGGTTTGAAACAAAATCCGGATTCAGGGATTTCCACCCTAGTCCACCCTGCCTTTTACTGCCAAAATGGTTTAGGTCAAAACTTATGACCCTCGTGTCTTAAACAAAAAAAAATGGTTTTTCAAAAACCGCGAGGAAGCGACACTTAGTCGATACTCGCACAAATCGGAAGCAAGCGAACCACGTTCGACACTTCCAAAATCGCAGGGAAGCGACATTTCGTCGATACTTGCAAAATCCAAAACTGTGGAGATGCAACATTTCAGTTGATATCCACAACCCAAATCTCAAAGGTTCGAAAAAAACCTAAAAAAACTTCGGAGACGCAACATTTCAGTTGATATCCATAACCCAAAGGTTCGAGAAAACCACAAATTTCAAAAATCGTGGGGAAACGACATCAAGTCAGTACCCGCAAAACCAAAATTTTTGAAAAGCAAGGATGCGACATTCCATCGATACTTGCACCCAAATCCGCGAGGATGCGACATTCCATCGATACTCGCAACCGAATGAGCAAGGATGCGACATTCCATCGATACTTGCAAGAACATTCAGCAGGGAGGCGACTTTTAGTCGATACTTGCATTTTTTTTTAAAACCAAACCGGCTATAAATGCCATCAAAACAGGCTATAAATGCCACAAACCGGCTATCAATGCCACCAAAAACAAAACCGGCTATCAATGCCACACAAACAAAAAAGTTGGATTTCAAAAACGGCTATCAATGCCACCAAAACAAACCGGCTATCAATGCCACCAAAACAAAACAGGCTATCAATGCCACCAAAAACCGGCTATAGATGCCACAAAACAAATTCGGCTATCAATGCCACCAAAATTGGCTATAGATGCCACACAAAAAAAAAACTCGGCTATCAATGCCACAAGAAAAGCTGGCTCTCATGCCAAAATTGGCTTCCATGCCACAAACAAAAACCTGGCTTTCATGCCAAAACAATCATTTGACAAAAGATTTTTACAAAATGACAACCTTTTGATCAAATCCCATTTAGCAATTACTTTTATCACAAAAAGATTCAAGTGAGCGTAGGGATAACAAAAAAAAAATCAATCCCATTTAGCAATTACTTTTATCACAAAAAGATTCAAGTGAGCGTAGGGATAACAAAAAAAAAAAATCAATCCCATTAGCAATTACTTTTATCACAAAAAGATTCAAGTGAGCGTAGGGATAACAAAAAAAAAAGAAAGTGTTCACAAGCACTACAAAAAAAGAGTACAAAAAAAAATACATGTGGTACCAAAAAAAAAGAGTGTTCACAAGCACTACAAAAAATAAGTACCAAAAAAAAATATACAAGTGGTACCAAAAAAAAAGAGAGAAGGATGGTTTCTGTATACAGGAGCTCAATCAAAAATGGTCTCCAGCCAAGAGTTCAGCTCCCCAAGCAGACTTTTAGCTTCAGCTGTCAAGGATTCCAAGGCACGCTTCTTCAGGAACTTGCCATGAGATGCTGGAGTGGGCTGTACCCCTTCTCTCACACCAGGAAGCTTACCTCGAGCAGCTTGCCATTGTTCATCCTCATCAGACTTCCTTTTGAGAACCCGTTCGGCATCTGCAACCTGGTGAATCAGGGCACTCTCCCTGTCGCGAGCTTCTATTATGGCAGTCCACTTGGCAGCGACTTGTGCCTGCAGATGCTCAAGACGTTTCCTGGCCTCATCGACCTCCCTATCAAGGATGTTAAGGTCATGTGTCAGCCCGACGATGGTTAGCTCTTCTTTATTCCTCTTTCGGACTGCCACCTTCCTGCTTTCTGTAGCCTCATCCAGGTCAGACTTAGCCTTATCAGCAGGGTCCAGGAACATCTCCTTGAAGAACTGGTCATCAACCAAACTCACGGTCTCAAACCACTTGTCACCCAGTGCAATGATCCTATCAACCATCGCCCTGGCACCTGTGACATCCAGACCAGCCTCTTCAGCATCGCTGAGAATCTCCTGCACATGCTGGATCATGCCAAATCCGACTTCCAAGTGCCCAGAAAAGAGAGTCTCAATCCAAGAGCTCACAACTCGCACCACCACCTTCTTCGCAAAAAGAAGAGATGGCCCAGCTGAGGATTCGCCCAACTCCGTTGGTCGGCTACTCATGTCATCATCTGTTGAAAGAGTAACAAAAGAACTCTTTCCAGCTGAAGCTGCTCCTGCTCGGGAAGGAATCTCAGCGCGAGGAATCTCCTCAATATTGTCAGAGCTGGTCCCAGGAATCTCTACCTCTGGATCAACCTCTGGCATCTCTTGCTCTGGAAGCAACGGATCCTCCTCTGCCACTTCAAAACCTGCAAAGGAAACACAAAAAGGTATAAATATGACCCTGTTTGAAAATCATTATCAGAGTTATAGCTACAAAATACCTTCTTCGACGACTGGTGGAACACTTTCCTCCTCCATGAACTCATCGGAAGCATCATCAACATTTGCGTCTATCGATGGTTCAAAGTCATCGGAATCCTGTGGCAAGTCAGCTAAAAAAAAAAAAAAAAATGTGTTAGCAAGCCAAGTCACAAACAAAAAAAAAAAGAGAGAACAAAAGAAGTTGTACCAATTGGAGATTCTGGATTTACTCCAGAGCCCGTCGGTTCTTCTTCAGGTGCCTCGACAGGATCCATCACCACCTCATTGGTTGGGACCTCCGGCATCACCAAGTCTTCCTCTGCTAAAAAAAAAAAAAAGCAGAAACAAGAAGCAAATCATAACATGGAAAAAATCCCATGAAAAGAAATAGAAAGAGAAAAAGGAAGAATCATACCTTCACCGACGGTCTCTTCTTCTCGGCTTCTCTTCTCCGGAGGCTCGTCAGCATCCACTGGCACATCCTCATTGATAGTAAGAGGAACTTCCAAGTTAGGAGAGCCCTCATGCTGCCCCTTGCTACTATGATGACTCCTCCTCCTCTTACTTCTGCGGGCTCGCTTCTTAGAAGAACCTACCCCGCTGTTAGAGTCAGGTTTCCCACTTGACTCATCACTGGATGGTCTGCTCTTGCCAGTAGACTCCACGGAAGCTTGCCTTTGTGCCGCCTGCATCCAAGCACCAAGTTCGGCTTCCTCCTGTTCTAGCTGCTCCAAAGCCTCGTCAGGTATTTCTCGAACAGCTTCAGAACCGATGACGCCCTGGTCACCGAGAAAGCCTATCTTGTGCTTCTCTCCAGAAAGGAAGGACCAAACTTCCTCTCGCCGGATGCCATCCGACTTTCCAAGGCCCTTTCCAGATGCCAGCTTCACATCAAGCTCCTTCCTGGAAAGTCCCCGATATGCCGAAAAGCTCTCCGCGAACCACTTCGCAAAGCCGGCAGTACGGGAAGTCAACAACACAGGATAAGAAATCATGGCTGTAGTGTCTTCAGCACTATAGAAAGCCCATGCATTTCTCCCGTCCTGTAAGCCTCCAAAGCGCTTCACCATGCTTGAAGGCGCTCCAACAATGCCTTCCCGACCCCGCCCTGGTAGAGTCTCGGGAGGCACCAAAATCAAAAGCCTTCTTCCGCAACTCCGGAGAAAGCTTTACTGAAGATTGCCCCATCTCGACGTCCCTGAACCGTCGGATCCTCATGCGGGCAAACAAAAGTGATTCGGACACGGCTTTGCCCTTAGCCAGTCGAATCATCAGAGGATCATCATCCTGTGCAGCACCCAGCCGATGGAAGCCAGGACAGTGGTATACATACCACGAATAAAAGATATGGGCTGAAAATACCCTATTCATGGGAAGCCCAAGCCGAACCAGAAAAGCAGCAGCCTGCAGTTCGGTACACAGGTAGGAGTAAAGAGCAGGCACCAAAGCAAGCTGCTCTCCAAACGCCATCTGACAAGCCGGGAAAATACAATGCGGCCTGATGTGCGTTCCATCTCCTCCAGCAAATACAGCCTCACCAAGCCAATAAGTGAGGTAAACAGCGAGATCTCTCCGCAGTGCAATGTCAGGACATATGGCGTTTGTACTTGCACAGAAATCTCTCAACTCTTCTTGCATGACCAAGATCTTCTTTGGATCCTGAGCTCCAGCTTCCTGGGTCATGCTATCAGAAGGCTCCCTACTATCAAAAAAGTTGGGGAATGAAGAGCAAAAACTCTTCCAACTGCTGGATCTAACTTTCGAACCCCCCTTCTCCTTCAAAAAATCATAGAAGGCGACGAGCTGAAAGTATAAAAGCCTGAACTCCTCAGACTGCCCCTCGAGGACGCTGTCAATCGG
The DNA here is from genome assembly GCA_012931725.1 of Litsea cubeba. Taxonomy (NCBI): domain Eukaryota; kingdom Viridiplantae; phylum Streptophyta; class Magnoliopsida; order Laurales; family Lauraceae; genus Litsea; species Litsea cubeba. The sequence goes on from CM022946.1 coordinate 33,408,331, forward strand.
CATAAACTCCTCATAGAGTTTGCCGAGGATGGGCAATCCGGTAATAGCGCTCAACTCCTTCAAAGAAAAACCAATCTCACCATTCGTCACAACGAAGGTATTGGTTTGAGGGAGGAACAACTCCAGCATAGCCATGAAGGCCTCGTCGGAAAAGATCACGGTCTCCCTAAAAGCTCGGACCGCATCAAAAATCCCGGCTTCCTTCAAAACGGCGCCACCAATCAGCAGGACGCGATCAGTCCACGACTTCCACTCGGAGTCAGCATTGAAGCGGCCACGAAGTCGGAAAGGCTTGATCCAATTGCTGCCGTCACCACTGAAAATACCAAGGCCCACCGGTCTCAAATCGACCGACGGATAATCAGAGCCCTGGTAGCCGCTGGATGGCATCAACAGGTCCATGTCAACAGGCGACCTCTCCGTATATCCAGGAGAACCGCCAACAAAAACCCCCGGTCTTGATTACATTTGTCCTTCTCACCCAGCTTGGAGGATCTTCCCTCTTGGGGCACGTGGGGGCAAGGCTCAGAATCGAGACGGTGCGATCAAACATCGACCGGGTAGTAACAGTCTTCTTCTCACCATCTGCTGGGAAGGAAAACTGAAAAGATCTCCTCTGGTATGTCATGTCATCAGGGACTGCATCACCAAAGAAGAAGGTAGGCTTGGGCAAAACGCTCTGATCTTCCATCAGCCATGGACGACTGCTTACCATGATCTTATAGAATTCCTCTCCCTTGAGAGTGATCAGTCGCTGCCTCATCTCATCTCTGTTGAGGGAGTCGCACTCTTCCAGATTTCTCTCAACATACTGGACCTTCTCGAAAGCCTGCTGAACGGCCGGATTAGAGGATCTAGAAGATCGACGAGGTACGCTTGTAGCAGGCTCTTTACCCTTGTTCGCTCTGGAGGAACCACCTGAAAAGGATGGAAAAGAAAAAGATCAAACATCAAGATGACAGAATCTCGCTAAAAAAAAAAATCTGGCGAAATTTTGACATGATGACGGGGCAATTCCGAAGAAAAGGAACTATCCCGAAAGAAATAGAAAGCTTGAAGATGGGCTCAACATCGCTGTGAGCTCCGAAACTCCAAACTTTCGAAACCTAAAAGTCTCCGCAAAATCAGGAAGGGCTCAACATCACTGCGAGCTCCAAGTTCCCAAATTTGCAAACACTTTCAGGTATGCAATCACATCATGCTACAAATTTAATTTACAAATTAAAGGCATGCATGAACATCTAGATTTGCGAAAAAATGCGTTATCATGATGAGAAAACAAAAAAAAAAGAGAAAAAAAAAACTCTCTCAAAAAAAAGGGGGGAGGGAAAGAGAAAAAAAAAAAAAAAAAAAAAAAAAAAGAAGAGGGGCTGGCCCACAGGCCGTGGCCCACGGCCACGTGGCCGTACGGCCAGATCCGTACGGATCTGTCCGTACGGCCCACACAATAAAAAAAAACATAAAAAAAAAAAGAAAGAAAAGAAAGAAAAAAAAAACACGTGTAAAAAAAAAAACGGGGGGAAAACACGTGGAAAAGAAAAAAAAAGAAAAGAAGAAAAGAAAAAGAAAGAAACAAAAAAAAAAGAAAGAAGAACTTTTTTTTTTTTTCCTACAATGGAGTTTTCTTGAAAAAGAAGAACTTACTTGAAGCCATTGATGGAGAAGAAGAAGAAAACTCTTGAAGATCTTGAAGAAGAAAAGCTCTTGGTCTTGAAGCCCTCTTGAGATTATTGCAAAAGAAAGTAGTAAGAGCAAGAGATCCAACCTTCTCCTTGCTTTTATAGAGGAGAGCAAACCAAAGAAGGAAAGAAGAAAGAGGTAAGTGTTACTAATTAGTAACCTTACCGAAAGAAAGAAATTAGAAAGATTCTTTCCCAAAAGAAAGATATCTTGAGGGATTCTCTCCCAAAAATCAATCTATGACGGATTCTTTCCCAAAAGAAAGATATCTTGAGATATCCTATCCCAAAATAAAGGGATCTTGAGAGATTTTCTCCCAAAAATCAATCTATGACGGATTCTTTCCCAAAAGAAAGATATCTTGAGATATCCTATCCCAAAATAAAGGGATCTTGAGAGATTTTCTCCCAAAAATCAATGTATGACGGATTCTTTCCCAAAAGAAAGATATCTTGAGATATCCTATCCCAAAAATAAAGGGATCATGAGAGATTCTCTCCAAGTAAAGATATTCTTAGATATTCTCTATCCAAATGAGATATTTTTGGATATTCTTTGCAAAAATGACACCATATGAGATCTAAGCCATTTCAAAAGCTTAAGGTCCCATGGGTTAGCCCATATGAGCCAGGTTTGACCACCTAGGCACAAAAAAAAAAAAGAGAAAATTTTGGGCTTTTAGTCAAAGAGAAATCCCTCTTACCAAGAGCATACAAAAACGGTTCCATGCCTCTTTTGAGTTGATTCAACCATACAAAAAGAATTCCAAGCCCCATGAGCTTCCAAAAATCAAACCATCAAACCTCATCTACCAAATTGAGCCAAATTCTTGAAATTGACATTCCATCAAACCAAATCCTGGTCCCCTAACTTGCCACATACAGCCTGTTAGGTCACAAGACCAAAACCAAAAACCAAAACCTGATCCCCTAACTTGCCACATACAACCTGTTAGGTCACAAGATCAAAACCAAAATTGATCCCCCAACATTCCACATACAGCTTGTTGGGGTCACACGATCAAAACCAAACCCGACCCCCTAACCTGCCATATATAGCCTGTTAGGTCACAAGGTCAAAACCCAAATCCACATCCCTGATGTCATCTTCAAAACTTTGCCTCGAGATGGTACGTGATCCCTTTCACTATCATAAAATTCCCCTGGAAGCTCAAAAGGCTACAAATACCAAAAGAAAGATTGCTCATAGACTCTTGGTCAAGTCACAGGCTCTCCTTCAAAAATCTCTTCGAGGCACATCGACTACAAAAGTTAAGCAACTCGCCGCTGTACCTCGAGGGGGCATTTGTTGACACCAAAAATGTCACTTTGCCTCTTCAAGATCCAAAGAGCTACATGAAGTCGCAACCTGCCATAAATAGGCAATGCTGCTTCCAAAAATAAAATCTTGTCAGAATCAAACAAAAACTGCAAGATTCTTCCAGACAGCCAAAAGAGGAGTACACAAGAAGTTTCGGGCCATTTCAAAATCATTTGGCCTAACTTCGCTTCTCCGACAGCCGAAAAGGAGCTCTCGGCGACAAAAGCTCTCCGGGACCATGGTTTCCAAGACAGAACCTATGGATCATCTTAAAATGACTCCAATAGGTTCCCTGTCAAATTTCAAGTCAATCGGACATCGGTTGACCACACATCAAACCGCGACATCTTCATCGCGACAAAAAACAAGTCTGCAGGTGATAGGACCCCAAACGGCTTCGAAACTCAAACAAAAGCCTATGAAAATCGGCAGCTCTGCGCGACAAAGTCTTCGGCTTTCTCAGGAAATTGGAAACTTTGCAAAATAAAATGCAAGGATTCTCATCAGGTTTCTTACAAAGAAATCAGGCCAATAAATAGTCAAAATGTCAAGGAAAAGTACAGAAGAAAAAAGAATCAGAAAAAAGCAAAAACGGACGCAAAACGGGACCAGAAAGGGGGAAAACCCCCCCAGGGTCGCAGACCCCTGCGACCCTGGGCCAGGGTCGCCGGCGACCATGGACCCCGGGGTCGCCGGGAAAGCCCCGGAAACCCCGGTTTTCGCCGTTTTTTCGCGATTCGAGGAGCCCAGCCTCTGGTACTTTCCAAAATTCATGCTTTTGAGACACCAAGTCCTCTGATATCCGTCCAAAACACGGGTTAAAACATCAAGAGTATCGAAGACAGTATTGATCGCCACCCGGTCAACCAAAAAAAGTGTGCTTTCCACCCCGACCGATCGAGAAATCGACAGGACAGATGGCACCGACCCGCTGTTGGCAACAAACACCTGAAATTACATGGTCATCTGATGTCGATCTACATGAAGATCCATCGATGATCATCGACAGAAGAATTCCAAAAGACGTGGCACGGCCCGCGACTCTTCAGCTGCTCGGCGACCACTTAATGCGATTAATTGACTAACTTTATTACAGTCATTAATCCATTTCTTTGGACGGCCCAATCAGAAGCAAGCATTCGGGAGTTACAAGTCAAGAAATTCATGGCATTTAACCCATGAAACTCCTCCCATCACGGCGATTAAAGGCGATTAAATGCCCTCAATCTCCTCCGGCCAATCAGAAGCCAAGAAAAAGGAGTTACAAAATAAACAATTCAATTTTGTAACTCCTCCCATTATGCGGCTTAATGACATTAAAAGCCCATAAACTCTCCTAAATGGCTACCAAGAGCCTATAAATAGGAGAGCACTCCAAAGGAATCCAGATCGGAAAAACACACAACAAAAATCAGAAAGCATCAGAAAAATCAGAGAAAAAAGCACAGAAATCCAGAGAAAGGAAAAAGAGAGAAAACTCTGCGGAAATTCTACACCGGCCACCACAACAAGGTGATAAAAATCCCTTGGGGGGTACCCCCCCCCCCCCAAGGTCCTTGCCTTCTCCTCCTGCCTCCAATGGCTTAGATATGGCTTTTCAGCCCGTCTACTCGGTTTTTTTATTGGACATAGGACCTTCCTTTGGTCTTTGTCTTCTAAAAACCCGAGGTTATAGCCAAGCCAAGCGAATCAAATAGCATCCTCTGTTCTCATCTGCATGGATGATGGCGAAGCCCACATATGGCTTGCGACCGTCAATCTAAACGAGTCCCCCACAATCTCCTGAGAAGTTAGATCCTCCTTTTCTTGCTTTTCATTGTAGTTTGTATTTTTTCAAAAGAGACAAAAATCACAATTCTTGTCTTTCATTGTTGATAAGGATTGTAAATCGGCTATAAACGCCAAAATCGGCTATAAACGCCAAAAATCGGCTATAAACACCAAAATCGGCTATAAATGCCAAAAAAATCGCCTTTCACGGCAAATCAAGAAAAATGTCTCTTTTCTTAAATATATGTGCAATGGAAAACTTGAAAGAAGTTGATTTCCTTTTTACTTGCGAAGGTTTATCTCCGGATCACCACTTGCAATTCCAAGTAAAAATAGAAAATCTGGCACACCCACAAAAAAAGAAATGTTGATGCACGCCCCTGCACCCCGGTTACGAAAGGGTCGGAACCCGACGGACTCCCACGTCCGCCGACCTCGGTAGGAACCAAGCAGGAGCGCGGTCCATCAGTCGGCCATTACTAGGAACTCCCAACGCACTACCAGCGTCGGCGTTTATTTTGCTGACGCTGGTACTGCATTGGCAAATATGGTTTTTGAATCAGAAAAGTTGGACTTTTTACCGACTCACATCTCTTTGCCGACGTATTGGACGACGCTGCAGTGCATTGGTAATTCTACAGGGATCTGTCGACGCAGTTAAAATAGCGTCGGCTATGGATTTGGCTACACATAGTTGCCGACGCGGGGCCGATGCACTGAAATGCGTTGGGAAATCTTTTGCCGACGCAAAACCTACATTTCCAGACGCGGTGACCGCTTTGGTGAAACTGTATTTTGTTGTAGTGGCGGTGAGAACCACCAAGGCCACCACTCATCACAAAGAGCAAATGGATGGCTTCAAAATGCTTACAAAAGGCTACACGTCAAGTTTCAGGTCATTTCAATAGCATTTGACCATACTTTGATGCTCGGAAGCCAAACCAGGCCTCTCGGCGGTGAATCTCCTCGGGCCCATGGTTTTCAAGACAGAGCCTATGGGTCATCTTAAAATGACTCGAATAGGTTTCCTGTCAAATTTCAAGTCAATCGGACATCGGTTGACCGCACATCAAGCCGCGACATCTTCATCGCGATAAAAACAAGTCTACTGGCAATAGGACCCCAAACAGCTTCAAAACTCAAACAAAAGCCTATGGTTTGCCTTATTTATTGCACAGAAGGCTTCACCCCAAATTTCAGGTCATTCCGACATCGTTTGGCCCAGTTTCAGCTTCTGACGGAAAATCGGCAGCTCTACGCGACAAAGTCTTCGGCTTTCCTGGAAAATTGGAAACTTTGCACTCCAAAATGTAAGGATTCTCGTCAAGTTTTCTATAGGGAAATCAGGCCAATAAATGATTAAAAATGTCAAGAAAAAATATAGAAGAAAAAAGAATCAAAAAATATAAAAAACAGCCGCAAAAAGGGATAAAAGGGGGGAAATCCCCCCAGGGTCGCAGGGCATGGAGCATGGATTCTCCGGGTTCGCCTCGGAAAGCCCATTTTTCGTTGTTTTTCGCAATTCAAAGCTTCTGACTCCTGGAATTTTCTAAAATTCATACTTTTGAGACACCAAATCCTTTGACATCCATCAAAATCATGAGTCAATCGTCAAGAGTATCAAAATCAATATTGATAGCCAACCGGTCAATAAAAAAAGTGTGCTCTCTACCCGACCGATCGAGAAATCGACAGGACAGATGGCACCGACCCGCTGTTGGCAACCAATACCTGAAGTTACATGGTCATCCAATGTCGATCTACATAAAGATCCATCGATGATCATCGCCAGAAGAATTCCAAAAGACGCGGCACGGCCCGCAACTCTTCAACTACTCGGCGACCACTTAATGCGATTAATTGACTAGCTTTACTGCAGTCATTAATTCATTTCTTTGGACGGCCCAATCAGAAGCAAGCAAATGGGAGTTACAAGTCAATTGATTCATAGCATTTAACCCATGAAACTCCTCCCATCATGGCGATTAAAGGGGATTAAATGCCCTCAATCTCCACCGGCCAGTCAGAAGCCAAGAAAAAGGAGTTACAAAATAAAGGAATTAAACCCTGTAACTCCTCCCATTATGCGGTTTAATGACAATTAAAGCCCATAAACTCTCCTAAATGGCTACCAAGAGCTTATAAATAGGAGAGCATCCCAAGCATTCCAGATATAGACTTCAGAAAATCCAAAAATCTAGACAAAAAAAAAGGCATCAGAAATCTAAGAGAAAGAAAGAGAGAAAACTCTGTGAAAGTTTTGCATCGGCCACCACTACAAGGTGACAAAAGTCCCTTGGGGGGTACCTCCCCCCCCCCAAGGTCCTTGCCTTCTTCTTCTGCCTCCAATGGCTTAGACGTGGCTTTTCAACCCGTCTACTTAGCTTTTTATTGGACATAGGAACTCCTTCTGGTCTTTGTCCTCTAAAAACCTGAGGTTATAGCCAAGCCAAGCGAATCAAGAGCATCCTTTGTTCTCATCTGCATGGATGATGGCGAAGTCCACATATGGCTTGCGACCGTCAATCTGAACGAGTCCCCCACAATCTTCTGAGAAGTTAGATCCTCCTTTTTCTTGATTTTCATTGTATTTTGTATTTTTCTGAAAGAGACAAAAATCACAACTCTTGTCTTTCATTATTGATAAGATTTGTAAATCCGCTATCAACACCAAAATCGGCTATAAATCCAAAAAAATCGCATTTCACGGCAAATCAAGAAAATGTCTCTTTTCTTAAATATATGTGCACTGTAAAACTTGAAAGAAGTTGATTTCCTTTTTACTTGCGAAGGCCGATCTCCGGATCACCACTTGCAATTCTAAGTAAAATAGAAATCTGGCACACCCACACTAAAAACCGCCCGGGCGTGAAAGGGTCGTACCTAACGGACTCCCACATCCGCCGACCTCGGTAGTACCGAGCAGAACGCGCAGCCATCAACTTTCTTATCATTCTTGCTACTTTCTTCTCATCTTCTTTGTTTCTTTGAACACCATCTGAATTGGAAAATAATAATTTAAACATGAGAACATCACTATAAAATTGTAAACAGATATGTAAGGTAATTTTAAAAGGAAGAATAGTTGATATTTATTTATGGTTTGCTTTAGCTTTGTATAGTGATGTTAATGAACATATAGTAAATAATTTAAAGAAAGTAAAAATATATATATTAAATTAATCATTGACTTTACTAAGGTCAATGGTTAATGCCTATGTATTTTTTCTAATGCATGAAAAAAAATGAGTGTATAAGATTGAAATAAACTGTATGATAAGAAATTTAGATCTTAACTATGGAACAAAAACATCAGATATTCAACAAATAAGTGCAGATAAGTCAAAATATTAAAAGTAATTGAAAATGATTCCAAATCCTTACCATTTGTAATATCACAAATAGGAGATTTTTGAAAAGGCGCTGACAAAATTGAATCAACAGAATAATGGGAATGAGGCACATGAGAAGAATTTGCAGAATTCTGTCCAGTTGGTAGAACATTCTCTAAGTGAATTGGTTTAAGTTTTTTAGGATGATTCTGGGACATCATGTATTGTTTTCTCACTGTTGTTACCTTCTTGTCAAAAACACCCTGTACAAAAGTTAGAAGAAACTAATAAACATAATGATGCATAAGATCTATGTTAAGTTGTAGTGCATTTGTAAAAATGGCACATAATAATGAAAGTCATAAAAAGTAGACATTATTCTTTTGTTGTTTTTCAAGATGAATGTTACCAAGAAAGTGCTATTCTTGGTGTTAATATTGAAGGCTAGTAGTTTTTTATTCTTCATATTCTGTTATAAGGAGTACAAATAATTACAAACATAGATAAGAGATGTCGCACTAATGAAATTGTTCCCAAGGTATAATATGAAAGATTTAGTGTGCATTTGCCATGACAATATATGATGATGTATAAAAGTTGAGTTCAAATGATTTATTGTGATTTATTATATAGGGCCATTTTAAAAAGAAAGTAATTTATGGTTTGGTTGCATCCAGAAGTAATAAAGACAACATATCTATGAACATGTTCCCCCTATTCATAGGCTAATTACACATGCACCAGTTTATCTTGTATGCCAAATTTCAAGAACACTAATTCCAATTACCATTTGTAATATTAAAAAAAGCCCAGTAAATACATTAAAAATTTTGCACCACAACAGAAGTTAGTCACTTTGATCCTGATGGAAAATCCAACACTTAAGCAAGGGCACAAATGCCAATATAGAACTGTACAATAAACGAAAGGCAACACAGAGACCATAAAGAGGCCTTACAGTGACTCAACCTAACTCATAAAACATAACATAAGATTTATTGTACACAATGGATATCTACTCAATAGGACACTCACAAAGCTAAACATAAAGATGCATAAGATCTATGTTATGTTCTAATGCAATTGTCAAAATATAATATAACAATGAAAGTGCTATTCTTGGTGCTAATACCGAAGGTTAGCAGTTTTTATGCTTTGTATTCTATTATAAGAAATAGAGATAGTTACAAACACAGATAAAGAGATGGTTGCACTAATGAAATTGTTCTCAAGGAATTACACTAGCAAGGAAAGAGTAATAGATTGCAGAAATTAAGGTGGCACTATTTTATATAGTTACTTTTTCAATGAATGTGCTACCTTACTTAAGTTAATTATGTCAATTAGATACTCAACAACAAAATGAAAATGATTATTGATAGGGAAATAGTATAATATTAAAGATGACAATATATGATGATGTAAAAAAAGTAGAGTTTAAAAGATTTAGTGATTTATTATATATGGCCATTTAAAAAAAGTATTTTATTGCTTAATTGCATCCAGAAGTAATAAAGAGACCACATCTATGAACATGTTCCCCCTAATCATAGGCTAATTACACATGCACCAATTTATCTTATATTTCAATTTTCAAGAATATCAATTCCAATGACCATTTGTTATATCACAAAAAAAAAGACTCATTAAAAATATGTAAAATTTTGCACCACAATAGAAATTAGTCACTTTGATCCTGAAGAATCAGACACTTAAACAAAGGCACAAAATGCCAATACAGAACATAACACTAAACAAAAGGTAACACAAAGTCCACAAAGAGACCTTACAGTGACTCAACCGAACTCATAAAACATAACATAATATTTATTCAACACAATGGATTTCTACTCAATATAGGACACTCAAAAAGACTCTTATGCGACTTCATTATCAATTATTCTCTATCTTAATAGATTGTCCCTCAATCTTTATTGACTTGACCATCAATCTTTCTCAACCTTTATATTGATCAATCATTGTTTCGGCTTAGTGGAGGACAACTCGCCTTCACCATCTGCAATTCCATTTCCTTCAATTTCTACATAACTCCTCTTCAAAGCTGTGGCAATATCAGTCACACTATCACATGTCTGGGAATTGATCTCCTGAATAGATAATCAAAACATCATTAAAACAACTCTACCATAAGGATATCATAACATGAAAATTAAAGATTAATAAATTAAAGATTACCAGAAATTTTAGACCGTCATCATCTAAAGGTTGTTCATTATCAACAGAAGAGTTCCTTATGTCAGAAGCATCCTTTAAGAGGATAAGATAGTTTCAATCATAAAGAATATGTAAACAAAAGAACACACATTATGAAAGCAAGCTTATAACAAAACTTACAAACCTCATTTGCTTTCACTTCCTTAACAAAATCTTCAGTGATGCTCTCGTCAGTGCACACCTTTCCTACTTGGAAAGAGGATTCTCCCAATTGAATGATGTTTCGTTTTTTTATGTTAACTTTAAAGAGAAAAGTTTTATCTTTCAAAACATCCAGTTCATGAGGATATTTGACTAGATCACCACCCTAAAAATAAAGAAGAAATTAAACTATATAAATCATCAACGACTAAACTATTTTATTGAAAAATAATTTTTAACAAGAGGGATGAATTTACTCTTCTGATATCCACTTCACGCAGTTCGAGCGCAGAAATCTTCAAAATATTCATAGCCTCTTTATCAAATATAACGAAAGAAGCAGCATCAGTCTCATCTACCACTCTAATTTGAATGCAAAATCTAATTAACAGTAAAAATAGAAGATAAGTAATGAGAAATAAACTTAATCTTTAAATATAGAAATATAGTAACAAAGGTTGTGAACTTAATCCAAACTTTACTTTGGAACGTAATTTGGTCAATGATTCTTGCATTTTTTGCAATACCACTTTTCAAAATCTAGAGTAACACCACCAACACACCTCCTGCCTTTACACCCCTTATACCACCAATTCAAGTTAGGATGAATATCCTTAATGGTAGCAACAATCACACAAGATATTTCCTACAGCACAAAATTTGCAATTTTCACATAATAAATGGCATTTACAATAGGAAGTAAATCAAAAAATGATAAAAATAAAGAAATCAACATCTGGGTAACCTCTCTACAGTCTTTAAGTTCAACAATGGTCTTCCTCACAGTTTGATTAAGGAAGTCATCGAACATTGAGTAAGATGACGGTGTCTGCAACTGACTCAATGAATGAGTGCTTGAGGATTCTTCAGAAGGAATTCTAGTAATTAAAGAGATTCAAATATAAGTACACATAAATTGCGTACTTCAATGAAAAAAAAATTTAGACACTGACCTAGATGTAAATTCCATAACCTTAAGGGGTTCAGTATGAATGAACAGCCTTGAACTGAACTTTGTGTTGGATATTCCCATCACACCTATAATTTTTTAAAATTACAAAATACTATTTCCAAAAAAAAATAAGTGGAAAAAATAAGATGACATGATAATTCTGAACATTTTCATTTTTGTAAATTGTACAATAACAACAACAGGCCCAGCAATACTATTATTCATAAATGAAAGCAGCAAATCCTTCCCATAATGTGCACTTCAGTTTTGTACCACTGAGGAAAGAAGAAAATAATTTTAAGAAGATGAAATAAAATAGATTTAGTATAGATAATCATATATATAATAATGAGCAGCATAAGAATGAGAAACAAAAGAGAGAGTACCAACCGAAGATTGTCCAACTCTACTTTGAAAGTGCAGCTGGGGCCAATGAAAGTGTCCTAGAGGGGGGGGTGAATAGGACTAATGGAATTCTTTTCCCAATTAAAACATCTTAGTCCAATTTTAATCCCAACTAGGAACAAGAACATAATGAACACAAATAAGAATACAACTTATGCGGAATATGTGTTCAATGTATGAGTGCTTAAATAATCAAAGATATGACAATTAGTTTCATATTAGTAAGCACAAGTGTGAGTACAACACTCTTCACAAATTCACTTATGATTTATGTCAATGTGCTCAAATGAATATTTGTTAAAGAGTGTGTGCTAAACAAGATTTGATTTACCAATATGATCAATGTTGTTTTCACACAAGTGGATGTGTGTCAATTAAACTAAATATCATTCATATCATTTTCCACAGCATATAGATATATAAATCAAACACAAGAGATAGAGATAGAGATAGAGAAATTGACACAAGGGATTTATAGTGGTTCAGTCACACAGACCTACATCCACTCTCAAGGGTCACACAGTCCCCTGGTTCCACTATGAAGAATTAAACTACATAAGTACTGATTCTACATAAATTTTGTTCACGAGGTTCGACCACACAGATCTACTCCCCATTTTTATTCACGAGGTTCGATCACAAAGATCTACTCCCCACACACAACTTTTAGAGTGGTTGAATCACACAGAAACAATCCACTATCACAATTTTTTAAGTGGTTGAATCATGCAGAAACAATCCACTATCACAAAGATATAATTTGAATGGAGGGCGAAGAACACTTAGCTCTTTTTGACAAAGTCTGGAGGTTGCCACTTGCCTCTTTGACGAAGTCCGGAGGATGCTCTTCGAAACTTGTCACCGCAACTCCAAGCTTTGATGCCTCTTGCAATGCTTCCTTGATGTTGATGATGATGCTCCAATGTTGTGCTCAGTCAAGGGAAGAGGTCTTTGGTCTAGGGATTTGGATAATAAACTATGATAGCTCAAGTTCTTCCCTAGGCAATATTGTCTCCACACATCACACTTTCCTTAAGCTAATGAAGCTCTTAGATTTGACAAACCAAGCTCATAGTGTGTGTGGAATGATCTATGAGAGCTCTAATATGATACACAATGGTTAGGACATGAGCTCTCATGATCTTGGAGGCCTTGGGAATGATTTTCCAAGCCTTGGGATGATTTGGGATGTTTTTCTATTTATAGAAAGCTTTCCAACGGTCATAAAACGGCGAGTGAATAGTGAATAGTGAATACTGTTACTGTTCAAATGGCTAGTGAACAGTGAACAGTGAATAGTGATGTTACTATTTAAACGGCTAGTGAACAGTGAATAGTGATGTTACTGTTCAAACGGCTAGTGAACAGTGAACAATGAATAGTGAATAGTGATGTTACTGATCATATGACTAGCAGCGAGGTAACCGCGAGGTAACCGAAAAACAATTTTAAGAGAGTTTTTGCCCTCTGGAAAAGTAACCGCGAGGTGACCAAAAACCATGGCGGTTAGCTGACTTCTAAGGCCTGTTTTGAGTCTTGAAAAAGCTGAAAAATAATCTCTAAAATCCAATTAAATAAGCCATTAAACTAAGGGTTTTTAGGGCCATGTCTTGGTTGGTTTGGAGTCCCATTTACCTGAATAGGTTGGCACACATATGGACGTCTTCCTTTATGAATCCGGGCCTTCCAAGACTTGATCTTCTGCCTTCAAACTTCATCTTCCTTGAGAAATTCTGAGAGGCAAGGCCTTGGATTCTTCGACACGGAATTGACAATACAAAAACAAGTGCTCATAGAAATGTGGCACTAACAATCTCATCCTTTGTCAATTTCGTGGCAAAACACCTATTCTTGATTGAAATACAACAAATGGACTCAAATACAACCAAGATTACAAGAGTACATGATCTTTACAAAAGATACAACAATTACAACTCAAAGACTCATGACTCTAAATACTCCCCCTGAGAATGTGCTTTGTCTCTTAAAGATATACCTGCATAAGACATTGACATACACATTCTATGGTGGGATTGCTACTCCCCCTTAATTGTTAGTCACAAAATATCATAGATAGAGTGTGTTTTCGCCCTTTGTTCTATACTCTCCCCCTTTGTTTAATCTCTCCATTTTCAGGATTCAATCCATTTATTCTCCCCATTTTTTGTCACAAATTGACAAGGAGATGTCCCGATGAAGCATATGGGGTACTATAGAGAGATAAGGAGAAGTGAGAGATATCAATATTTAGCATATTATGATATCAAGGACATAAAAAGATTCACCTATAAGCATAGAGTGGTTAGCAAGCATGATATCAAAAAAATTGACTATAAGGAGATGTAATCATGCTAAGATGGAATTGAACTATATAAATCAACTAAGAAAGTCCATATCAATTCCATAAATCCATTTAAGGATTCTCTAAGTCCTTCAAATGATACAAACCGATTGAAGAGTAAGGACTCAATTTTTAAAAGTGCAGCTAGGGCCAATGAAAGTGTCCTAGAGGGGGGGTGAATAGGACTAATGGAATTCTTTTTCCAATTAAAACATCTTAGTCCAACTTTAATCCCAACTAGGAAAAAGAACATAATGAACACAAATAAGAATACAACTTATGCGGAATATGTGTTCAATGTATGAGTGCTTAAACAATCAAAGATAAGACAATTAGTTTCATATTAGTAAGCACAAGTGTGAGTACAACACTCTTCACAAATTCACTTATGATTTATGTCAATGTGCTCAAATGAATATTTGTTAAAGAGTGTGTGCTAAACAAGATTTGATTTACCTATATGATCAATGTTGTTTTTCGTACAAGTGGATGTGTGTCAATTAAACTAAAAATCATTCATATCATAATCCACAACATATAGATATATAAATCAAGCACAAGAGATAGAGATAGAGAAATTGACACAAGGGATTTTTTTTCTTCTGTATTTTTCCTTGACATTTTTGATCATTTATTGGCCTGATTTCCCTGTAGAAAACCTGATGAGAATCCTTGCATTTTGGTTTGCAAAGTTTCCAATTTTCCGAGAAAGCCGAAGACTTTGTCGCACAGAGCTGCCGATTTTTCGTCAGAATCTGAAACTGGGTCAAACGATGTCGGAATGACCTGAAATTTGGGGTGAAGGCTCCTGAGCAATAAATAAGACCAACCATAGGCTTTTGTTTGAGTTTTGAAGCTGTTTGGGGTTTTATCACTAGTAGACTTGCTTTTGTCGCGATGAAGATGTCGCGGCTTGATGTGCGGTCAACCGATGTCTGATTGACTTGAAATTTGACAGGGAACCTATTGGAGTCATTTTAAGATGATCCACAGGCTCTGTCTTGGAAACAATGGTCCTGGGGAGCTTTGCCGTCGAGAGGCCTGATTTGGCTTCCGAGCGTCAAAGTATGGTCAAATGTTGTCGAAATGACCTGAAATTTGACGTGCAGCCCTTTGTAAGCATTTTGAAGCCATCCATGTGCTCTATCTGATGAGTGATGGCCTCGGAGGTTCTCACCGCCGAGAGGCTTGATTTAGCTATTCGAGGGTTGATGTAGGGTCAAACGTTGTCAGTTTGACTCGGAACTTGACGTCGAGCCTTTTGGATGTATTTTGAGACCATCCATCGGCTCCGATCGAAGATTTGGTGTCTCCAATGCTTTCGCCGCCGGGAGCTCCTTTTCAGCTGCCGGAGAAGCAAAGTTAGGCCAAATGATTTTGAAATGGCCTGAAACTTCTTGTGTACTTCTCTTTTGGCTGTCTTGAAGGATCTTGCAGTTTTTGTTTGATTCTGACAAGATTTGATTTTTTGAAAGCAGCATTGCCTATTTATGGCAGGTTGCGACTTCATACAGTTTTCTGGATCTTGAAGAAGCAAAGTGACATTTTTGGTGTCAACAAATGCCCCCTCGAGGTGCAGCGACGGGTTGCTTAACCCTTTTAGTCGATGTGCCTCGAAGAGATTTTGTGAAGGAGAGCTTGTGACTTGACCAAGAGTCTTTAAGCAGTCTTTCTTTTGGTATTTGTAGCCTTTTGGGCTTCCAAGGGAATTTTATGGTAGTGAAAGGGATCACGTACCATCTCGAGGCAAAGTTTTGAAGATGACATCAGGGATGTGAATTTGGGTTTTGACCGTATGACCCAACAAGCTGTATGTGGAATGTTAGGGGGTCAATTTTGGTTTTGATCTTGTGACCTAACAGGCTGTATGTGGCAAGTTAGGGGATCAGGTTTTGGTTTTGGATTTTGGTCTTATGACCTAACAAGCTGTATGTGGCAAGTTAGGGGACCGGGATTTGGTTTGGTTTTTTGTGGAATGTCAATTTCAAGTTTTTGGCTCAATATGGTAGATGAAGCTGGATGGTTTGATTTTTGGAAGCTCATGGGGCTTGGAATTCTTTTTTGTATGGTCCAATCAACTCAAAAGAGGCATGGAACCATTTTTGTATGCTCTTGGTAAGAGGGATTTCTCTTTGACTAAAAGCCCAAAAATTTTTTTTTTAAGTGCCTAGGTGGTCAAACCTGTCTCATATGGTGTCCTTTTTGTAAAGAATATCCAAAAATATCTCCTTTGGATTGAGATTATCTAAGAATATCTTTATTTGGAGAGAATCTTTCATGTTCCCTCTATTTTGGGAGAGAATATCTCAAGATATCTTTCTTTGGGAGAGAATATCTCAAATCTCCTATCTTTTGGGAGAAAATCTCTCATTGATTTCTTTTTGGGAGAGAATCCCTCAAGATATCTTTCTTTTGGGAAATAATCTTTCTAATTTCTTTCTTTTGGTAAGGTTACTAATTAGTAACACTTACCTCTTTCTTCTTTCCTTCTTTGGTTTGCTCTCTTCTATAAAAGTAAGGAAGAGGTTAGATCTCTTGCTCTTATTGCTTTCTTTTGCAACAATCCCAAGAGGGCTTCAAGACCAAGAGTTCTTCTTCTTCAAGATCTTCAAGACTTTTCTTCTTCTTCTCCATCAATGGCTTCAAGTAAGTTCCCTTTTTCAAGAAAACTTCATTGTAGGAAATAGGATAATAGAAAAAAAGTTCTTCTCTCTTCTTTTTTTTTTGTTTCTTTATTTTCTTTTCTCTTTTTTTTTTACTTTTCTACATGTTTTTTCTCTTTTTTTACACGTGTTTTCTCTTTTTTTTTTTGCTCTTTTTTTTCACGTTTTTTTTTTCTTTTGTGGGCCGTACGGATCTGGCCGTATGGCCACGTGGCCTGTGGGCCAGCCCACCCCCCCCCCCCGTTTTTTTTTCTGATCCTCTTTTTTTTTTTTTTTGAAGATCTTCCTCTCTCTTTTTTTTTTGAGAAAGTTTTCTTTTTCTTATTTTCTTTCTCCTTTTTGAGAAAGTTTCTTTCATTTTTTTTTTTTTGCTTATCATGATAACGCTTTTTTTTTGGCAAACCAAGATGTTCATGCATGCATTCTATTGTAAATTGAATTTGAAAACCTGAAAGTTTTTGCAAATTTGGAAATTTGGAGCTCGCAGCGATGTTGAGCCCTTCCTGATTTTGCAGAGACTTTGAGGTTTCGAAAGTTTGGAGTTTCGGAGCTCGCAGCAATGTTGAGCCCATCTTCAAGCTTTCTATTTCTTTTGGGATATTTCCTTTTTCTTTGGTATTACCCCGGAGTCATGTCAAATTTCGCCAGATTTCTTTTTAGCGAAATTCTGTCATTTTGACAATTGATCTTTTTCTTTTCCATCCTTTGCAGGTGGTTCCTCCAGAACGAACAAGGGCAAAGTGCCTGCTACCAGCGTACCTCGTCGATCTGCTAGATCTTCTAATCCAGCCGTTCAACAGGCCTGGGAGATGGTCCAGTATGTTAAGAGAAATCTAGAAGAGTGCGACTCCCTAAACAGAGATGAGATGAGGCAGCGACTGATCGCTCTCAAGGGAGAGGAATTTTATAAGATCATGGTAAGCAGTCGTCCATGGGTGATGGAAGATCAGAGTGTTTTGCTCAAGCCTACCTTCTTCTTTGGTGATGCCGTCCCTGATGACATGACATACCAGAGGAGATGTTTTCATTCCTTTTTCATAGCAGATGGTAAGAAGAATACTGCTGCTACCTGGTCGATGTTTGATCCCACCATCTCGATCATGAGCCTTACCCCCACGTGCTCTAAAAGGGAAGATCCTCCAAGTTGGGTGAGAATGACAAATGTAATCAAGATCGGAGTTTTTGTTGGCGGTTCTCCTGGATATGCGGGGAAGTCGCCTACTGACATGGACATGTTGATGCCAGCCAGCGGTTACCAGGGCTCTGATTATCCGTCGGCCGATTTGAAACCGGTGGACCTTGGTATTTTCAGCGGTGGCGACAGCAATTGGGTGAAGCCTTTTCGACTTCGTGGCCGTTTCAGTGCTGACTTCGAGTGTAAGTCATGGACTGATCGCGTCCTGCTGATTGGTGGCGCCGTTTTGAAGGAAGCCTGGGATTTTTGATGCGGTCTGCGCCTTTAGGGAGACCGTGATCTTTTTCGTCGAGGCCTTTATGACTATGTTGGAGTCATTCCTTCCACAAACCAATACCTTCGTTGTGATGAATGGTGAGAGTGGTTTCTCTTTGAAGGAGTTGAGCGCCATTACTGAATTGCCCATCCTTGGCAAACTCTATGAGGAGTTTATGCCGAACGACAGCGTCCTCGAGGAGCAGTCGGAGGAGTTCAGGGTTCTATACTTTCAGCTTGTTGCCTTCTATGATTTTTTGAAGGAGAAAGAAGGCTTGAAAGTTAGATCCAGTAGTTGGAAGAGCTCTGGCTCTTCGTTCCCCAACTTTTTTGATAGCAGAGAGTCTTCTGATAATGTGAGCAGGGAAGCCAGGGCTCAGGATCCAAGTTCGAAGAAGATTTTCGCTATGCAAGAAGAGTTGAGAGATTTCTGTGCGAGTACAAATGCCATATGTCCTGACATTGCACTGCGGAGAGATCTCGCTGTTTACCTCACTTATTGGCTTGGTGAGGCCGTTTTTGCTGGAGGAGATGGAACGCACATCAGGCCGCATTGTATTTTTCCGGCTTGTTAGATGGCGTTTGGAGAGCATCTTGCTTTGGTGCCAGCTCTTTACTCCTACCTGTGTACCGAACTACAGGCTGCTGCTTTTTTGGTTCGGCTTGGGCTTCCCATGAACAGTGTATTTTCAGCCCACATCTTTTATTCATGGTACGTGTACCACTGTCCTGGCTTCCACCGGCTGGGTGCTGCACAGGATGATGATCCTCTGATGATTCGACTGGCTAAGGGCAAAGCAGTGTCCAAATCACTTTTGTTTGCCTGCATGAGGATCCGACGGTTCAGGGACGTCGAGATGGGACAGTCTTCAGTGAAGCTTTCTCCGGAGTTGCGGAAGAAGGCTTTTGATTTTGGTGCCTCCCGAGACTCTACCAGGGCGGGGTCGGGAAGGCATTACTCCTTGACAAATGCAGAGAAGGAGTGGCTTTTCAGCATACGTGTCGGCACAATGGTGTACCGCAGACATCTTTTCGTCGACATCCAGCCGTATGTACATTCTCGCTTTGCGCTGCAGTTGAGCTTTTCTCAAGGCGTTGTTGGAGCACTTTCAAGCATGGTGAAGCGCTTTGGGGTTTGCAGGATGGGAGAAACGCATGGGCTTTCTATAGTGCTGAAGACACTACTGTCATGATCTCTTATCCTGTGTTGTCAACTTCCCCGACTGCCGGCTTTGCGAAGTGGTTCGCGGAGAGCTTTTCGGCATATCAGGGGCTTTCCAAGAAGGAGCTTGATGTGAAGCTATCATCTGGAAAGGGCCTTGGAAAGTCGGATGGCGTCCGGCGAGAAGAAGTTTGGGCCTTCCATTCTCGAGAGAAGCACAAGATAGGCTTTCTCGGTGACCAGGGAGTCATTGGTTCTGAAGCTGTTCGAGAAATACCTGATGAGGCTTTAGAGCAGCTAGAACAGGAGGAAACTGAGCTTGATGCTTGGATGTAAGTGGCACAGAAGCGAGCTTCCGTGGAGTCTACTGGCAAGAGTAGACCATCCAGTGAGGAGTCAAGTGGGAAACCTGACTTTGACAGTGGGGCAGGTTCTTCTAAGAAGCGAGCCCACAAAAGTAAGAGGAAGAGGAGTCATCATCGCAGCAAGTGGCAGCATGAGGACTCTCCTGACATAGAAGTCCCTCCTACTATCAATTAGGAGGTGCCAGGGATGCTGATGAGCCTCCGGAAAAGAGAAGCCGAGAAGAAGAGACCATCGGTGAAGGTATGATTCTTCATCTTTCTCTTTTTATATCTTTTCATGGGATTTTTCCATGTTCTGATTTGCTTTCTCCCCCTGCTACTCTTTTATTTTTAGCAAAGGATTACTTGGCAATGCCTGAGATTCCAACCGATGAGGCGGTGACGGATCTGGTCAGGGCACCTGAAGAAGAACCGAAGGACTCTGGAGTGAATCCAGAATCTCCAATTGGTATGACTTCTTTTTATTTCTTTTTCTTTTTTGTCTGTGACTTGGTTTGCTAACATTTTTTTTTTGTCAGCTGACTTGCCACAGGATTCCGATGACTTTGAATCATCAATGGACGCAAATGTTGATGATGCTTCCGATGAGTTCATGGAGGAAGAGAGTATTCCACCAGTCGTCGAAGAAGGTATTTTGTAGTAATAACCCTGATAATGATTTTCAAACAGGATCAAATTCATACCTTTTTGTGTTTCTTTGGCAGGTTTTGAGGTGACAACGTAGAGTCCGTCGCTTCTTTCTAAACCAGAGCAAGGGATGCCAGAGGTCGATCCAAAGGTAGAGGCTCCTAGGACCAGTTCTAACACTGTTGAGGAGATACCTCGTGCTGAGATTCCTTCTCCAGCAGCTCCGACTGAAAAGAGTTCTTTTATTCCTCTTCCAACGGGGCATGACATGAGCAGCCGACCGATGGAGCGGGGTGAATCTTCAATTGGGCCATCTCTTCTTTTTGCGAAGAAGGTGGTAGTGCGGGTTCTGAGCTCTTGGATTGAGACTCTCTTTGTTGGACACTTGGATGCCGGATTTGGCATGATCCAACATGTGCAGGAGATTCTCGGTGATGCCGAAGAGGCTGGTCTGGATGTCACAGGTGCCAGGGCGATCGTTGATAGGATCATTGCGCTGGGTGACAGTGGTTTGAGACCATGGGTTTTGCTGACGACCAGTTCCTCAAGGAGATGTTCCTGGAACCTGTTGATAAGGCTAAGTCTGACCTGAATGAGGCTACACAAAGCAGGAAGTAGATAGTCCGAGAGAAGAACTTAGAAGAGCTAGCCATCATTGGGCTGACACATGACCTTAACATCCTTGATAGGGAGGTCAATGAGGCTAGGAAACGTCTTGAGCATCAGAAAGCACAAGTCGCTGCCAAGTGGGCTGCTATAACAGAGGCTCGCGACAAGGAGAGTGCTCTGATTCACCAGGTTGCAGATGCTGATCGAGTTCTTGAAAGGAAGTTTCAAGAGAACAAACAATGGCAAACTGCCCGGGATAAGCTTCCCGGTGCGAAAGAAGGGTTGCAGCCTTCCCCAGCATCTCATGGCAAGTTTCTGAAGAAGCGTGCCTTGGAAACTCTGACGACTGAGGCCAAAAGTTAGCTTGAGGAGCTGAAATCTTGGCTAGGGACCATTTTTGGTTGAGCTCCTGATTCTCGTAGCAGAAACTATCCTTTTTTTATTTTGAACCACATGTATTTTTTTTTCAGTACTCTTTTTTTGCAGTGCTTGTGAACACTTTTTTTTGGTACCGCATGTATTTTTTTGGTACTCTTTTTTTTGTTTTCCTTACGCACACTTAAATCTTTTTGTGATGAAAGCAATTGCTAAATGGGATTTGATCAAAAGCTTCTCATTTTGTGAAAATCTTTTGTCAAATGATTGTTTTGGCATGGGAGCCAGATTTTTGTTTGTGGCATGGAAGCCGGTTTTGTGGCATTGATAGTCGAGTTTGTGGCATTGATAGCCTGGGTTTTTTGAAAGCCAAGCTTTTTGTTTGTGGCATTGATAGCTGGTTTGTTTTGTAGCATTGATAGCAAGTTTGGTGGCATCTATAGCCGGTTTTGGTGGCATCTATAGCCGGTTTTGGTTTTCAAAAATGCAAGTATCGACTTTTTGGTTTTCAAAAATGCAAGTATCGACTAAAAGTCACCTCCCTGCTGAATGGCCTTGCAAGTATCGATGGAATGTCGCATCCTTGCTCATTCGGTTGCGAGTATCGATGGAATGTCGCATCCTCGCGGATTTGGGTGCAAGTATCGATGGAATGTCGCATCCTTGCTTTTCAGAAATTTTGGTTTGCGGGTACTGACTTGATGTCGTTTCCCCACGATTTTTGAAATTTGCAGTTTTCTCGAACCTTTGAGTTATGGATATCAACTGCAATGTTGCATCTCCACGGTTTCTTGGTTTTTTCGAACCTTTGAAATTTTGGTTGTGGATATCAACTGAAATGTTGCATCTCCATGGTTTTGGATTTTACAAGTATCGACGAAATGTCACTTCCCTGCTATTTTGGAAGTGTCGAACGTGGTTCGCATGCTTCCAATTTGTGCGAGTATCGACTAAGCGTCGCTTCCCCCCAGTTTTTTGAAAAAACCCTTTTTTTTTTGTTTAAAGACACGAGGGTCATAAGTTTTGACCTAAAACCATTTTGGCGGTAAAAGGTAGGGTGGACTAGGGTGGAAATCCCTGAATCCGGATTTTGTTTCAAACCATGGATTTTGGGTCAAGGGTTGAAAGTTTTGGTCAAGTTAGGGAAAGGCTCCTAAACTTGGATTTTTGAACAATGAAACGATGAAAAAGTAAGCATTGTTTAAATTTCTAGAAATTTCAACATTTGATATGAAAATTCTAAAAAGAGTGGGTTTAGCGAGCGTGTACCCGGAAACTGGTTTTGGCCGTACAGGCATTGCTCTTACCCAGTTGGGTAAGTCTTCAAGGGTAGTACCGCTTTAAGAACTTGCCATTGATGGGCAGCATACATCTGTCACCCTCCATGTTTAGGAGTGTGTATGCGCCGTTGGAGAAAACCTTGTCGATGACGTAGGGTCCCTCCCATTTTGGCTCAAATTTGCCTTTGGACTTGTGAGCGAAGACCATTGGTCTTTTTACCGCAAGAACCAAGTCACCCTTTTTCTAGGCGCGTGCCTGACCTTTTTTTTGAAAGATCCTGCCATGCGTGCTTGGTAAAGTTCAATGCTTTGTCGAGCTTCGAACCGTCTCTCATTGAGATTGTCCAGCTCATGGAGTCGCAATTTGACATTGCTTTCTTGAGTCATGTCATTTTGCACGGATACCCTCAAGGAAGGAATTTGTACTTCCAAGGGCACAACAGCTTCGCATCCATAGACCAAGGAGAATGGTGTGCTATGGGTTGGTCCTCGAATGGTGGTTCTATAGGCCCACAAAGCTTCAAACAGTTACCACTCCAGTCTCTTTTGTGACTAGAGACCATTTTTTTGAGGATTTTGCAGAGTGTCTTGTTGAAAGCTTCTGCTAATCCATTTGCTGCCGGATTGTATGGAGTTGAATGACAGCTTTGGATTTTGTATTTGTCGCAGAACCTGTAGAATCGATGATCCCAGAGTTGTAGTCCGTTATCATGGACGAATCTTTTGGGTAAGCTAAAACGACAAATAATGTTGGTGCGCAGGAATTGAAAGACTGATGAGGTCTTCATTTTGTTTAGCGCAAATGCTTCTGACCACTTAGAGAAATAATCCGTAGCGGCGAAGATGAAGCGATGACCTTTGCTTGAAGGGGGAGAAATAGGACCTATGATGTCCATACCCCAGGCTTCGAAAGGCCATGACATCGCTATAGGATGTAGCCATTCTAGAGGCATGTGAATGTAATCTCCATGAACTTGGCATTGTTGGCAGCGCTTAGCAAATTGCATTGCGTCAGCTACCATGGTAGGCCAGTAATAACCTAGCCTTTTTATCTGATCATAGAGCTTGAGACCAGCCTGATGAGCTCTGTAAAGACCAGCATGAACTTCTTTGAGTGTTTCTTCAGCCTCTTGTTGTGACAAGCAGCGTAGAAGTACTCCGTTGAAGGATTTCCTGTAAAGGATTTTTGAAGGAATATCCAAATGAAAGCTTGGGGTTCATCTTTGGATGCTTACCCGTTCTTTTGGATCTTCAGGTAGGATTCCGAACATAGTGTAATCAATGAACGATCCCTCCCGTCGCCGATTGCAGTTTGAAGGATTGAAATCCGACTTCCAACTACTTGGTGGCATTCAGCAACTGCCTGGTGTGTGTTAAGAGGAGGAAGGATTCTTCTTTCGCACACTATGATTTGCATTTTTCCCCTTCCTGGATTGCCTTAAATGCGGCAAGTCCGGCCAGGGCATCTGCACGTATGTTTTCATCTCTACGAATGTGGGTGATGTGACAGATGTCAAACTTTTGCAGAAGTGATTGTACCCTGTTGTAGTAAGGCAGCAGATCAGGCTTCCTGACTTCAAATTTCTGATTCATCTGGTTGACGATCAGTTGAGAGTCTCCAAAGACTTCCAGCATGGTGATACCGGATTCGATGGCGAGTTCTAATCCTAGGATCAGAGCTTGATATTCAGCTGCATTGTTTGTGCATGGTTCCAGAAGCGAGAAAGCGTGTGGAATCATGTATTCGTCGGGGCTAACAAAGAGGATGCCAACTCTCGAGATCAGCTGTCTTTTTTCATTTGTCTTAGTTGCACCGTCAAAGTATATGTCCCAGGAGGCCCTTTGTGAGAAAGTCTCCACATTATAGATTGGTTCGTCTGGAAGATCATCTCTGAGTGGAGAGGCTTTAGGCGATGGATGCTCTGCGAGGAAGTCTGCTAGAGCTTGTCCTTTGATTGCCTTTTGTGGTACATACCTAATATCAAATTGTGACAGAAGGATGGACCATTATGCTAGTCGGGCATTAAGAGAACCTGCTTTTGTGATAAGGAAATTCAAGAGGTTGATCCTCGAGACCAGGTAGACTGTGTTGGAAAGCAAGTAGTGATGCAGTTTTTGTACGGCGAACATCACTGCAAGGCATTCTTTTTCGACTGGAGAGTAGCGATGCTCTGCACCTACTAGCATGTGGCTGAGGTAGTATAGAGCAGCTTCTTTTCTTTCATCATTTTCTTGTTCAAGCAGAGCTCCCAGAGAGTGATCAAGGGCTCTTGTGTACCAGATGAATGGTTTTCCAGTGGTAGGAGCAGCTAACACTGGAGGTTTTGTCAGGTATGACTTGATATCTTGGAATGCAGCTTCACAGTCAGCATCCCAGACAAAGTTTACACCTTTTTTCATCAACCGGGAGAATGGACGGCATTTTCCCGAAAGATTGGAGATGAACCGTCTGATGTAGGCCAATCTCCCTTGAGGGCCCTTTGAATTCTTTCAAGGTTCTTGGAGAGGGCATTTCTAGAATGGCTTTGACTTTTATGGGGTCAAGCTCTATTCCAGCTTTCCGAACTAAAAATCCGAGGAACTTACACGACGAGACGCCGAAGAAGCATTTCAAAGGATTCATTCGCAGTTTGTGTTTGCGAAGCCGGAGGAAGACTTCTCGAAGGTCTTCGAGATGATCTTCTTTTCTTTTGCTTTTGACGGCGAGGTCATCAATGTAACATTCGACCATCTTGTGCTGCATATCTTGGAATATCTTCATCATAGCCCTCTGATATGTGGCGCCAGCATTTTTCAGACCAAATGGCATGACAGTGTAGCAATACATGCCAAATGGGGTCCGAAAGGATGTATGTTTTCATCTTCAGGATGCATCTTTATCTGATTGTAGCCAGAGAAACCATCCATGAATGTCATTCGCTCGAATCCACAGGTATTATCAATCATTACCTCTGGTATGGGGAGCGGAAATTCATCTTTTGGGCATGCGCCATTCAGGTCTCTATAGTCAATACAGACCCTGATCTGCCCGTTTTTCTTTATCACGGGGACAATGTTGGCCAACCATTCAGGATGTTGTTCCTCACGGATGAAGCCGACGCTTTTGAGTTTTTGAACTTCTTGTTCAATTTTATCCATCACATCTGGACGGAATCTTCTTTGACCTTGCTTGACAGGCTTGATGTCGTTTTGAAGGTTGAGTTTGTGGACTGCTATTTTGGGGTCTAAACCAGGCATTTCAGCGTTAGACCATGCAAAGCAATCAACGAACTCACGAAGAAAGGCGATATACTCGGGTAACTCATCATCCTTTATGTGTGAGTACAAACGCCATATGTCCTGACATTGCACTGCGGAGAGATCTCGCTGTTTACCTTACTTATTTGCTTGGTGAAACTATTTTTGCTGGAGGAGATGGAACGCACATCAGGCCGCATTGTATTTTTCCGGCTTGTCAGATGGCTTTTGGAGAGCAGCTTGCTTTGGTGCCAGCTCTTTACTCCTACCTGTGTACCGAACTGCAGGCTGCTGCTTTTTTGGTTCGGCTTGGGCTTCCCATGAATAGGGTATTTTCAGCCCACATCTTTTATTCGTGGTACGTGTACCACTGTCCTGGCTTCCACCGGTTGGGTGCTGCACAAGATGATGATCCTCTGATGATTCGGCTGGCTAAGGGCAAAGCCATGACCGAATCACTTTTGTTTGCCCGCATGAGGATCCGACGGTTCAAGGACGTCGAGATGGGGCAGTCTTCAGTGAAGCTTTCTCCGGAGTTGCGGAAGAAGGCTTTTGATTTTGGTGCCTTCCGAGACTCTACCAGGGCGGGGTCGGGAAGGCATTACTCCTTGACGAATGCAGAGAGAGAGTGGCTTTTCAGCATACATGTCGGCACGATGGTGTACCGCAGACATCTTTTCGTTGACATCCAGCCGTATGTACCCTCTCGCTTTGCTTTGCAGCTGGGTTTTTCTCAAGGCGTTGTTGGAGCGCCTTCAAGCATGGTGAAGCGCTTTGGAGGTTTACAGGATGGGAGAAATGCATGGGCTTTCTATAGTGCTGAAGACACTACAGCCATGATCTCTTATCCTGTGTTGTTGACTTCCCGGACTGCCGGCTTTGCGAAGTGGTTCGCGGAGAGCTTTTCGGCATATCGGGGGCTTTCCAAGAAGGAGCTTGATGTGAAGCTGGCATCTGGAAAGGGCCTTGGAAAGTCGGATGGTGTCCGGCGAGAGGAAGTTTGGGCCTTCCTTTCTGAAGAGAAGCACAAGATAGGCTTTCTTGGTGACCAGGGCGTCATTGGTTCTGAAGCTGTTCGAGAAATACCTGATGAGGCTTTAGAGCAGCTAGAACAGGAGGAAGCCGAACTTGGTGCTTGGATGCAAGCGGCACAAAGGCAAGCTTCTGTGGAGTCTACTGGGAAACCTGACTCTGACAGCGAGGCAGGTTCCTCTAAGAAGCGAGCCCGCAGGAGTAAGAGGAGGAGGAGTCATCATCGCAGCAAGGGGCAACATGAGGACTCTCCTGACTTGGAAGTCCCTCTTACTATCAATGAGGATGTGCCAATGGATGCTGACGAGCCTCCAGAGAAGAGAAGCCGAGAAGAAGAGACCGTCAGTGAAGGTATGATTCTTCCTTTTTCTCTTTCCATTTCTTTTCATGGGATTTTTCCATGTTCTGATTTGCTTCTTATTTCTGCTTTTCTCTTCTTCTTTTTTTAGCAGAGGAAGACTTGGTGATGCCTGAGGTTCCAGTCGATGAGGTGGTGACGGATCCTGTCGGGGCACCTGAAGAAGAACCGAGGGACTCTGTAGTGAATCTAGAGTCTCCAATTGGTATGACTTCTTTTGCTTTCTTTTTTTTTTGTGTGTGACTTGGTTTGCTAACATTTTTTTTTTGCCAGCTGACTTGCCACAGGATTCCGATGACTTTGAACCATCGATGGATGCAAATGTTGATGATGCTTCCGATGAGTTCATGGAGGAAGAGAGTGTTCCGCCAGTCGTCGAAGAAGGTATTTTGTAGTAATAACCCTGATAATGATTTTCAAATAGGATTATATTCATACCTTTTTGTGTTTCTTTGGCAGGTTTTGAAGTGGCAGAGGAGGATCCGTCGCTTCCAGAGCAAGGGATGCCAGAGGTTGATCCAGAGGTAGAGACTCCTGGGACCAGTTCTGACAATGTTGAGGAGATACCTCGTGCTGAGATTCCTTCCCGAGCAAGAGCAGCTTCAACTGGAAAGAGTTCTTCTGTTACTCTTCCAACAGGTGATGACATGAGCAGCCGACCAACGGAGTTGGGAGAATCTTCAGCTGGGCCATCTCTTCTTTTTGCGAAGAAGGTGGTGGTGCGAGTTCTGAGCTCTTGGATTGAGACTCTGCTTTCTGGGCACTTAGATGCCGGATTTGGGATGATCCAGCATGTGCGTGAGATTCTCGGTGATGCCGAAGAGGCTGGTCTGGATGTCACAAGTGCCAGGGCGATCGTTGATAGGATCATTGAGTTGGGTGGCAGGTGGTTTGAGACCATGGGTTTTCCTGACGACCAGTTCTTCAAGGAGATGTTCCTAGACCCTGCGGATAAGGCTCAGTCTAACCTGGATGAGGCTATAGAAAACAGGAAGCAGATAGTCCGAGAGAAGAACTTAGAAGAGCTAAACAACATTGGGCTAACACATGACCTTAACATCCTTGATAGGGAGGTCGATGAGGCCAGGAAACGTCTTGACCATCTGCAAACAGATCGCTACCAAGTGGACTGCAATAACAGAGGCTCGTGACAGGGAGAGTGCTCTGATTCGCCGGGTTGCAGATCCCAATCGAGTTCTTAAAAGGAAGTCTGAAGAGAACAAACAATGGCAAACTGCTCGGGGGAAGCTTCCCGGTGCGAAAGAAGGGTTACAGCCCACTCCAGCATCTCATGGCAAATTCCTGAAGAAGCGTGCCTTGGAATCCCTGACGGCTGAGGCCAAAAGTTTGCTTAAGGAGCTCAACTCTTGGCTGGAGACCATTTTTGATTGAGCTCCTGTTTTTTTTTTTAACAGAAACCATCCTTCTCTTTTTTTTTGTACCACTTGTATTTTTTTGGTACTTTTCTTTTTTTGTAGTGCTTGTGAACACTTTCTTTTTTTTTGGTACCACATGTATATTTTTCTTTTGGTACTATTTTTTTGTTTTTTTTCGTTATCCCTACACTCACTTGAATCTTTTTGTGATAAAAGTAATTGCTAAATGGGATGCCTTTTTTTTTGTTTCCCCTACGCTCACTTAAATCTTTTTGTGATGAAATTAATTGCTAAATGGGATTTAATCAAAAGCTTGTCATTTTGTGAAATGGAAGCCAGATTTTTGCTTGTGGCATGGAAGCCGATTTTGGCATGAGAGCCAGTTTTTTTGTGGCATTGATAGCCGATTTGTGGCATTGATAGCCGATTTTGGTGGCATTGATTGCCAGTTTGTTTTGTGGCATCTATAGCCGGTTTTTGGTGGCATTGATAGCCGAGTTTTTTGAAAGCCAATTTTTTTGTTTGTGGCATTGATAGCCGGTTTTGTTTTATGGCATTGATAGCCGGTTTGTGGCATTTATAGCCTGTTTTGTGGCATTTATAGCCGGTTTGGTTTTCAAAAATGCAAGTATCGACTAAAAGTCGCCTCCCTGCTCAATGTTCTTGCAAGTATCGATGGAATGTCGCATCCTTGCTCATTCGGTTGTGAGTATCGATGGAATGTCGCATCCTCGCGGATTTGGGTGCAAGTATCGATGGAATGTCGCATCCTTGCTTTTCAAAAATTTTGGTTTTGCGGGTACTGACTTGATGTCGTTTCCCCACGATTTTTGAAATTTGTGGTTTTCTCGAACCTTTGGGTTATGGATATCAACTGAAATGTTGCGTCTCCATGGTTTTTTTTTTAAACAACGAAACGTTGAAAGTAAGCATTGTTTAAATTTCTAGAAATTTCAACATTTGATATGAAAATTCTAAAAAAATGTGGGTTTAGCGAGCGTGTACCTGGAAACCGATTTTGGCCCTATAGGCATTGCTCTTACCCAGTTGGGTAAGTCTTCAAGGGTAGTACCGCTTTAAGAACTTGTCGTTGATGGGCAGCATACATCTGTCGCCTTCCATGTTTAGGAGTGCGTATGCGCCATTGGAGAAAACCTTGTCGATGACGTAGGGTCCCTCCCATTTTGGCACAAATTTGCCTTTGGACTTGTGAGCAAAGACCATTGGTCTTTTTACCGCAAGGACCAAGTCACCCTTTTTGTAGGCGCGTTGCCTGACATTTTTTTCGAAAGATCCTGCCATGCGTGCTTGGTAAAGTTCAATGCTTTGTTGAGGTTCGAGCCGTCACTCATCGAGATTGTCCAGCTCATGGAGTCACAATT
Organism: Litsea cubeba; assembly: GCA_012931725.1. Lineage (NCBI taxonomy): Eukaryota > Viridiplantae > Streptophyta > Magnoliopsida > Laurales > Lauraceae > Litsea > Litsea cubeba. The sequence continues at coordinate 33,438,423 of CM022946.1, forward strand.
TGACTTTGCTTTCTTGAGTCATGTCATTTTACAAGGATACCCTCAAGGAAGGAATTTGTACTTCCAAGGGCACGACAGCTTCGCATCCATAGACCAAGGAGAATGGTGTGCTATGGGTTGGTCCTCGAACGGTGGTTCGATAGGCCCACAAAGCTTCAGACGTTTTGTCGCTCCAGTCTCTTTTGTGACTAGAGACCATTTTTTTGAGGATTTTGCAGAGTGTCTTGTTGAAAGCTTCTGCTAACCCGTTTGCTGCCGGATTGTATGGAGTTGAATGACAGCTTTGGATTTTGTATTTGTCGCAGAACCTGTAGAATTGATGATCCCGGAATTGTGGTCCGTTATCATGGACGAATCTTCTGGGTATGCCGAAATGACAAATGATGCTGGTGCGCAGGAACTGAAGGACTGATGAGGTCTTCATTTTGTTGAACGCAAATGCTTCTGGCCACTTGGAGAAATAATCCGTAGCGGCAAAGATGAAGCGATGACCTTTGCTCGAAGGGGGAGAAATAGGACCTATGATGTCCATACCCCAGGCTTCGAAAGGCCATGAAATCGCTGTAGGATGCAGCCATTCTGGAGGCATGTGAATGTAATCTCCATGAACTTGGCATTGTTGGCAGCACTTAGCAAATTGCATTGCGTCAGCTACCATGGTAGGCCAGTAATAACCTAACCTTTTTATCTGATCATAGAGCTTGGGACCAGCCTGATGAGCTCCGTAAAGACCAGCATGAACTTCTTTGAGTATTTCTTCAGCCTCTTGTTGTGACAAGCAGCGTAGAAGTACTCCGTTGAAGGATTTCCTGTAAAGGATTTTTGAAGGAATATCCAAATGAAAGCTTGGGGTTCCTCTTTGGATGCTTACCCGTTCTTTTGGATCTTCAGGTAGGATTCCGAACATAATGTAATCAATGAACGGATCCCTCCAGTCGCCGATTGAAGTTTGAAGGATTGAAATCCAACTTCAAACCACTTGGTGGCATTCAGCAACAGCTTGGTGTGTGTTAGGAGGAGGAAGGATCCTTCTTTCGCACACTGTGATTTGCATGTTTTCTCCTTCCTGGATTGCCATGGATGCGGTAAGTCCAGCTAAGGCATCTACACATATGTTTTCACCTCTACGAATGTGGGTGATGTGACAGATGTCAAACTTTTGCAGAAGTGATTATGCCTTGTTGTAGTAAGGCAGCAAATCTGGCTTCCTAACTTCAAATTTCTGATTCATCTGGTTGACGATCAGTTGAGAGTCTCCAAAGACTTCCAGTATGGTGATAATGGATTCGATGGCTAGTTCCAATCCTAGGATCAGAGCTTGATATTTAGCTGCATTGTTTGTGCATGGTTCCAGTAGTGAGAATGTGTGTGGAATCAAGCATTTCCCCGAAAGATTGGAGATGAACCGTCTGATGTAGGCCAATCTCCCTTGAAGCCCTTTGAGTTCTCTCAAGGTTCTTGGAGAGGGCATTTCTAGAATGGCTTTGACTTTTATAGGGTCAAGCTCTATTCCAGCTTTCCAAACTAAGAATCCGAGGAACTTACCCGACGAGACGCCGAAGAAGCATTTCAAAGGTTTCATTCGCAATTTGTGTTTGCGAAGCCGGAGGAAGACTTCTCGAAGGTCTTCGAGATGATCTTCTTTTCTTTTTCTTTCGACGGCAATGTCATCAACGTAACATTCAACCGTCTTGTGCTGCATATCTTGGAATATTTTCATCATAGCCCTTTGATATGTGGCACCGACATTTTTCAGACCAAATGGCATGACAATGTAACAATACACGCCAAATGGGGTCCGAAACGATGTATGTTTTTCATCTTCAGGATGCATCTTTATCTGATTGTAGCCAGAGAAACCATCCATGAATGTCATTCGCTCGAATCCACAGGTATTATCAATCATTACCTCTGGTATGGGGAGCGGAAATTCATCTTTTGGGCACCCGCCATTCAGGTCTCTATAGTCAATACAAACCCTGATCTGCCCATTTTTCTTTGTCACGGGGACAATGTTGGCCAACTATTCAGGATGTTGTTCCTCACGGATGAAGCCGACGCTTTTGAGTTTTTGAACTTCTTGTTCAATTTTATCCATCACATCTGGACGGAATCTTCTTTGGCCTTGCTTGACGGGCTTAATGTCTTCTTGAAGATTGAGTTTGTGAACCGCTATTTCCGGGTCTAAGCCAGGCATTTCAGCGTAAGACCATGCAAAACAATCAACGAACTCACGAAGAAAGGCGATATACTCGGGTAACTCATCATCCTTTATATTCTTGCTTATGAATACAGGATGTGCGTTATCTGGTGTTCCCAAGTCTATCTTTTGAACAGGATCTTCTGTTGGAAGGTTCGAAGGTGGTTCCTCCACAATATTTTCGGAGGCTTCCAGCCCAACGAAACCTTCTGGGGTTTCAAAGGCATTTCCAGACCAAGGTTTTGTTCATTTCCACGGGTCTTCTTGATCGGTAATTTTCCCAAGGTTTGCTATCAAATGATCCCAATCGCCTGTTGAAACCGGGTCGAAGTGAACTTTTTCTTTTAGAGATGAGGGTTCTTCTTGGTCAGAAGACCACATGTCTGTACCATCGGACAACTCCTCTTCATTTTCAGAGAAATCATGCCAATTGGATGAGCTTCCTGGATCTTTATCAGGTGACTCATCAAAGAGATATCCAGGGAGATCGATGTCTTCATGGACTTGAGATGTCGAGACTTGGTCAGTATATTGACTTTTAAGCCTTTGTGTCAACTGTCTCAGGGGAGTGTCGGGATCATACCCTAACCCGTGTGAAGACTTTTCTACATAGCCATAGAGTCTCCAATCTTCCAGCTGGCTTTTGGTCAAGACGGGCCCCAATGGCGTGAGAATACCGCGTCCTTCTCCCAAACCGACTGGATTTTGAGCGTCATAGCCCATTTTCTTCATAATAGCTTGTGCCACAGAACTATATAAAGATAGTTGAGGCATACCTTTATTTTGGAAAGGTTCAAGCATAGAGTTTGATGAAGAAGCATCCGATATATGGAAGAAGATCGGCTTTTCCTTTGCTGAAGTTGCTGGAACAACGAAGGAAGCTGACGTAGGATCTTTTATGTCAGAAGTTGTCTCCATTGGAGGAAGAGCGGGCTGAACTTGCTGAGTGTCAGCTTGGCTTGACGATGTGTCGTCTTCTGGGTCTGAATCCGAATCCGTGTCTTGCATGATAGACACGAAAGAGACAACAAATTTGCCCCCAGGCTTTTGCTTTGCCTTCTTCACTTTAGTTGTGATGACCAAAGGCTTTGAAGGTTTGAGGGAGATGATGAAGGGAGTTTGAATGCTCTCTTCGGATTTACTGGATGATTTGTTTTCTTCCGGCGATTGTTGAGGAGCCTTGCCTTTATCTTTCTAGGGATTTTCGGCAAAGGGTGCTATGTGCTTCTCCACTTCTTCTTTTTCACCTTCATACATCTGTGAGTCTGCAAAGTGGACTTCTTTACCTTTGAAGGGTTTTTTGTACGCAAAGACTCGATGTATCATGCCGTCGTCGCAAACAAACTTGATGCATTGATGTAGAGGCCATTCTTGTGGATCCAATGGCGTCCAAGAAGGATGTTGTAGCATGAAGGGATTTTTATTGCATACACAGTGACCTCAAAAATAAGATCACCAATCTGTAACTTGAACCTGATTTTGCCGATAGGCCTTTGAGTACTCCCATCGTATCCAAAGATAGATACAGATGTGTGGCTCAGCTTGCTGGGTGGGATGCCCAACTCTTCGAGAGCCGATGTGGAGATAAGGTTGAGTGCAGAACCTGGGTCGATCTGAACTCTGTGCATAGGCATTTTCTTGATGTACCATATGAAGTACAGGGGTCGGTTGTGCCTGGTTTCGCCAAGTAGGAGGTCGTCCTTTGTGAAGGCGATGGTTGCACTGGCTGCTTTTTTAATTGATGGACCGCGCTCCCGGATGCCCGGGTTCCTACCGAGGTCGGCGGACGTGGGAGTCCGTTTGGTTCTGACCCTTTCGTAACCAGGGGGCGAAGGGGCGTGCATCAACATTTCTTTTTTTGTGGGTGTGCCAGATTTTCTATTTTTTACTTGGAATTGCAAGTGGTGATCCGGAGATCAACCTTCGCAAGTAAAAAGGAAATCAACTTCTTTCAAGTTTTCCATTGCACATATATTTAAGAAAAGAGACATTTTCTTGATTTGCCGTGAAAGGCGATTTTTTTTGGCATTTATAGCCGATTTTGGCGTTTATAGCCGATTTTTGGCGTTTATAGCCGATTTACAATCCTTATCAATAATGAAAGACAAGAATTGTGATTTTTGTCTCTTTTAAAAAAATACAAACTACAATGAAAAGCAAGAAAAGGAGGATCTAACTTCTCAGGAGATTGTGGGGGACTCGTTTAGATTGACGGTCACAAGCCATATGTGGGCTTCGCCATCATCCATGCAGATGAGAACAGAGGATGCTATTGATTCGCTTGGCTTGGCTATAACCTCGGGTTTTTAGAAGACAAAGACCAAAAGGAGGTCCTATATCCAATAAAAAGCCGAGTAGACGGGCTGAAAAGCCACATCTAAGCCATTGGAGGCAGGAGGAGAAGGCAAGGACCTTGGGGGGGGGGTACCCCCCAAGGGACTTTTGTCACCTTGTTGCGGTGGCCGGTGTAGAACTTCCGCAGAGTTTTCTCTCTTTTTCCTTTCTCTGGATTTTTGATTTTTCTGTCTGCTGTCTGATGATGATGTCTCTGTGTGTGTCTGTGTGTGTCTTCTTCTTGGAGAGCTCTCCTATTTATAGGCTTTTAGGTAGCCTTTTAGGAGGGTTTATGGGCTTTTATTGTCATTAAGCCGCATAATGGGAGGAGTTACAAAATTGAATTGTTTATTTTGTAACTCCTTTTTCTTGGCTTCTGATTGGCCGGAGAAGATTGAGGGTATTTAATCGCCTTTAATCGCCATGATGGGAGGAGTTTCATGGGTTAAATGCCATGAATCTCTTGACTTGTAACTCCCAAATGCTTGCTTCTGATTGGGGCCGTCCAAAGAATGGATTAATGACTGTAATAAAGGTAGTCAATTAATCGCATTAAGTGGTCGCCGAGCAGCTGAAGAGTCGCGGGCCGTGCCACGTCTTTTGGAATTCTTCTGTCGATGATCATCGATGGATCTTCATGTAGATCGACATCAGATGACCATGTAATTTCAGGTGTTTGTTGCCAACAGCGGGTCGGTGCCATCTGTCCTGTCGATTTCTCGATCGGTCGGGTAGAAAGCACACTTTTTTGGTTGACCGGGTGGCGATCAATATTGTCTTTGATACTTTTGATGATTGACCCGTGTTTTGGACGGATGTCAGAGGACTTGGTGTCTCAAAAGCATGAATTTTGGAAAGTACCAGAGGCTGGGCTCCTCGAATCGCGAAAAAAACGGTGAAAACCGGGGTTTCCGGGGCTTTCCCGGCGACCCCGGGTTCCAAGGTCGCCGGCGACCCTGGCCCAGGGTCGCAGGGGTCTGCGACCCTGGGGGGGTTTTCCCCCTTTCGTGTCCCGTTTTGCGTCCGTTTTTGCTGTTTTTCGATTCTTTTTTCTTCTGTACTTTTTCTTGACATTTTGACCATTTATTGGCCTAACTTCTTTGTAGAAAACCTGATGAGAATCCTTGCATTTTATTTTGCAAAGTTTCCAATTTCCTGAGAAAGCCGAAGACTTTGTCGCGCAGAGCTACCGATTTTCCGTCAGAAGCTGAAACTGGGCCAAACGATGTCAGAATGACCTGAAATTTGGTGTGAAGCCTCCTGAGCAATAAATAAGACCAACCATAGGCTTTTGTTTGAGTTTTGTAGCCATTTGGGGTCCTATCACCTGTAGACTTGCTTTTTGTCGCGATGAAGATGTCGCGGTTTGATGTGCGGTCAACCGATGTCCGATTGACTTGAAATTTGACAGGGAACCTATTGGAGTCATTTTAAGATGATCCATAGGCTCTGTCTTGGAAACCATGGTCCCGGAGAGCTTTTGCCACCGAGAGCTCCTTTTCGGCCGTCGGAGAAGCGAAGTTAGGCCAAATGATTTTGAAATGGCCCGAAACTTCTTGTATACTCCTCTTTTGGCTGTCTTGAAGAATCTTGCAGTTTTTGTTTGATTCTGACAAGATTTGATTTTTGGAAGCAGCATTGCCTATTTATGGCAGGTTGCGACTTCATGTAGCTCTTTGGATCTTGAAAAGGCAAAGTGACATTTTTGGTGTCAACAAATGCCCCCTCGAGGTACAGCGGCGAGTTGCTTAACTTTTGTAGTCGATGTGCCTCGAAGAGATTTTTGAAGGAGAGCCTGTGACTTGACCAAGAGTCTTTGAGCAGTCTTTCTTTTTGGTATTTGTAGCCTTTTGAGCTTCCAGGGGAATTTTATGGTGGTGAAAGGGATCACGTACCATCTCGAGGCAAAGTTTTGAAGATGACATCAGGGATGTGGATTTGGGTTTTGACCTTGTGACCTAACAGGCTATATGTGGCAGGTTAGGGGGTCGGGTTTGGTTTTGATCGTGTGACCCAACAAGCTGTATGTGGAATGTTGGGGGATCAATTTTGGTTTTGATCTTGTGACCTAACAGGCTGTATGTGGCAAGTTAGGGGATCAGGTTTTGGTTTTTGGTTTTGGTCTTGTGACCTAACAGGCTGTATGTGGCAAGTTAGGGGACCAGGATTTGGTTTGATTTTTGTGGAATGTCAATTTCAAGATTTTGGCTCAATTTGGTAGATGAGGCTGGATGGTTTGATTTTTGGAAACTCATGGGGCTTGGAATTTTCTTTTGTATGGTCCAATCAACTCAAAAGAGGCATGGAACCATTTTTGTATGCTCTTGGTAAGAGGGATTTCTCTTTGACTAAAAGCCCAAAAAATTTTCTCTTTTCTTTTTTTGTTTTTTTTTTTTTTTTTTTTTTGTGTGTGCCTAGGTGGTCAAACCTGGCTCATATAGGCTAACCCATGGGACCTTAAGCTTTTGAAATGGCTTAGATCTCATATGGTGTCATTTTCGTAAAGAATATCCAAAAATATCTCATTTGGATAGAGAATATCTAAGAATATCTTTACTTGGAGAGAATCTCTCATGATCCCTTTATTTTGGGATAGAATATCTCAAGATATCTTTCTTTTGGGAAAGAATCCGTCATAGATTTCTTTTTGGGAGAAAATCCTTCAAGATATCTTTCTTTTGGAAAAGAATCTTTCTAATCTCTTTCTTTTGGTAAGGTTACTAATTAGTAACACTTACCTCTTTCTTCTTTCCTTCTTTGGTTTTCTCTCCTCTATAAAAGCAAGGAGAAGGTTGAATCTCTTGCTCTTATTACTTTCTTTTGCAATAATCTCAAGAGGGCTTCAAGACCAAGAGTTCTTCTTCTTCAAGATCTTCGAGACTTTTCTTCTTCTTCTCTATCAATGGCTTCAAGTAAGTTCTCCTTTTTTTTTCAAGAAAACTCCATTGTAGGAAAAATAAAGTTCTTTCTTTTTTTTTTTTCTTTCTTTTCTTTTCTTCTTTTTTTTTCTTTTCCACGTGTTTTCCCCTTTTTTTTTTTTTTACACGTGTTTTCTTTTTGCTTTTTCTTCCTCTTTTTTTTTTGCATTTTTTTTTTTCTTTTGTGGGCCGTACGGACAGATCCATACGGATCTGGCCGTACGGCCACGTGGCCTGTGGGCCACGGCCTGTGGGCCAGCCCCTTTTTTTTTCTTTCTTTTTTTTTTTTTGTTTTCTTTCTCCCCTTTTTTTTTGAGAAAGTTTCTTTTCTTTCTTTGTTTTCTTTCCCTTCTCTTTTTTTTTGAGAAAGTTTCTTTTCTTTCTTTGTTTTCTTTCCCTTCTCTTTTTTTTTGAGAAAGTTTCTTTTCTTTTTTTTTTTTGCTCATCATGATAATGCCCTTCTCCTTTTTTTTTTGGCAAACCTAGATGCTCATGCATGCCTTTAAATTGTAAATTAAATTTGTAGCATGATGTGATAGCATACCTGAAAGTTTTCGCAAATTTGGGAATTTAGAGCTCGCAGTGATGTTGAGCCCTTCCTGATTTTGCGGAGACTTTTAGGTTTCGAAAGTTTGGAGTTTCGGAGCTCGCAGTGATGTTGAGCCCATCTTCAAGCTTTCTTATTTCTTTCGGGATAGTTCCTTTTCTTCGGGATTGCCCCGTCATCATGTCAAAATTTCGCCAGATTTTTTTTAGCGAGATTCTGTCATTTTGATGTTTGATCTTTTTCTTTTCCATCCTTTTCAGGTGGTTCCTCCAAAGCGAACAAGGGTAAAGAGCCTGCTACAAGCGTACCTCGTCGATCTTCTAGATCTTCTAATCCGGCCGTTCAGCAGGCTTTTGAGAAGGTCCAGTATGTTGAGAGAAATCTGGAAGAGTGCGACTCCCTCAACAGAGATGAGATGAGGGCAGCGACTGATCACTCTCAAGGGAGAGGAATTCTATAAGATCATGGTAAGCAGTCGTCCATGGGTGATGGAAGATCAGAGCGTTTTGCCCAAGCCTACCTTCTTCTTTGGTGATGCAGTCCCTGATGACATGACATACCAGAGGAGATGTTTTCAGTTTTCTTTCACAGCAGATGGTGAGAAGAAGACTGTTGCTACCCGGTCGACGTTTGATCGCACCGTCTCGATTCTAAGCCTTGCCCCCACGTGCCCTAAGAGGGAAGATCCCCCAAGCTGGGTGAGAAGGACAAATGTAATCAAGACCGGGGTTTTTGTTGGCGTTCTCCTGGATGTACGGAGAGGTCGCCTGTTGACATGGACCTGTTGATGCCATCCAGCGGCTACCAGGGCTCTGATTATCCGTCGGTCGATTTGAGACCGGTGGGCCTTGGTATTTTCAGTGGTGACGGCAGCAATTGGATCAAGCCTTTCCGACTTCGTGGCCGCTTCAATGCTGACTCCGAGTGGAAGTCGTGGACTGATCGCGTCCTGCTGTTTGGTGGCGCCGTTTTGAAGGAAGCCGGGATTTTTGATGCGGTCCGCGCCTTTAGGGAGACCGTGATCTTTTCCGACGAGGCCTTCATGGCTATGCTGGAGTCATTCCTCCCACAAACCAATACCTTCGTTGTGACGAATGGTGAGATTGGTTTTTCTTTGAAGGAGCTGAGCGCTATTACCGGATTGCCCATCCTCGGCAAGCTCTATGAGGAGTTTATGCCGATTGACAGCGTCCTCGAGGGGCAGTCTGAAGAGTTTAGGCTTCTATACTTTCAGCTCGTCGCCTTCTATGATTTTTTGAAGGAGAAGGAGGGTTTGAAAGTTAGATCCAGCAGCTGGAAGAGTTTTAGCTCTTCATTCCCTAACTTTTTTGATAGTAGGGAGTCTTCTGATAGCGTGACCCAGGAAGCCGGAGCTCAGGATCCAAAGAAGATCTTGGCCATGCAAGAAGAGTTGAGAGATTTCTGTGCAAGTACAAACGCCATATGTCCTGGCATTGCACTGAGGAGAGATCTCGCTGTTTACCTCACTTATTGGCTTGGTGAGGCTGTTTTTGCTGGAGGAGATGGAACGCACATCAGGCCGCATTGTATTTTTTCCGGCTTGTCAGATGGCGTTTGGAGAGCAGCTTGCTTTGGTGCCAGCTCTTTACTCCTACTTGTGTACCGAACTGCAGGCTGCTGCTTTTTTGGTTCGGCTTGGGCTTCCCATGAATAGGGTATTTTCAGCCCATATCTTTTATTCGTGGTATGTATACCACTGTCCTGGCTTCCATCGGCTGGGTGCTGCACAGGATGATGATCCTCTGATGATTCGAGTGGCTAAGGGCAAAGCCGTGTCCGAATCACTTTTGTTTGCCCGCATGAGGATCCGACGGTTCAGGGACGTCGAGATGGGGCAGTCTTCAGTGAAGCTTTCTCCGGAGTTGCGGAAGAAGGCTTTTGATTTTGGTGCCTCCCGAGACTCTACCAGGGCGGGGTCGGGAAGGCATTATTCCTTGACAAATGCAGAGAGAGAGTGGCTTTTCAACATACGTGTCGGCACGATGGTGTACCGTAGACATCTTTTCGTCGACATCCAGCCGTATGTACCTTCTCGCTTTGCTTTGCAGCTAGGCTTTTCTCAAGGCGTTGTTGGAGCGCCTTCAAGCATGGTGAAGCGCTTTGGAGGCTTACAGGACGGGAGAAATGCATGGGCTTTCTATAGTGCTGAAGACACTACAGCCATGATTTCTTATCCTGTTTTGCTGACTTCCCGGACTGCCGGCTTTGCGAAGTGGTTCGCGGAGAGCTTTTCAGCATATCGGGGGCTTTCCAAGAAGGAGCCTGATGTGAAGCTGGCATCTGGAAAGGGCCTTGGAAAGTCGGATGGCATCCGGCGAGAGGAAGTTTGGGCCTTCCTTTCTGGAGAGAAGCACAAGATAGGCTTTCTCGGTGACCAGGGCGTCATTGGTTCTGAAGCTGTTCGAGAAATACCTGATGAGGCTTTGGAGCAGCTAGAACAGGAGGAAGCCGAACTTGGCGCTTGGATGCAAGCGGCACAGAGGCAAGCTTCCGTGGAGTCTACTGGCAAGAGCAGACCATCCAGTGAGGAGTCAAGTGGGAAACCTGACTCTGACAGCGGGGCAGGTTCCTCTAAGAAGCGAGCCCGCAGAGGTAAGAGGAGGAGGAGTCATCATCGCAGCAAGGGGCAGCATGAGGACTCTCCTAACTTGGAAGTTCCTCTTACTATCAATGAGGATGTGCCAGTGGATGCTGACGAGCCTCCAGAGAAGAGAAGCCGAGAAGAAGAGACCGTCGGTGAAGGTATGATTCTTCCTTTTTCTCTTTCCATTTCTTTTCATGGGATTTTTTCCATGTTATGATTTGCTTCTTGTTTTCTGCTTTTCTTTTTTTTTTAGCAGAGGAAGACTTGGTGATGCCTGAGGTCCCAACCGATGACGTGGTGATGGATCCTGTTGAGGCACCTGAAGAAGAACCGAGGGACTCTGGAGTAAATCCAGAATCTCCAATTGGTACGACTTCTTTTGCTCCTTTTTTTTGTTTTTTTTTTTTTTTTTGTGACTCGGTTTGCTAACACATTTTTTTTTTTTGCCAGCTGACTTGCCACAGGATTCCGATGACTTTGAACCATCGATAGACGCAAATGTTGATGATGCTTCCGATGAGTTCATGGAGGAGGAAAGTGTTCCACTAGTCGTCGAAGAAGGTATTTTGTAGTTATAACCCTGATATTGATTTTCAAACAGGGTCATATTCATACCTTTTTGTGTTTCTTTTGCAGGTTTTGAAGTGGCAGAGGAGGATCCGTCGCTTCCAGAGCAAGAGATGCCAGAGGTTAATCCAGAGGTAGAGATTCCTGGGACCAGCTCTGACAATATTGAGGAGATTTCTCGCGCTGAGATTCCTTCCCGAGCAGGAGCAGCTTCAGCTGGGAAGAGTTCTTTTGTTACTCTTCCAACAGATGATGATATGAGTAGCCGACCAACGGAGTTGGGTGAATCTTCAGCTGGGCCATCTCTTCTTTTTGCGAAGAAGGTGGTGATGCGAGTTCTGAGCTCTTGGATTGAGACTCTCTTTTCTGGGCACTTGGAAGCCGGATTTGGCATGATCCAACATGTGCAGGAGATTCTCAGTGATGCTGGAGAGGCTGGTCTGGATGTCACAGGTGCCAGGGCGATCGTTGATAGGATCATTGCACTGGGTGACAAGTGGTTTGAGACCGTGAGTTTGGCTGATGACCAGTTCTTCAAGGAGATGTTCCTGGACCCTGCTGATGAGGCTAAATCTGACCTGGATGAGGCTACAGAAAGCAAGAAGCAGGCAGTCCGAAAGAGGAACTTAGAAGAGATAGCCATCATCAGGCTGACACATGACCTTAACATCCTTGACAGGGAGGTCGATGAGGCCAGGAAACGTCTTGAGCATTTGCAGGCACAAGTCGCTGCCAAGTGGACTGCCATAATAGAGGCTCGTGACAGGGAGAGTGCTCTGATTCACCAGGTTGCAGATGCCGAACGGGTTCTCAAAAGGAAGTCTGATGAGGAGGAACAATGGCAAACTGCTCGAGGTAAGCTTCCTGGTGTGAAAGAAGGGGTACAGCCCACTCCAGCATCTCATGGCAGGTTCCTGAAGAAGCGTGCCTTGGAATCCTTGACGGCTGAGGCTAAAAGTTTGCTTGGGGAGCTGAACTCTTGGCTGGAGACCATTTTTGATTGAGCTCCTGTATATTTTTTTTTACAGAAACCATCCTTCTCTCTTTTCTTTTTTTTGGTACCACTTGTATATTTTTTTTTTGGTACTCTTTTCTCTTTTTTTTTTTGTTATTCCTACGCTCACTTGAATCTTTTTGTGATAAAAGTAATTGCTAAATGGGATGCTCTTCCTTTTTTTTTTGTTATCCCTACGCTCACTTGAATCTTTTTGTGATAAAAGTAATTGCTAAATGGGATGCTCTTTTTTTTTGTTATCCCTACGCTCACTTGAATCTTTTTGTGATAAAAGTAATTGCTAAATGGGATTTGATCAAAAGGTCGTCATTTTGTGAAAATCTTTTGTCAAGTGATTGTTTTGGCATGAAAGCCAGGTTTTTTGTTTGTGGCATGGAAGCCAATTTTGGCATGAGAGCCAGCTTTTCTTGTGGCATTGATAGCCGAGTTTTTTTTTTGTGGCATCTATAGCCAATTTTGGTGGCATTGATAGCCGGTTTGTTTTGTGGCATTTATAGCCGGTTTTTTTGGTGGCATTGATAGCCTGTTTTGTTTTGGTGGCATTGATAGCCGGGTTTTTTGAAATCCAAGTTTTTTTTTTTTTTTTTTTGTGGCATTGATAGCCGGTTTTGTTTTTAAAAAAATGCAAGTATCGACTAAAAGTCGCCTCCCTGCTGAATGTTCTTGCAAGTATCGATGGAATGTCGCATCCTTGCTCATTCGGTTGTGAGTATCGATGGAATGTCGCATCCTCGCGGATTTGGGTGCAAGTATCGATGGAATGTCGCATCCTTGCTTTTCAAAAATTTTGGTTTTGCGGGTACTGACTTGATGTCGTTTCCCCACGATTTTGAAATTTGTGGTTTTCTCGAACCTTTGGGTTATGGATATCAACTGAAATGTTGCGTCTCCACAGTTTTTTAGGTTTTTTTCGAACCTTTGAAATTTGGGTTGTGGATATCAACTGAAATGTTGCGTTTCCACGGTTTTGGATTTTGCAAGTATCGACGAAATGTCGCTTCCCTGCGATTTTGGAAGTGTCGAACGTGGTTCGCTTGCTTCCGATTTGTGCGAGTATCGACTAAGCGTCGCTTCCTCGCGGTTTTTGAAAAACCATTTTTTTTTTGTTTAAAGACACGAGGGTCATAAGTTTTGACCTAAAACCATTTTGGCGGTAAAAGGCACGGTGGACTAGGGTGGAAATCCCTGAATCCGGATTTTGTTTCAAACCATGAATTTTGGGTTCAAGGGTTGAAAATTTTGGTCAAGTTAGGGAAAGGTTCCTAAACTTGGATTTTTTTTTTCTTGAACAATGAAACGTTGAAAGTAAGTATTGTTTTAGATTTCTAGAAATTTCAATATTTGACATGAAAATTCTAAAAAAGGGTGGGTTTAGCGAGCGTGTACCTGGAAACCGGTTTTGGCCGTACAGGCATTGCTCTTACCCAGTTGGGTAAGTCTTCAAGGGTAGTACCGCTTTAAGAACTTGCCGTTGATGGGCAGCATACATCTGTCACCTTCCATGTTTAGGAGTGCGTATGCGCCGTTAGAGAAAACCTTGTCGATGACGTAGGGTCCCTCCCATTTTGGCTCAAATTTGCCTTTGGACTTGTGAGCGAAGACCATTGGTCTTTTTACCACAAGGACCAAGTCACTCTTTTTGTAGGCGCGTTGCCTGACCTTTTTATCGAAAGATCCTGCCATACGTGCTTGGTAAAGTTCAATGCTTTGTTGAGCTTCGAGCCGTCTCTCATCGAGATTGTCCAGCTCATGGAGCCGCAATTTGACATTGCTTTCTTGAGTCATGTCATTTTGCAAGGATACCCTCAAGGAAGGAATTTGTACTTCCAAGGGTACGACAGCTTCGCATCCATAGACCAAGGAGAATGGTGTGCTATGGGTTGGTCCTCGAACGGTGGTTCGATAGGCCCACAAAGCTTCAGACATTTGGTCGCTCCCAGTCTCTTTTGTGACTAGAGACAATTTTTTGAGGATTTTGCAGAGTGTCCTTGTTGAAAGCTTCTGCTAACCCGTTTGCTGCCGGATTGTATGGAGTCGAAGGACAGCTTGGGATTTTGTATTTGTCGCAGAACCTGTAGAATTGATGATCCCGGAACTGTGGTCCGTTATCATGGACGGATCTTTTGGGTATGCCGAAACGACAAATGATGTTGGTGCGCAGGAACTGAAGGACTGATGAGGTCTTCATTTCGTTAAACGCAAATGCTTCTGACCACTTGGAGAAATAATCTGTAGCGGCGAAAGATGAAGCGATGACCTTTGCTTGAAGGGGGAGAAATAGGACCTATGATGTCCATACCCCAGGCTTCGAAAGGCCATGAGATCGCTGTAGGATGCAGCCATTCTGGAGGCATGTGAATGTAATCTCCATGAACTTGGCATTTGTTTGCGCATCGTCTTAGCAAATTGCATTGCGTCAGCTACCATGGTAGGCCAGTATATCCTAACCTTTTTATCTGAATCATAGAGCTAGGTCCAGCCTGATGAGCTCCACAAAGACCAGCATGAACTTCTTTGAGTGTTTCTTCAGCTCTTGTTGTACAAGCAGCGTAGAAGTACTCCGTTGAAGGATTTCCTGTAAAGGATTTTTGAAGGAATATCCAAATGGAAGCTTGGGGTTCGCCTTTGGATGCTTATCCGTTCTTTGGATCTTCAGGTAGGATTCCGAACATATATGTAATCAATGAACGGATCCCTCCAGTCGCCAATTGAAGTTTGAAGGATTGAAATCCGACTTCCGACACTTGGTGCATTCAGCAACTGCTTGGTGTGTGTTAAGAGGAGGAAGGATTCTCCTTTCGCACACTGTGATTTGCATGTTTTCCCCTTCCTGGATTGCCATGGATGCGGCAAGTCCGGCTAGGGCATCTGCACGTATGTTTTCACCTCTACGAATGTGGGTGATGTGACAGATGTCAAACTTTTGCAGAAGTGATTGTGCCTTGTTGTAGTAGGGCAGCAAATCTGGCTTCCTGACTTCAAATTTTTGATTCATCTGGTTGACGATCAGTTGAGAGTCTCCAAAGACTTCCAGCATGGTGATACCAGGATTCGATGGCGAGTTCCAATCCTAAGATCAGAGCTTGATATTCAGCTGCATTGTTTTGTGCATGGTTCCAGTAGCGAGAAGCGTGTGGAATCATGTATTTTGTCGGGGCTAACAAAGAGGAATGCCAACTCCCGAGATCAGCTGTCTTTTTTCATTTGTCCTGGTTGCACCGTCAAAGTCATGTCCCAGGAGGCACTTTGTGAGAAAGTCTCCACATGTAGACGGGTTCGTCTGGGAGAGCATCATCTCTTAGGGGAGAATCTTTAGGCAATGGATGTTCTGCGAGGAAGTCCGCTAGAGCTTGCCCTTTGATTGCTTTTTGTGGTACATACCTAATATCAAATTGTGACAGAAGGATGGACCATTTTGCCAGTCGAGCATTGAGAGAACCTGCCTTTGTGACAAGGACC
>CM022946.1:33461334-33731673 GCA_012931725.1 Litsea cubeba
AAACACCTACAAATGAGACAACCTGAATACGTAGACCTCGCCAAGATCCATCTTGAATGGTCACATGACCAACCTTTCTACAAAGCACACCCAACTAGAGAAACAGTTTCACAAAGAAAATCTTATTATTACAAATTCTGCAATGAATGGAAATTTATACACCTTTTATAAAAAAAAAAAACACAAGCCTACTACATATAAGCATTCTATTCTAAATAGGGAAACTCAATCCTAGTTGTAGAAGAAAGTAGCAAGATTAGTTTCTTTTAAAAGAGTGCTATCCAGGAGGAAAAAAAAAGCAATGGAAATTGTGTGGGGAGATTTCCAGAATTAAAGGATTACGCTAATCACAGCCATCAGATGAGACTAAGCATTCTCACGTGCCATCCGCGTGCCATCCACGTGGCACCAGACTCACCCTGGCTACCGGGGCAGAGGCCTCAGCCGAAGTCAAGAAACCCCGGACCACTAGCGCCGAGCCCGGCTACCCCATGTGCCCATCTCGGCTGAGAGCTCCACCTCGGCCAAAGGAGCCGGGACGAAAGCCGAAGCAGGAAAGAGCCTCCACTCGCACCCCTCTTCCCCCCACGTCATCAGGCACGTGGAGGATTAGGGGCGCGAGCTAGTGAGACAGATGCGACATCCAGCCGTTCACAATCTTCGCCAGATCCCTGACAAGGCGGCATCCAGTGGCTGAAGCCACATCAGGGCAAGGCCCGAGGCGGATCCGATGGTACCCCATACCGTCAAAGGCGGCCCCCACACGATCTTGGCCCAACGCGACGCGCATTTAATGCAACGTGGGCTGACCCGACTGGCATTAAATGCAGAGTGGGCTGGATTGGACCGCATTAATTGCAACGTGGGCTGATCATGACTTCCCAGTCGAATCATGGGACCCACACCAAGATATCGTCTAAGATATCTTCCAAATCGTCTATAAATAGAACTGCATTTCACATGCAAGGTACGCACAATCTAACCCACAGAGCCGTTACTCTGCCTCTCTTCTTCCTCTCCTTCCATTGTTCCAGTTCATTCACTGACTTTGGCATCGGAGAGCCTTGCGCCACCCAGGCCAGGGTCCTCTGACCGTTTGCTCTTCTCTTTCAGGCTTTCGGACGGTACCTAATCCTCACCACCTTGGATAAGTCCTCTAAGGCTCCCCAGTTATTGTGTGTCATTATTTTCTGCACCTATAATTGGCGCCGTCTGTGGGAAAGTAATATCCCAACCTTTCCAACCTTCCCAACCTTCTTAACCTCAATCTCCCAGAAGCCATGCCTCGAAAGCTAAGAAAGGCGGAGAATCCTCAAGAGCAATCCTCGACCAGCCAATACCGTCAACGGACGTCCCTCCTCAGGGGCGGTCCCGAACGGTGCATGGCACATCTGCAGGAGAGGGCCGCTTAGGCTCGCAACTCTTCGTCGAGGTCCCCCTCAAAGAGGGACTCGAGACCTCGCTTTCAGCAGACGAGGTCACGCCACCCCGACGCGACGAGCGTCGGCATGAGCGTCCCCGCAAAGATAAAGCCGTTGCCGCGGAAGAGACGCGTCGAGTTCAACCTCCTGCCGCTGGAGGAGATGTCGCAGCTCAAAATGCTCTCCTCCGGAAGCAGGAGCGGTTAATCCGCGAGCTCCAGCAGCAACTGAGAGCAGCGCAAACTACCTCGTTGAGGCAGGTCTCTAATCCTCAGGGACAGAGGGGGGACGCCCCGAGCAGGGCAGCCCAGCCTCCTCGCGAAGACCTCAGAAACCATCTGGACCATAAGCGGAGCCAGATCCATGACGAAGGCTCGAACAACAGCCGAAGTCATCGTAGCCGCGATGGCCGAAACCATAGCCATCACAGCCCGAACCACTCCAAGCGAAAGTCAAGAGCCCAGACTCCAGAGAAGGACGACGAGCAGGAGCGATTTGACAAGCGCGTCAGGTTGGTTCTTCAGCCCAACCTGGACGTGCGGGACCAGAAGCAGATCTGTGGCCACACCGATCTAGGGGCCTCGCCCTTCACGAGGGACATCGAGCGCACCCCCTTGCCCAAAAGGTTCTCCGTCCCGTGGTTCGTCCCCTACGACGGACTGTCAGATCCATCTGCTCACCTCCGCCACTTTTCCCAGAAGATGTCCATCTGGGGGAACGAGGGCCACCTCAACTGCAAGATCTTCTCCTCCAGTTTGGGTGACCTCCCTCTGAAGTGGTTCTGCGCCCTCCCAGAGGAGTCAGTTTCGAGTTGGAAGGAGCTCCAGCTCTCCTTTCTGAAGAAGTTCCAAGCTTACAGCGCCGTCCCCAAGACAGAAGGGGACCTCCTCGCCCTGAGAATGAAGCAGGGTGAGAGCCTCGCCAAGTTCGCCCGACGGTTCTGGGCGGTTTACAGCCAGATCGAGGGCACTAGGGAAGAGATAGCAATCTACGCCTTCCAACATGCCCTGATCCACGGCCACGACCTCCGGAAGGACTTGGTCGGAGACCCCCCAGAGTCCATGCCAGCGCTAATGTCCCGGATAAAGCGCTATGTCGCCCGGGAGGAAGATGAAATCAGGGCCCGGGAAGAGGATGAAAGACCGGAGCCCGACCACAAGAGCAGCCAGCCTCGGCAGAGAGGCGGGGGGCCCTTTCAGAAGCAAGAGCCCAAGCTGGCCTGGGCCGCCAGTTCGGCGAAGCCTACGTCGTCCCGATCTGGGGGCACCTGGAGGCCTAGACCTCCCACCAGCGCCGGTCAGAGCATCAACGTCGTCTTCAAGGAGCCGACATACTGCATCCTGAGCAAGATAAAGACTAAGCCGTTCTTCAAGTGGCCTCCGCCCTTGAAGAATGAGCCCACCACCGGCAGCCGAAGCAAGCTCTACTGCTCCTACCACAAGGGTAAATGGCACAAGACCGAGGACTGCAATTCTCTGAAGTGGTACCTGGAGAAGCTAGTCAGTGAGGGCCACATTCCAGAGTTCGTCAAGGCAGAAGATGCCGGCGGTAGCGAGGGCCGAGTTCACCAGAGCGCGGCTCGGGAGCCAGACAGTGAGGATTCCGAGAAAATCATTAACGTGATCCATCTGGCGTCCTCAGCCCCCTCTCCCTCGTCTCGTGGAGGCTCGAAGGCCCGCGCCGAGGCCAGGCGAGCGTCGCACGGGAAGGAGGTGATGAAAGCTGAGCTCGCACCGGCATCCAAGAGAGCCCGCCGCGACCGGCCCGCTATCTCGTTCTCAGATAAGGACCTAGAGGGAATCCAGCTCCCTCACAACGACCCCCTGCTCCTCACAATGAAGCTCAGAGACTTCACCGTGAAGAGGATCCTCGTCGACTCCGGCAGCTCTTCCGAGATACTCTACTACGATTGCTTCAAGAAGATGAACCTCTCGAAAGCAGACCTCACGGAGGTCCGTGCACCCCTGCTAGGGTTGTCCGCCACGCCAGTCTACCCCAAGGGTAGGATCACCCTGGAAACCCGAGTCGGCGGAGCCTCTGTGTTGGCCGACTTCCTAGTCGTGGATGCCCCTTCTCCCTACAACGTCATTTTGGGCAGAACGTGGCTCCACAAGTTGGAAGCAGTCCCTTCTTCCCTCCACCAGAAGCTGAAGTTCGTCCTCGAGAGCAAGGAGGGCAAAATGGTAGTGGTCACAGTGGAGGGAGATCAGCAGCAGGCCAGGCAGTGCATGCTGGCCGCGGTCCCGGCAGTGAAGGAACCAGAGCGCGTCAACCTCGCCGAATTCGAGAAAGGCCTAGACGAACTCGGCCGAGACCCCGAGAAGAAAAGCATTGAAGACCTGGCCGAGGTCAGGTTGAACTCGGCAGACCCAGATAGGTTCTTCCTGATTGGCACCCAGCTGCTAGACGAAGAGAGAGAGACGAACTCGCAAGGTTCCTGATGCAGAACGTCGATGTCTTTGCTTGGAGCCCGAGTGAAATGCCTGGGGTCGACCCCGAGGTCATGTGCCACAAGCTAAATGTAGACCCCAACCACAAACCAGTAGTGCAGAGGGCACGAAGAACAGGGCTGCAGCAGACAGATGCGGTCGTCGAAGAGGTCGACAACCTGCTGAAGGCAGGAGCCATCCGGGAAGTCCAGTACCCGGTCTGGCTGGCCAACACGGTGGTGGTCAAGAAGAAAACTGGTAAATGGAGGGTGTGCGTGGACTTCACAGACTTGAACAGGGCCTGCCCCAAAGATAGTTTCCCCCTTCCAAAGATTGACCAACTGATCGACGCCACCGCTGGTCACGACCGAATGAGCTTCCTCGACGCCTACAGAGGTTACCACCAGATCCCACTATTCGAGCCTGACGAGGAGAAAACGTCATTCATAACCCCCGCGGCACTTACTGCTACAAGGTGATGCCCTTCGGGCTAAAGAACGCGGGGGCGACCTATCAGCGCCTCGTGACAAAGATGTTCCAGGCTCAGCTCGGCCGAACGGTAGAGGTGTACATCGACGACATGGTCGTCAAATCAGTGCACTCCAGCGACCACCTGGCGGATCTTGGCCAAGTCTTCGACGTCCTTCGCGCGTACAAGCTCAAGCTAAATGCTTCCAAGTGCGCCTTCGGCGTAGCCTCTGGCAAGTTCCTCGGCCGCTTGGTAACGCGGAGAGGGATAGAGGCCAATCCAGATCAGATCACCGCGATCCAGGGTATCCAGAGCCCCTCTACCACGAAAGAAGTCCAGAAGCTCACGGGAATGGCTGCAGCACTCAATCGCTTTATCAGCCGGTCATCAGATAAGTGCAGGCCTTTCTTTCAGCTTCTAAAGAAAAATTTAAAATTCCAGTGGACCCCTGAGTGCGACCAGGCATTGGCCGCGCTCAAAACCTATTTGATGTCACCACCCTTGCTCTCCACCCCAACTCGGGGGGAGATTTTGTATTTATATCTCGCGATCTCGGATCACGCAGTGAGCTCCGTCCTCATCAGGGAGGATGAGGGAATTCAAAAACCAATTTATTATACGAGCAAGACCCTACTCGATGCCGAGACCAGATACCTCCTGTTGGAGAAGCTCGCGTTGGCTCTCGTCAGTGCCTCTCGCAAACTCTCCCATTATTTCCAATCCCATACCATTGTGGTAATCACGGAGCATCCACTCCGTTCAATATTCAAAAAGGCTGACTTTTCAGGGCGAATATCAAAGTGTGCAGTTGAACTGGGGCAGTATGATATACAGTACCGTCCCCGAACTGCGATCAAAGCCCAGATTCTGGCAGACTTCATCGTCGAATTCGTCTCCCCCAACCCGGCTCCGACCCAGCTCGGCACGGCACTGGGGGGCACAGGGCACGAGCCAGAAGTAACTGAGGTCGAACAGTCTCACGCCCAGGCATGGAAGATCTTTGTCGACGGATCGTCCACCTCCAAGAGAGCTGGCGCCGGCATAGTCCTCCAATTGCCAGAGGGTCTGGTCATAGAGCAGGCTTTCACCCTGGACTTCAAAGCAACAAACAATGAGGCAGAGTATGAAGCACTAATAGCAGGGCTGAACAGCGCTCAGATGCTCGGAGCCCAACACCTGGTGATCTTCAGCGATTCACAACTGGTAACTAGCCAGCTCGCTGGAGACTACCGGGCCCGGGACGACAGGATGGCGGCCTACTTAGCCCTTGCGAAAAAACTGCTATCTCATTTCCAGAAAGCCGAGGTCAGGCAAATATCCCGAGATACCAACACACACGCAGATGCGCTTGCAAACCTGGCCTCTGCCGTCGAAGCAGGGAAGAAAAGGACCATCGAGGTTGGGTCAATGTCAAGGTCAAGCTTAGAACTCCATTCATCTCGGCTTGTCCTCTGTGCTGACCTCGGCCCAAGCTGGATGGATCCAATCGTCGCCTACTTGAAGGATGATCAGCTCCCTGAAGACAAGACTGAAGCCCACAGGATCAGACTCAAGGCAGCTCGATTCTGGCTCTCTCCCGAAGGCAAACTCTACAGGAAATCCTTCACAGGTCCATACCTCCAATGCGTCCACCCGAGCAAGGTAGACGACTTCCTGTATGAGATCTACGAAGGAATCTGCGGCAGTCACATAGGAGGTCGATCACTGGCTTACAGAGCAATAAACCAGGGTTACTGGTGGCCCTACATGTAGGAGGACGCGCAGGTATACGCCAGGAAATGCGAGAAGTGCCAGAAGTTCTCCCACTCTCTCCATCAGCCAGCACAAGATCTGAGTCCCCTCACTAGCCCATGGCCCTTCGCTCAATGGGGCCTGGACATTGTGGGGCCTCTTCACCGAGCTCCAGGGAACAAGAGATGGCTGATAGTCGCTACGGACTACTTCACAAAATGGATAGAAGCTGAACCGTTGTCCTCAATCACGGACAGGGACTCCAGGAACTTCGTTTGGAAAAACATCCTAACGAGGTTCGGCATCCCCCGGACCCTGATTTCGGACAACGGGACTCAGTTCGACTCCAAGTCCTTCAGAGACTTCTGCCAAGAACACGGTATCAGAAACCATTACTCCACTCCGGCATACCCGCAGAGTAATGGCCAGGCAGAAATCTCTAACAGAGTGATCCTGGACGGCCTGAAGAAGCGACCGGATAAGTCAAAGGGAAGATGGACAGAGGAGCTTCCGAGCGTGCTATGGGCATACAGAACAACTCCAAGGAGGTCCACCTCGGCAACACCTTTCTCTCTGGCCTACGGGATGGAGGCGGTCATACCTTTAGAGATCGGCCTTCCCACCCTGAGGACAGAGCTGGTCGACCAAGGCCGAAATGAGACGAACCTGGCAATTGAGCTGGAGCTGGCAGACGAGCGCCGAGAAGCAGCAGCCATGCATCTGACCGATTATCAGCAGCGGTTAGCCAGGGCATATAATCAAAATGTCAAGGAAAGGAGATTCTCCGTGGGAGAGCTGGTTCTAAAGAAGACCCTGCCAGCTGACAAAGAACCAAACGAAGGGAAGCTGGCTCCGAACTGGCATGGCCCGTTCAGGGTAGTCTCACTGGCAGGGAAGTCAGCCTACAAACTTGAAGACTTAGAAGGCAAGCCACTGCCGAGACCGTGGAACGCATCCCACTTAAAGAAATTTTATTTCTGAAGATGTAATGAATCCCAGAATCAATGAAAGCAGCTTTCGCCCTGTCATCAATCTGTCATCTCTCTTTGACTGACTTCGGCAGCTCTGGGTCTACCGCCCTGGAAAAGGCCTCGAGTTCGAACACTCGGCCGATTCCTAAAGTCCGGGTTTTATCCCACTCAAGGGTCCACCGCCCTGGAAAAGGCCTCGAGTTCGAACACTCGGCCGATTCCTAAAGTCCGGGTTTTATCCCATTCAAGGGTCCACCGCCCTGGAAAAGGCCTCGAGTTCGAACACTCGGCCGATTCCCAAAGTCCGGGTTTTATCCCACTCAAGGGTCCACCGCCCTGGAAAAGGCCTCGAGTTCGAACACACGGCCGATTCCTAAAGTCCGGGTTTTATCCCACTCAAGGGTCCACCGCCCTGGAAAAGGCCTCGAGTTCGAACACTCGGCCGATTCCTAAAGTCCGGGTTTTACCCCCACTCAAGGGTCTACCGCCCTGGAAAAGGCCTCGAGTTCGAACACTCGGCCGAATTCCTAAAGTCCGGGTTTATACACCCCTCAAAGACCGTTGCCGAACTCATGCTCACATAGCCGAGACCAGCGATATTCTTGATCCACTTCGGCGCAAGCAGTTCGTCTCGGCCAGAGCCAGCCATTTTGGCCAAGGTCAGTTTTTAAGAAAGAAAGAACTGTGCAAGCACTGAAGCACAAAAGGGCAGCATAAAAACACAAATATTCCAAGACAGTGCAGGGAAAGTAAAAGAGAATGCAAAAGCACTGTATACAGTTCAAGTGATCGCAAAATTCTTCCTTTTTATTCATTGTAAACTGCTTCATTACGAGAGTTACAGAACAGAAAACAAAATACAGAAAGGAGGATCGCAGTCCTCTAAAAACAGAAAATAAAGTGAAAGCTGGGAGACTCTGATCTTCACCGACTCTTTAGGCTGCAGGCTCGAAGACGCCGGATCGTTGCCTGGAGGTTCTGAGGGATCCTGAATTCCAGCGAGCTCTACAATACACTTTGGTTGGTCAGACCAAAGCGATTGCAGAGCCCCTCCAGTTCGGAGGCCCTGGACCTCGCTGAGCTCTTCAACACCCTCCGGTCAGTAAGACCAGCCGAAGTTTGAAGAGCCCCTAGGTCCAGCGGAGCCACAATCCCACCCCGCGTCCGGCGGTCGCGCAAGACCGTGCCAGACGCAGAAGGCGCCACCATCCCACAGTTGCAGAAGGCTCCCCTGTAACCGGACCAGGGACGGTTGGCCGTGAACCTGCGTTCAGAGAGCGCGTGGTCCACGGGGAATTCCTTCAAAGAGCGCGCAGACCACGACGGGCTTCCCCCCTCGGAGATAGCCGTCCACAGGCGCAGGGGTTCCCCCCGGATCAAAGGTTCCAAAACGTCCATTGGACATGGCTCCTACAACTATGTGAATTAAACTGTCCTAAGTTCTTTTCTTTTCTTCTCCCATGGCGAGCCTACTGCCCCTACTTATAGGAAGAAGAAGGGCTCAATCTCCGAAGGAAGTTAAGGGGCGAAGTCTCCCACGCGTTACATGGGACGCACGCCTTCCTGTCTGTTGACCAGCGATTCCTATGGCGCCACGTGGAGACGTCCGCCTGTTTCCCTCATCGGCCGTATCACCGTGCTTATTGCTATTTATGGTCTCAGAATACGGAGAATCGGCACAGACAGCTATGAAGACCGTTCGACTCTCTCTACCTCGAGGGTCACGCGTCATAGTGAAGGCATTCAATACCATTCAATATCACAATCCAGAAGCAAAAGAGAGAAAAATGCAGAGAAAAATGCACAAGTAAAGAAGCACGCCTTTCATTAATAACAGAGAGTATTACAAGGCTGAAAGAAAAAGTATTACATATGAAAGGCCAAGGGAAGAAAAAGGAGCAAGGCTACTGTGGTTTCGGCAACTCCACCGGGTCGATCACCATATCTGCTGGACCAGTGGCTTCGGCCGAAACCGTGACCTTGCTTGGAGCGTCGCTGGCAGAAGGGGCTTCAACCGATACCTCAGCCGAAGCAGGGGCAGAAGAGGCCTCACCTTGAGGCACGGCCGAAGCGTCGCTAGCGACCGGGGCATCGCTCGGGGCCGGAGCAACTGGAGCGTCGTCTGAAGCAGGAACGACTGCAGGGCTTCGTCAGGGGCACTTTCAGCTGCAGGAGCGGGGCTCGGCTCAGGAGCCGGATCCGAGTACTTCGGAAGGTCCCGATAGACAGGGTGATCTTCAGGGACCCCCGCACGTCTCAGTGCGGCCAGGCGTCCTTCCTCGAATAGAATGGAGGTGATCTCCTCCACCTGCTTCTCGTACAGCTCTATGGCATGGTCCACCCCATTCTGGAAAGCAGATTGGGCCTCGGACAGAAGAGAGGCCTTCTCCTTTTCCGGCTCGGCATTCGCCGCCTTCAACTTCTCTCTTTCAGCGCGCCCGGCCAGCACCTCCCCGCGCAACCTCGTCCCCTCGGCCGCCGATTCAGACCTTGATCTGGCCAGCTCCGACTCCAGCTCGGCGGTCCTCTTGTTCCTCGCCCAGACCTCGCCTTTCAAAAGATTAGCTCTCGACTGAGTTCAGTAACGTCGGCTAGGGCAGACGCCAGCCGAGCAGACTCTTCAGCGCTGGCCTTCTTCAGCCCCTCCATTCCCTTCCTTAGCTCTTCTACCTCCTTCTTCAGCCTCTCCCTCTCAGACTCCAGCTGAGTGACCCTCGCGGTGTTCCTATCACTCCTCCCCACCACGGTCAGGAGCCTTTGCACGTTCTGCAAATGAGAAAAGTGGGTCAAACTGGGGCAATCGAGCTAAATTACTTACCAGAACGCTGAAGACACTTACCAGAAGGTTAGCCTGGATCGCCGAGACCATCAGGCTTTCGTTGTCGAACCTCTCGTGCGTCTCCATGTCTCGCGGCAGAGCGCAGGCTTTGGCGAGAACTCCGATGACGTCGGCGTTCCCCATTAGCCGGTCCTCAACGTTCAAAGGCTTACCGGGTTGCATCTCCATCCGCGGTCTCCACGGCGCTGGGGCAGTTCGGGGTCCGGAAGCAGAACCAGACCCTTGCCCTGTCGAGATGGTAAGCTCGCGGGCCGCCCCACCGGTCGGCTTGCTGGCCGGCGCATTCTTCTCAGCTGGAGCCTTGGCTCCGGGGGGCCGCATAGGAGTTTTACCCTTCGGAGGCTGTTCAGCCCCCGAGTCCTTCTCCCCTGCCTTGAACTTCTTCCTGGGCGGGGACCCCTCCCTCGGGCGCTCCGGCGAGCGTCGCCGCACTCCCTCGCTTGGAGTAGGAGCAGAAGTGGGAGCAGAAGTGGCGCCAGCACCCCCCGAGCCCGAAGCTGCGCGGGTACTGGCAGATGATGACGCCACAGAGGAGGAAGACCCCCGCCTGAACTTGGCCGCCAGATCCTTAACAACTGGCGCCCTCGAGCTTCCCTCCATGTCTTCTTCCCGATCGGAAGAATAAGCGTCCACTATCTGCGTCAGGTTCGGTGGCTCCGAACTAGAAGTGGACGCCTCGGCACCAGACGCAGCACGGCCCGCAGCAGGATCGGTCAAAGGGATCCCGGCAGGCACAGCAATGGAGACAGTAGGACGATCAGGGTGCGCCTCGTCCACCTCGGCTACTCCGGTCCTCCTGTAGTGACCACGATACCTCGGCGTATACCCGAACAGCTTCCAAGCCGACCTGGTCTCGTGCCCCTTGTATCTTTCTACCCTATTGATGCCGTCGGCGTTCCTCCTCCAGCCTTCACTTGCAGCTCGGCCTCGCCTCGCGCCCGCCTCTGCACAACAGACATTAAGAGTGTCAGCTTGGCATCATCAAAATCAAGCAAAGCAGGTAAGAGAAAAGAAGCGGTGTTTACTTGGGACAGTCCCGGGGCGACGAGGGACCATCAGCCTCTTGCTCTCGCCAGCGCCGAACTCCCAGTCCCCCGACACACAGAAGAGAGTTTCCTCGGCATTCTTACTCGAATCCTCCAAGGCCAGGACGAAGCCTCAGCCGAAGTCAAGAAACCCCGGACCGCTAGGGCCGAGCCCGGCTACCCCATGTGCCCATCTCGGCTGAGAGCTCCACCTCGGCCAAAGGAGCCGGGACGAAAGCCGAAGCAGGAAAGAGCCTCCACTCGCACCCCTCTTCCCCCCCGTCATCAGGCCCGTGGAGGAATAGGGGCGCGAGCTAGTGAGACAGATGCGACATCCAGCCGTTCACAATCTTCGCCAGATCCCTGACAAGGCGGCATCCAGCGGCTGAAGCCACATCAGGGCAAGGCTCGAGGGCAGATCCGATGGTACCCCAACCGTCAAAGGCGCCCAACACGATCTGGCCCAACGTGACGCGCATTTAATGCAACGTGGGCTGACCCGACTGGCATTAAATGCAGAGTGGGCTGGATTGGACCGCATTAATTGCAACGTGGGCTGATCATGACTTCCCAGTCGAATCATGGGACCCACACCAAGATATCGTCTAAGATATCTTCCAAATCGTCTATAAATAGAACTGCATTTCACATGCAAGGTACGCACAATCTAACCCACAGAGCCGTTACTCTGCCTCTCTTCTTCCTCTCCTTCCATTGTTCCAGTTCATTCACTGACTTTGGCATCGGAGAGCCTTGCGCCGCCCAGGCCAGGGTCCTCTGACCGTTTGCTCTTCTCTTTCAGGCTTTCGGACGGTACCTAATCCTCACCACCTTGGATAAGTGCTCTAAGGCTCCCCAGTTATTGTGGGTCATTATTTTCTGCACCTACAGAAATAATCAAAGAATCCATGAGATTTATCACTTTTGAACTTAAGCAATTGATATCCTTGGATTGAGATATCAGATATGGGTCAGTCAACCAATCAAGCACAAACCCATCAAACAAAAATCACTGAAAACTCAAAGGCCCTTTAGAAAAGTGCATAAATACCCATCAAAGCACATAGATCTTTGGCCTTTTCTTAGTGGAGTAGATTGTGTTAACAAACAATTAGGGACTTATTTTAAAATACCCTAATAACTACTAACTAATTTGTAACAATGAAAAAATTAATGTGACGAAAATATTGAATTATATAAATGAAGCGTTAGGGCTGGTCATTGGGTGGGATGACCAGTCCTCATTGTTTTTATCTTAATCCTCTTCTCTAAAATCTAATCTGCATCTCTAACTTATTTAATCTTTTACCTGGGCCATGGAATAAGTAACCAAAAAAAACCATAAGCAGATTACTTGTATTTCAAAGCAAGTCAGGAACAAACATAAAACAGGGAAGAGGCTAGGGTGGGCGGATTGCTGGGCGGGTGGAGGCAAGGGTGGTGGGGGAAGCGGGAGGAGGCTAGGGCGGGCGAGTTACTGGGCGTGGGGGAAGAGGGAGGAGGCTAGGGCAGGCAAGTTGCTGGGCGGGTGGAGGCAGGGGCGGTGGGGGAAGAGGGAGGAGGCTAGGGCGGGCGGGTTTCTGGGCGGGTGGAGGCAGGGGCGGTGGGGGAAGAGGGAGGAGCTAGGGCATTGGGTTACTGGGCGGGTGGAGGCAAGGGCGGTGGGGGAAAAGGGAGGGTGAGTTGCTGGGCGGGTGGAGGTAGGGGGTGGGGGAAAAGGGTGGAGGTAGGGGCAGTGGGGGAAGAGGGAAAAGGGATGGAGAGAGAGAGATCATACATTGGCCTGGCCTGTTGCAGTTGCAAGAAGAAGATTAGGAAGAAGAGTTCTTTTACATTAGAAGGAGATTACGGGCATGGAGTTTTTTATAATGTGAGATTTAATCATAAATTTCATAACTCTTACCGGGGGCTCCTATGGCTCAACTAAAAATAAGTTTGACCTCACCCATTATAATGGCAGCCGCGAAAACATATCTATAGCCTAAAGTATAGGCAGTGGAAAAAAGTTAAGACGCTAAAACCTAAAAACATTTCCACCAAAAATTGGCACCATTACAGTGGGATTTATACAGTCAGCCACTGATATGGGCGCCACTAAAAGTTACTTAAAATTAACTTTTAGTGAAGGTGGATTGAGATTTTTTTTAGGTTTTTAAGTGGTGCTTACTGGCTCAAAATATAGGCCTTATGTGTTTTTTTCAAATTGAGTGGGGGCTACCCTTATATATGAGTCTGACCCTCGATGAATAATCAAAGCTGTTTAGAATGAGCACTCCATACAATTATAACGTATCGTAAAATCTCATTTTGAATGGAGGTTATCTCACTGTACGATTGAACACACAAAAAAGAAAAAGTTAAAAGTTAATAAAACTCCCCTTTTTAGCCATGGTTTTTTGTTTGGTCAATCTTACGGTTGGACCAACTCAATTCTAAACAAAAATTTGGGATACCCCATAATTAAGTAAGTTGATCATTTTGAACGACTCAAATTACCCACATATGGGCACGAGTGGGACCTACTCAAAAAAGTTCCCATTATACTCCGCTTGAAGCCATTGTAGTTGACCCCAGAATTTAAAAATAAAAAATGGAAGAGGCAGAGAGTTGGGAATAAATCAAAGCGATTAAAACGATGTGCTCATATTATTTTGGCAAAAAAGAATTTTACTAAATGGGGCTTTACGGACGCACACCTGTGCGTCGCCAGTAGGTGAAATAATTGTTAATGCATTATTACATCGCCATTAGGAAAATATGCGTTGGCAAAACTTTCACACTCTTTTGGGGGAAATCTTTGTTGGCGCCAATGCGTTTTCCACAACTTTTGCCAACGCGGTCTTACTTGTGTCGGTAAAAGTAGTAATTTTCTGTGAGTTTTGCCAACGCAATCCAAATATGCATCGGAAATAAGTTTTTTACCAATGCTAATTTTCACTGCGTCGACAAATAGTGTCGGGAAGTGTTTTCCACAACTTTTGACAACGCGGTCTTACTTGCATCGGTAAAAGTAGCAATTCTCTGTGACTTTTGCCAACGCAAATTTTCACTGCGTCAGAAAATAGTGTCGGGAAAGGTAAGTTTGTCATAGATGGGGCTTTGCGGACGTAACTCATGCGTTGGCAATGATGTGAATAAAAACTCAGAGCTTTCCCAATGCACACTTGTGCGTCGCCAGTAAGCAAGATAATTGCCAACGTATTATTGTGTCGCCATTAGAAAAACACGCGTCTGCAAAACCTTCCCTCTCTTTTGAGGGGAATTTTTGGTAGTGCCAATGTGGTTTCCACAGCTTTTGCCAACGCGGCGGTCTTGCGTCGGTAAAAGTAGCAATTTCTGTGACTTTTGCCAATGCAGTCCAAATATGCGTTGGAAATAAGACTTTTACCAATGCAGATTTTCACTCCGCCGGCAAATAGCATCGAGAAAGGTGCGATTTGTTGTAGTGCGCGCCGAGAGGCTTGATTTAGCTGTTTGAGGGTTGATGGAGGGTTAAATGTTGTCGGTTTGTCTTGGAACTTGACGTGGAGCCTTTTGGATGTATTTTGATACCATCCACAGGCTCTGATCGAAGATTTGGTGTCTCCGATGCTTTCGCCGCCAGGAGCTCCTTTTCAGCTGCCGGAGAAGCGAAGTTAGGCCAAATGAATTTGAAATGACCCGAAACTTCTTGTGTACTATTCTTTTGACTGTCTCGAAGGATCTTGCAGTTTTTGTTTGATTTTGACAAGATTTGATTTTATGGAAGTAGCATTGCCTATTTATGGCAGGCTGCGACTTCATGTAGCTTTTTGGATATTGAAAAGGAAAAGTGACATTTTTGGTGTCATCAAATGCCCCCTCGAGGTGCAGTGACGAGTTGCTTAACTTTTGTAGTCGATGTGCCTCGAAGAGATTTTTTTAAGGAGAGCTTGTGACTTGACCAAGAGTCTTTGAGTAGTCTTTCTTTTGGTATTGTAGCCTTTTGAGCTTCCAGGGGAATTTTATGATAGTGAAAGGGATCACATACCATCTCGAGGTAAAGTTTTGAAGATGACATCAGGGATGTAGATTTGGATTTTGACCTTGTGACCTAACAAGTTGTATGTGGAAGGTTAGGGGGTCGGGTTTGGTTTTGACTATGTGACCCAACAAGCTGTATGTGGAATGTTGGGGGGTCGATTTTTTTTTGATCTTGTGACCTAACAGGCTGTATGTGGCAAGTTAGGGGATCATGTTTTGGTTTTTGGTTTTAGTCTTATGGAATGTCTATTTTAAGATTTTGGCTCAATTTGGTAGATGAGGCTGGATGGTTTGATTTTTAGAACCTCATGGGGCTTGGAATTCTTTTTTCGTATGGTCCAATCAACTCAAAAGAGGCATGGAACCATTTTTATATGCTCTTGGTAAGAGGGATTTCTCTTTGACTAAAAGCCTAATTTTTTTTTAGTGCCTAGGTGGTCAAACCTGGCTCATATGGGCTAACCCATGTGACCTTAAGCTTTTGAAATGGCTTAGATCTCATATGTTATCATTTTTGTAAAGAATATCTAAAAATATCTCCTTGGGATAGAGAATATCTAAGAATATCTTTATTTGGAGAGAATCTCTCATGTTCCCTTTATTTTGGGAGAGAATATCTCAAGATATCTTTCTTTGGAAGAATCCCTCAAGATATCTTTCTTTTGAGAAAGAATCATCCAAGATATCTTTCTTTTGGGAAAGAATCCTTCAAGATATCTTTCTTTTGGGAAAGAATCTTTCTAATTTCTTTCTGTTTGGTAAGGTTACTAAATAGTAACTCTTACCTCTTTCTTGTTTCCTTCTTTGGTTTGCTCTCTTCTATAAAAGCAAGGAGGAGGTTTGATCTCTTGCTCTTATTGCTTTCTTTTGCAACAATCCCAAGAGGGCTTCAAGACCAAGAGTTCTTCTTCTTCAAGATCTTCAAAACTGTCTTTTTCTTCTCCATCAATGGCTTCAAGTAAGTTTTCTTTTTCAAGAAAACTCCATTGTAGGAAATAGGGTGATAAAAAAAGTTCTTTCTTTTTTTTGTTTCTTTCTTTTCTTTTCTTTTTTTTCATTTGTTTTTCCCTTTTTTTTAAACATTTTTTATTTTTTTTGTGCTTTCTTTTTCTTCGCACTTTTTTTTTGTGCGGATCTGGCCGTACGGCAACGTGGCCTGTGGGCCAGTCCCCTTTTTTTTCTCCTTTTTTTTTTGTACCACATGTATTTTTTTTGGTACTCTCTTTTTCTTTGTAGTGCTTGTGAACACTTTTTTTTGGTACCGCATGTATTTTTTGGTACTCTTTTTTTTTCCTACGCTCACTTAAATCTTTTTGTGATGAAAGTAATTGCCAAATGGGATGCTTCTTTTTTTTTTCCCTACACACACTTAAATCTTTTTGTGATGAAAGCAATTGCTAAATGAGATTTGATCAAAAGCTTGTCATTTTGTGAAAATCCTTTGTCAAATGATTATTTTGGCATGGGAGCTTGATTTTGTTTGTGGCATGAGAGCCGGTTTTTTGTGGCATTGATAGCCGGTTTTGGTGGCATTGATAGCAGGGTTTTTTGAAAGCCAAGCTTTGGTTTGTGGCATTGATAGCCGGTTTTATTTTGTGGCACTGATAGCCGTTTGTTTTGTAGCATTGATAGCCGGTTTGTGGCATTTATAGCTTGTTTTGGTGGCATTTATAGCCGGTTTTGGTTTTTAAAAATGCAAGTATCGACTAAAAGTCGCCTCCCTGCTGAATGGTCTTGCAAGTATCGATGGAATGTCGCATCCTTGCTCATTATGTTGCGAGTATCAATGAAATGTCGCAATATCGCGGATTTGGGTGCAAGTATCGATGGAATGTCGCTTCCTTGCTTTTTCAAAAATTTTGGTTTTACATGTACTGACTTAATGTCGCTTCCCCATGATTTTTGAAATTTGCGGTTTTCTCGAACCTTTGGGCTATGGATATCAACTGAAATGTTGCGCCTTCATAGTTTTTAGGTTTTTTCGAACCTTTGAAATTTGGGTTGTGGATATCAACTGAAACGTTGCGTCTCCACGGTTTTTTTATTTTGGGATTTTGCAAGTATCGACGAAATGTCACTTCCCTGCGATTTTGGAAGTGTCGAACATGGCTCGCATGCTTCCAATTTGTGCGAGTATCGACTAAGCGTCCCTTCCCCGTGGTTTTCGAAAAACCATTTTTTTTGTTTAAAGACACGAGGGTCATAAGTTTTGACCTAAAACCATTTGGGCGGTAAAAGGCAGGGTGGACTTGGGTCGAAATCCCTGAATCCGGATTTTATTTCAAACCACGAATTTTGGGTTCAAGGGTTGAAAATTTTGGTCAAGTTAGGGAAAGGTTCTTAAACTTGGAATTTTTTGAACAATGAAACGGTGAAAGTAAGCATTGTTTGAATTTCTAGAAATTTCAACATTTGATATGAAAATTATAAAAAGAGTGGGTTTAACGAGCGAGTACCAAGAAACCAGTTTTGGCCGTACAGGCATTGCTCTTACCCAGTTGGGTAAGTCTTCAAGGGTAGTACCGCTTTAAGAACTTGCCGTTGATGGGCAGCATACATCTGTCCCCTTCCATGTTTAGGAGTGCATATGCTCCGTTGGAGAAAACCTTGTCGATGACGTAGGGTCCCTCCCATTTTGGCTCAAATTTGCCTTCGGACTTGTGAGCGAAGACCATTGGTCTTTTTACTACAAGAACTAAGTCACACTTTTTGTAGGCGTGTTGCCTGACTTTTTTGTAAAAAGATCCTGCCATGCGTGCTTGGTAAAGTTCAATGCTTTATCAAGCTTCGAGCTGTCTCTCATCGAGATTGTCAAGCTCTTGGAGTCACAATTTGACATTGCTTTCTTGAGTCATGTCATTTTGCAAGGATACCCTTAAGGAAGGAATTTGTACTTCCAAAGGTACGACAGCTTCACATCCATAGACTAAGGAGAATGGTGTGCTAGGGGTTGGTCCTCGAACGTTGGTTTGATAGGCCCACAAAGCTTCAGACAGTTTGTCGCTCCAGTCTCTTTTGTGACTAGAGACCATTTTCTTGAGGATTTTGCAGAGTGTCTTGTTGAAGGCTACTGCTAATCCGTTTGCTACCGGATTGTATGGAGTCGAAGGACAGCTTTGGATTTTGTATTTGTCGCAGAACCTGTAGAATCGATGATCCCGGAATTGTGGTCCGTTATCATGGACGAATCTTTTAGGTATGCCGAAACGACAAATGATGTTGGTGCGCATGAACTGAAGGATTGATGAGGTCTTCATTTCGTTAAGCGC
The DNA here is from genome assembly GCA_012931725.1 of Litsea cubeba. Classification (NCBI taxonomy): domain Eukaryota; kingdom Viridiplantae; phylum Streptophyta; class Magnoliopsida; order Laurales; family Lauraceae; genus Litsea; species Litsea cubeba. Next base: position 33,479,491 of record CM022946.1, read on the forward strand.
GAATGCTTCTGACCACTTGGAGAAATAATCTGTAGCGGCGAAGATGAAGCGATGACCTTTGCTTGAAGGGGGAGAAATAGGACCTATGATGTCCATACCCCAAGCTTCGAAAGGCCATGAGATCGCTGTAGGATGTAGCCATTCTGGAGGCATGTGAACATAATCTTCGTGAACTTGGCATTGTTGGCGGCGCTTAGCAAATTGCATTGCGTCAGCTACCATGGTAGGCCAGTAATAACCTAATCTTTTTATCTGATCGTAGAGCTTAGGACCAGCCTGATGAGCTCCACAAAGACCAGTATGAACTTCTTTGAGTGTTTCTTCAGCCTCTTGTTGTGACAAATAACGTAGAAGTACCCCATTGAAGGATTTCCTGTAAAGGATTTTTGAAGGAATATCCAAATGAAAGTTGGGGGTACGCCTTTGGATGCTTGCTCGTTCTTTTGGACCTTCAGGTAGGATTCCGAACATAGTGTAATTAATGAACGGATCCATCTAGTCGCCGATTGAAGGTTGAAGGATAGAGATCCGACTTCCCACCACATGGTGGCATTCAGTAACTACTTGGTGTGTGTTAAGAGGAGGAAGGATTCTTCTCTCGCACACTGTGATTTGCATGTTTTCCCCTTCTTGGATTGCCATAGATGCGGCAAGTCCAGCCAGGGCATCTGCACGTATGTTTTCACCACTACGAATGTGGGTGATGTGACAGATATCAAACTTTTGCAGAAATGATTATGCCTTGTTGTAGTAAGGCAGCAAATCGGGCTTCCTGACTTCAAATTTCTGATTCATCTGGTTGACGATAAGTTGAGAGTCTCCAAAGATTTCCAGCATGGTGATACCGGATTCGATGGCGAGTTCCAATCCTAGGATCAGAGCTTGATATTCAGCTTCATTGTTTGTGCATGGTTCCAGTAGCGAGGAAGCGTGTGGAATCATGTATTTGTCGGGGCTAACAAAGAGGATGCCAACTTCCGAGATCAGCTGTGCTTTTCATTTGTCCTGGTTGCACCATCAAAGTACATGTCGCAGGAAGCATTTTGTGAGAAAGTCTCCACATTGTAGACTGGTTCGTTTGGGAGATCATCTCTGAGTGGAGAATATTTAGGCAATGGATGCTCTGCAAGAAAGTCTGCTAGAGCTTGCCCTTTGATTGCCTTTTGCGGTACATACCTAATATCAAATTGTGACAGAAGGATGGATCATTTTGCCATTCGAGCATTGAGAGAACCTGCTTTTGTGATGAGGACCTTCAAGAGGTTGATCCTTGAGACCAGGTAAACTATGTTGGAAAGCAAGTAGTGACGTAGCTTTTGTACGGCGAACATCACTGCAAGACATTCTTTTCGACTGGAGAGTAGCAATGCTCTGCACCTACTAGCATGCGGCTGAGGTAGTATAGAACAGCTTCTTTTCTTTCATCATTTCTTGTGCAAGCGGAGTGCAGAGAGTGATCAAGGGCTCTTGTGTACAAAATGAATGGTTTTCCAGTGGTAGGAGCAGCTAACACTGGAGGTTTGGTCAGGTATGAATTGATATCTTGGAACACAGCTTCACAGTCAACATTCGAGACAAAGTTTACACCTTTTTTCATCAATCGGGAAAATGGACGGCATTTCCCCGAAAGATTGGAGATGAACCGTCTGATGTAGGCCAATCTCCCTCGAAGCCCTTTGAGTTCTCTCTTTGGAGAGGGCATTTCTAGAATGGCTTTGACTTTTATGGGGTCAAGCTCTATTCCAGCTTTCCGAACTAAGAATCCGAGGAACTTACCCGACGAGACACCGAAGAAGGACTTCAGAAGATTCATTCACAGTTTGTGTTTGCGAAGCCGGAGGAAGACTTCTCGAAGGTCTTCGAGATGATCTTCTTTTCTTTTGCTTTTGACGGCGAGGTCATCAACGTAACATTCGACCGTTTTGTGCTACATATCTTGGAATATTTTCATCATAGCCCTCTGATATGTAGCACCATCATTTTTCAGACCAAATGGCATGACAGTGTAGCAATATACGCCAAATGGGGTCCAAAAGGATGTATGTTTTTCATCTTCAGGATGCATCTTTATCTGATTGTAGCCAGAGAAACCATCCATGAATGTCATTCGCTCGAATCCATAGGTATTGTCAATCATTACCTCTGGTATGGGGAGGGGAAATTCATCTTTAGGGCATGCACCATTCAGGTCTCTATAGTCAATACAGACCCTAATCTTGTCACGGGGACAATGTTGGCCAACCATTCAGGATGTTGTTCCTCACGGATGAAGCCGACGCTTTTGAGTTTTTGAACTTCTTGTTCAATTTTATCCATCACATCTGGATAGAATCTTCTTTGGCCCTGTTTGACAAGCTTGATGTCTTCTTGAAGATTGAGTTTGTGGACTGCTATTTTGGGGTCTAAGCCAGGCATTTCAGCGTAAGACCATGCAAAGCAATCAACGAACTCACTAAGAAAGGTGATATACTTGGGTAACTCATCATCCTTTATATTCTTGCTTATGAATACAGGACGTGGGTTATCTGGTGTTTCCAAGTCTATCTTTTGAACAGGATCTTCTGTTGTAAGGTTCGAAGGTGGTTCCTCCATAATATTTTCAGAGGCTTCCAGCTCTACAAAACCTTCTAGGGATTCAAGGGTATTTCCAGACCAAGGTTTTGTTCCTTTCCATGGGTTTTCTTGATCGGTGATCTTCTCAAGGCTTGGTATGAGATGATCCCAATCACCTGTTGAAACTAGGTCGAAGTAAGGTAATTCTTTTGGAGACGAGGGTTCTTCTGGGTCAGAAGACCATTCGTCTATGCCATCGGACAACTCCTCTTCATTGTCAGAGAAATCATACCAATTGGATGAGCTTCCTAGATCTTTGTCAGGTGACTCATCGAAGAGATATCCAGGGAGATCGATGTCTTCATGAACTTGAGATGTTGAGGCTTGGTCAGTAAATTGACTTTTAAGCCTTTGTGTCAACTGTCTCAGAGGAGTGTCAGGATCATTCCCTAGCCCGTGTGAAGACCTTTATACATGGCCGTAGAGTCTCCAATCTTCCAGCTGGCTTTTGATCAAGACGGGCCCCAATGGCGTGAGAATACCGCGTCCTTCTCCCAAACCGACTGGGTTTTGAGCGTCGTAGCCCATTTTCTTCATAATAGCTTGTGCCACAGGACTATGTAAGGATAATTGAGGCATACCTTTATTTTGAGAGGGTTCAAGCATGGAGTTTGATGAAGAAGCATCCGATCTATGGAAAAAGATCGGCTTTCCCTTTGCTGAAGTTGTTGGAACAACGAAGGAAGCTGACGTAGGATCTTCTATGTCAGAAGTTGTCTCGATTGGAGTAAGAGCAGGCTGAACTTGCTGAGTGTCAGCTTGGCTTGATGATGTGTCGTCTTCTGGCTTTGAATCCGAATCTATGTCTTGCATGATAGACACGAAAGAGACAACAGATTTGCCCCCAGGTTTTTGTTTTTCCTTCTTCACTTTAGTCGTGATGACCAAAGGCTTTGAAGGTTTGAGGGAGATGATGAAGGAAGTTTGAATGCTCTCTTCGGATTTACCAGATGGTTTGTTTTCTTGCTGTGATTGTTGAGGAGCCTTGCCTTTATCTTTTTGGAGATTTTCGGCAAAGGGTGCTGTGTGCTTCTCCTCTTCTTCTTTCTTACCTTCATACATATGTGAGTCTGCAAAGTGGACTTCTTTAAAGTGGACTTCTTTACCTTTGAGGGGTTTTCTGTCCGCAAAGACTCGATGTATCGTGCCGTCGTCGCCAACAAACTTGATGCATTGATGTAGATTTGAAGGGACAACACCATTCTCATGGATCCAGGGGCGTCCGAGAAGGATGTTGTAGCATGAAGGGGTTTTTATTGCATACACACTGACCTCATAGATAAGATCACAGATCTGCAACTTGAACCTGATTTTACCGATAGGCCTTTGAGTACTCCCATTGTATCCAAAGATAGATACAGATGTGTGGCTCAGCTTGCTTGGTGGAATGCCTAACTCTTGGAGAGCCGAAGTGGAGATGAGGTTGAGTGCAGAACCTGGGTCGATCTGAACTCTGTGTATACGCATTTCTTTGATGTACCCTGTGAAGTATAGGGGTCGGTTATGCCTTGTTTCGCCAAGTAGGAGGTCGTCCTTAATGAAGGCGATGGTTGCACTGGCTGCTTTTGAACCGAGAGGCATTCAATGCATGATCCTTCAGTTTTCTTCTTTTCTCCCTTTGAGGAAGTTTCTGAGTTTTTGACCCGGTTGTCCATTTCAATTTGGAGGACTTGCGGGGCATGTTTGTCGACATCCTCATTCAGCTTCTGTAATTCTGAAATGAGATTATCACGAGTGCGAGGAGACATTCGCAATAAGTGTTGGATGTGCAGACGTGCAGGTATGTGCTTGAAATGTTCAATCAAGTCACACTTGAAAGCCTCTTTGGGGCCTGCATGTTCATCATTGTTGCCACTAGGGGCGCTTACAACATCTTTTCCCGAAGGATTTACATATGTAAAGGAAGATTGGTTGTAATTTTTGTGGTAGTTCCGGCCAGAGCGAGTGCCTCTACCAACTTCGAGAGCTTCTTGAGAAGGGTCTTCGTTTAGAAGATTGTCTTCAGGATCAAGAGGCTGTCGTTTTTCATTTGCTGAGGATGTATCAGCAGCGGAGTTGCCATCCTCAGTGATTGTGTTGCACGGAGCATTTTCTGGGAACAAGTCCTGAACAGCATCCAGCATCCTTTCTTCTTCGTTGACCAATTCATCATCCCAAGCATCAATAGCTGGGGATTCTTTAGTCAGGAAGGGTGTAAGCTTTGAAGTCACAGTCTCAGGAGAAGAAACCTGGGAGGGTGTCGTCTCAGTGAAGGTCACGTGAGATGAGGAAGCTCAAGAGGATACGTTGCTCGGCATCATCGGAGTGTAAGTGATCTCATCAGACGATGCTTCGGAAGAGCTATAATCCCGAATCATCACATTACACGAAGCTCTAACAAGAGACGTTGCCAGATCGGGGTAAGACTCATCCTCGGATGTAAGAGGATCATCTATCGAGTAATTTTCTCCATTTTCAGGAGTTAAGGGAGGATGTACCTGATCGTCTTCAAGGACTTTAGGCTATGGATTGCGAGGAAGCTCGTTGATGCGTTCTTGCTCTTGTTCTAGAGCGAGATGCTGCAAGATCCTTGCATATTCTTCAAGATCAGGCATGGGAGCCAAATATTCTTCTTCGTCTGCTCTTTGTGGTTCAACATGGTTGGGTTCCACTGGAGCAATGACGGGTGTGGTTCAACAGCATTTTCTTGTATAGCCTTTTGGTCTTCTTCATCATCAGACCAAGATCCTTGTGGTTGTAGGGGTTATACCAGATTACTGGCATAAGGTGAGTTTTAGGAATCCATTCTTCATTGGAGAGATATTCTCCTGTTTCAAGGGATTCCTCCCACTCGTCGGTGCAGTTGGATTCGAATTCATCATCGGTGTCACCGGACTCGTATCCATCAATGGAGAATCCAACTACCGGGTTGTAAGAGTATGATGCCCCCTGCACAGATTTTTCTTTGAATTGAAGTGGCATGAAATCACTGAGAGTGAATTTTCTTATCCCCTTTGAAGTCTCTGGAAGGGATGTTTTTGTTGCCTCCAGTGAAGCGTTAGAGGAGGCCTCTGCCTTTTCTTGGACTTCTTGTTTTGGCTGGGTCTTCTCTTGCCTTTTGAGCTTAATGAGATGTTTCCTAACTTGCCTTCGCTGTTGAGCTGTAGGCTTTGTTTTCACGACCTCCTAATTTTCATCTTCCAGGAGATTGGGATGTACCCATATGGGTTGTCCATCTGGTGTCGGGTAAGGAACCAATTCTTCGGACGCTTGGATTTTGTTTATCACCTTGAAGGAAGTAGTGATCTTCTTCTTAGGTGATTTTGGTGTTTGTCCACATGACACCATGTTGACGGAGGCAGACCCATAGTTTTTGTCGAAGGTGATGAATCTGTTTTTCCACATCTCGTTTATTTTCTCCCTCACAACGAAGCATTGATTGAGAGGATGCGAGATCATCTGGTAGTATGGACAGTACCGAGGATCGTTGGTTTTGCCAACATCACTCGGTCTTTTGGGTTTAGGCAAGGTGAGCTTGCCGTTTGCCACAAGAGCCCCGAAGATTTCATCAACATCTTCATCAAACGGGTATTTCTTCTCTACTCGTTCTTTGAAGGCATCTGAGAGTTCAGGTCTCTTACCAGCAGCTTTGTTTTCAACTTTCTTTGGTGGCTGAGGAGCTGACTTGGTCTGCACATTGAGGACCTCTTTTTTCTTTTGTTTTGAGGTTGCAATGGCGGTTGGCTCTTTTCTTGATGATTTCTGATTGTTGAGGTCTTTAATCACCGTTTCAGCTTCCATGGAAGCTTCTAGGAGTTCTCCCGGGTTCTTTGATTTGTTGCCGATGATCATGGAGCGGATTTTGGCTCTCATATTGTTTCGACAGATGTCGACTAGCGACGCTTGTGGCAATACATCAGAGCATTTGTATGCCATTGCTTTCCACTTATGAATGAAGTCATATGTTGACTCATTCTCCCCCTGTTTTAGGCTGCACAGCTGAGCCATAGTAGCGGGATGATCCTCACCTTTGAAGTGAGTCAGGAAGTGTCTCTAGCATGGCCCAGTTTTGGATGGAGTCCTCTGGCAAAGTGGAGTACCAGTCGAAGGCCATACCTTTTAGGGTACTTTCAAAGAGGCGGATCTTAAGTGCATCTTGATCCGCGATAGCTCCCATCAAGATCTTGAAGTGGATGACGTGCTGTCTGGCTGATCCTTTTCCCGTATATGTTTGGAGAGTAGGATGCTTGAATTTTGTACGGAACGGGACTGAGTCCATCCATAAGGGTTATGGTGGCTTGATCCCATGTTCCTTGAGTATATCCTCTTCTTTTGCTTTAGCGAGGATACTGTCTACGTCCTTTTTGGTAAAGGCGCGTGACTCAATTTCTTCTCCATTTACCTCATCATCTTGATGATTCGGAGGAGGTTCATTGTTCGCCTGATTTTGGAAGGCGAGGAGAAGGTTTTCCATCAGAGTTTCAATCCTCTGCTGGCATTGTTCCAACTGCTGGATGTGTGTGAGGGCATCATCTTGAGGTGGATTGCAAGGTGGTGGCTCAGAACTTGTAGCCAGGACGTTCATCCCACGAGATTCGAACGAAGAAATTGTCCTGGTGACTGAGCTGGGGCTCATTCTTTTTGATGAAGAGCTTGAGGAAGGATCACTCTGTCGTCCTTTGCATGAAGGAGCGGGGGATTCTTCGGAATGTCTTCTTGTCCTAGAGACGTTGCAGATCACCGGTCGTCGGACATGGATTTTGGATGCTGACTTTTGGCGTCTTCTGGTTTTTCCAACCATATGAACAGCAGCAACTTGGTTGGGTCTTTCTTTTTCGACCCATTTGGGAGAGACTCAAAGTGTAGGAGGCGGGGTCCTTTGCTTCTCTAGTCTCTTTTGTTGATACGACGCGCGGCGGCGTATACGACAAGCAATTTGAGCTTCGGTCAGCTCTGGCTGGGCTTTGACAATGAAGGATGTGCTCCCTCGGGCGCAGCGGCCAAGCTTATCGTCTTTGTAGCTAGGCAAGGACAGGATACGAACCTAGTCCTTCGCCTGTTGCTGCGAAGCTTTGAATTTTTCGAGTTCGGCCCCTGTAGATATGAAGGGTCGAACTGAAGGATTGTAGGCCTTAGCAGGTGCTTGCAGACGCCTTGTGATGCATGATCTAATTTTGGGCTTGTAAGAACAAGCCGGCTCATGCTGGGTTGACTTGGGAGTCAGGTTGGAGATGGGTCTCACCTCTTTCATGTAAGCAAGAGGGTAGAACTGGTTCTCTTTGAGTGGGGCCAGGTATGCTGGATTGGTGGATGTCTGGGACCTTCTTTGTTTTGGTGAAGGTCTTGGGGACCAAGTCTTGGGATAGACCTGGTTGCTTGCGGGTCGAGGCTTCGTGGGGGTGCCACGGGCTTCGGTCCTTTTGGTGCTCGCCTTTGGTGTCATGGTAGTGATACGTTGGGAGGCGAGCTTCTACTTCTTAAAAGGAGTAGTTTGTTCCTCGGGAAGTGGGAATGGTCCCAGCGTCCCAAAGACGATAGTCCGGGGAGTCGAGGTCGACCCGGAGTTCAGAGAGTTGCCGAGGGAATTGACGCTTCGGCAGTTGATGAGGCGCTTATAGGTGCGCGTGTTTTGCTTCTGTTGAAGCATGAACTGGTGTTTATTCTCATCGAAAGTAATGGTTAGCGAAGGTGCCATTGTTAGTTTTGGAAAAATTTCTGAAACAAGACCACATCCATTAGTAATCACAAGAATATAATGATCATAAATGGGGAGTTCTATGATTTTGTCTTTTCAAATAGCTCGAGGGATATGACCCAAGCAATATGAAGAAGGCAAAAAGCCATAGAGGGTCGAATTGTTCTGATCGCAGGTATGGTAAGCCCAGAATGAGCATCCCAGTGACTGCTAGAAGCAATTGTGAACCTAAATTCGACTTATCGAGAAGCAGAGCTTCCTCGATGTAAGAAGAATATAAGGTTGGAGTTACAAATGTACCGGTCGTGAATACAGTAGACCCTAAAAGGGCATACTAGTACCGCTAGACACAAATGTTTGGAGACCGCATCCATGAGATGAGATTCTCTGTTTTGAAAGGTCAAGAATGGATTCATTAGAGAGAGCAGATGGTATTCCGATCCAAATACGATCTCAGCGATTTCCGCGAGCGCCAGTACTCAGAAGGGAATGAACCATAATTTCTCGGTTTTGAATCCAAAAATGACGAGATTTTTTTTTTTTAAAAGGTCAAGATCGGGTTCATCAAAGAGAGCAAAAGACATTCCAATCTGAACACGGGCTCAACAATTTTCGCGAGCGCCAGTACTCAGAAGGGAGGAGACCAAAATTTCTCCGATCTAAACCCAAAAATGACGGAAGTTTTTTTTTAAAGATTTTTTTTGAAAAAAATCTTTTTTTTAAGATTTTTTTTAAAAAATATTTTTTATTTATTTATTTATTTTTTAAATCTTTTTTTTTTTATATTTTTATATTTTAATTCTTATTTTAAAATTTTTTTATTTAAAAGACGAGAGAGTACACATAGGCCTCCTAACCCGGTCTTATGAAATCTCGATTGATAGAATTGCCCCCAGGTAAGGGTAGGATTACTTAACGAACCCATTTGGAGGACCCTTGCCTAGAACAGTCAAGCTGTCTCCATACTCTTGACAAGGCTTTTCTTGAATCAACCGTGATCAAAGAACGCAATTGGTTTAACCTTAGTGGTCTATGTCTTTTTTTTTTTAGATCTCAAATAGACTCATCGAAGAGAAATGATGGCCCAAATCCTTAGTCGAACAGGCTCAACATTTCTGCAAGCACGATGAACGATAGGAGAGGATCAAGGTTTCTTAATTTTGAATCCAAACTGAGAAATCTGATTTTTTTGAATTTTTTTAAGATCTCTAATGAACTCATCGAAGAGAAACGATGGCCCAAAACCTTAGTTGAATAGGCTCAACATTTCTGGAAGCACGATGAACGATAGGAGAGGATCAAGGTTTCTCAATTTTGAATCCAAACTGAGAAATTTGATTTTTTTGATTTTTTTTAAGATCTCTAATGAACTCATCGAAGAGAAACAATGGCCCAAAACCTTAGTCGAACAGGCTCAACATTTCTGCAAGCACGATGAACGATAGGAGAGGATCAAGGTTTCTCAATTTTGAATCCAAACTGAGAAATCTGATTTTTGATTTTTTTTTAAGAACTCTAATGAACTCATCGAAGAGAAACAATGGCCCAAAACCTTAGTCGAACAGGCTCAACATTTCTGCAAGCATGATGAACGATAGGAAAGGATCAAGGTTTCTCAAGTTTGAATCCAAACTGAGAAATCTGATTTTCTTTTAGATCCCTTATGAACTCATCGAAGAGAAACGATGTCCCAAATCCTTAGTCGAACATGCTCAACATTTCTACAAGCACGATGAACGATAGGAGATGATCAAGGTTTCTCAATTTTGAATCCAAACTGAGAAATCTGATTTTTTTTAAAAGAGAAAAAGAGTGGAAATAAATTCAAAGAATTAGAAATTTATAAAAAGTCTCATTTCATTTTTTTTAGCTGCGGAATCCAACATGGGCCACCAATTAGAAAGTAGCTAAGGAATCCAGAAAAGAATGTATAAGCATAGAGCAAAAGATATGATATGCAAATATTTCATTTCTAACATCATGTTCTCAAATGAACGAGTCCCACCGGGTGTGCCAGCTTGATGGACCGCGTGTTCTGCTCGGTGCTACTGAGGTCGGCGGACGTGGGAGTCCATTGGGTACGACCCTTTTGCACCCGGGGGCAGAAGCGGGTATCAATATTTTTTTGTTTGGGTGTGCCATATTTTCTATTTTACTTGGAATTGCAAGTGGTGATCCAGAGATCGACCTTCGCAAGTAAAAAGGAAATCAACTTCTTTCAAGTTTTCCAATGCACATATATTTAAGAAAAGAGACATTTTCTTGATTTGCCTGTGAAAGGCAATTTTTTTTTGGCATTTATAGTCGATTTTGGCGTTTATAGACGATTTTGGCATTTATAGCCTATTTATAAGTCTTATCAATAATGAATGACAAGAGTTGTGATTTTTGTCTCTTTTAGAAAAATACATAATACAATGAAAAGCAAGAAAAGAAGGACCTAACTTCTCAGGAGATTGTGGGGGACTCGTTCAGATTGACTGTCGCAAGCCATATGTGGACATCGCCATCATCTATGCAGATGAGAACAGAGGATGCTCCTGATTCGCTTGGCTTGGCTATAACCTCAGGTTTTTAGAGGACAAAGACCAAAAGGAGGTCCTATGTCCAATATAAAGCTAAGTAGACGGGCTGAAAAGCCACGTCTGAGCCAGTGGAGGTAGAAGGAGAAGGCAAGGACTTTTGTCACCTTGTAGTGGTGGCCGGTGCAGAACTTTCACAGAGTTTTCTCTCTTTCTTTCTCTTAGATTTCTTATGACTTTTTTGTCTGGATTTCCGGATTTCCCGAAGTCTATATATGGAATGCTTGGGACGCTCTCCTATTCAAAGGCTCTTGGTAGCCATTTAGGAGAGTTTATGGGCTTTAATTGTCATTAAGCCGTATAATGGGAGGAGTTACAGGGTTTAATTCCTTTATTTTGTAACTCCTTTTTCTTGGCTTTTGATTGGCCAGTGGAGATTGAGGGCATTTAATCTCCTTTAATCGCCATGATGGGAGGAGTTTCATGGGTTAAATGCCATGAATCAATTGACTTGTAACTCCCATTTGCTTGCTTCTGATTGGGCCGTTCAAATAAATGAATTAATGACTGCTATAAAGCTACTCAATTAATCGCATTAAGTGATCGCCGAGCAGTTGAAGATTCGCGGGCAGTGTCGCATCTTTTGGGATTCTTCGAACTATGATCATCGATGGATCTATATGTAGATCGACATTGGATGACCTTGTAACTTCAGGTATTGGTTGCCAACAGCGGGTCGGTGCCATCTATCCTGTCGATTTCTCGATCGGTTGGGTAAAAAGCACACTTTTTTTGTTGACCGGTTGGCTATCAATGTTGATTTTGATACTCTTGACGATTGACCAGTGATTTTGACGGATGTCAAAGGATTTGGTGTCTCAAAAGTATGAATTTTGGAGATTCTTAGGAGTCGAAAGCTTCGAATCGCGAAAAACGATGAAAAATGGGCTTTCCGGGGCGAACCCGGCGAATCCGAGCTCCATGGTCGCAGGGGCTGGCGACCCTGGGGGGATTTCCTTTTGTCCCGTTTTACGGCCGTTTTTGTTGTTTTTTTATTCTTTATTCTTTTGTATTTGTTATTGACATTTTTTATCATTTATTGGCTTGATTTCCCTGTAGAAACCTTGACAAGAATCCTTGCATTTTGGAGTGCAAAGTTTCCAATTTTCTGGGAAGGCCGAAGACTTTGTCGCGTAGAGCTGCCGATTTTCCGTCAGAAGCTGAAACTGGGTCAAACGATGTCGGAATGACCTGAAATTTGGGGTGAAGACTTCTGAGAAACAAATAAGACCAACCATAGGCTTTTGTTTGAGTTTTGGAGCCGTTTGGGGTCCTATTCCTAGTAGACTTACTTTTATCGCGATGAAGATGTCGCGGCTTGATTTGTGGCCAACCGATGTCCGATTGACTTGAAATTTGACAGGGAACCTATTGGAGTCATTTTAAGATGATCCATAGGCTCTATCATAGAAACCATGGTCCCGGGGAGTTTCGTCACCGAGAGGCCTGATTTGGCTTCCGAGCGTCAAAATATGGTCAAATGCTGTTGAAATGACCTGAAACTTGATGTGCAGCCTTTTGTAAGCATTTTGAAGCCGTCCATGTGCTCTTTTTGATGAGTGATGGCCTTGGTGGTTCTCACCGCCGAGAGGCATGATTTAGCTGTTTGAGGGTTGATGGAGGGTCAAACATTGTCGGTTTGACTTGGAACTTGACGTAGAGCCTTTTGAATGTATTTTGATACCATCCACAGGCTCTGATCGAAGATTTGGTGTCTCCGATGCTTTCGCCGGCGGGAGCTCCTTTTCAGCTACAGGAGAAGCGAAATTAGGCCAAATGATTTTGAAATGGCCCGAAACTGCTTGTGTACTCCTCTTTTGACGGTCTCGAAGGATCTTGCAGTTTTTGCTTTGATTCTGACAAGATTTGGTTTTTTGGAAGTAACATTGCCTATTTATAGCAGGCTGCGACTTCATGTAGCTTTTTGGATCTTGAAGAGGCAAAGTGACATTTTTGGTGTCAACAAAAGTATGTTATGTTACAAAAGCGATCCAGTCCAGAGTCTCCATGTACTCCTTTTCGATCCATTACAATTTCTACATTTTCATGTCATACAATCCCCTACTAACAGAATGCCTTTAAGTGATATTTCAAACGGTATGCATTTGAAACACTTGATTTTTTGCTGTATATAGGCCTTAATAAAGTCAATGAGTAATTTAATATATATATATTAATTTCTTTCAATTATTGGTCATATGTACATTGACATCACTATACAAAGCTAAAGCAAACCATAAAAATAAATCAACTACTCTTCTTTTTAAATTTATCGAATATATCTGTTTACAATTTTATGAATGTTCTCATGTTTAAATTATTATTTTTCAATTCAGATGGTTGTCAAAGAAACAAAGAAGATGAGAAGAAAGTAGCAAGAATGAGAAGAAAGTCTGTTATGTTACAAAAGCGGTCCAATCCAGAGTATCCATGTACGCCTGGTCAATCCATTCCAACTTCTACAATTTCATGTCATACAACCCCTCTTATTAACATAATGCCTTTAAATGATATTTCAAATGGTATGCATTAGAAATGTTTAAGCAAACTTACTATTGTGGTGTTTCTTATTAGTAGAATATTTTTTATTACCCTAACTAAATATATACATGTTCCCATATTCTTATATAAGCTCAAATCAAATTAAGGTTATTTAGTTCAACAACTCTTTATGTTTAGTTTCATTGTCCTCTGTATATGTTTTTAAGAATGTACCACATTTAATTTTTTTTTTTAAGATGGTGTACAAAGAAGCAAGGAAGATGAAAAGAAAGAAGCAAGACATAGGAGAGTCTATTATGTTACAAAAGCGATGCAGTTCTCATCAGTCTCCAAGTACTCCCATTCTATCTATTCCAAATTCTGCAGTTTCATATCAAACAACTCCCCCTTTTAACAAGAGGACGTTCAATGGTGTTTCAAATGGTATGGGTTTGAATTATTAATATTTATTTTAGTAAGCTAACTAAATGTGACATGTTCCATCTATATTTGTAGTTAATACTTTTGGAAATTGTTATCAAGTTTCAGCTTAACTTTTTAATGCTTTGAATTAAGTTTAACTTTCTTTTTTTTTCTTCTCTATTTGCAGTTTTGAATTTGAGTGGAAATTCATACGTACCCCATTTCATCTTCAATAGCAATTCCCTTGCATATCCATCTGTTTCTATGAGGGGAAAATCTATTCATCATTCTATTTCAACATCTAACATTCCTAATCCCTCTGACCATTTACCAAAAAAGACCACGGAATGTAGTCATGCTACCCCATATGATGTCATGAATTCGATCAAGGCTTCAAGAGTAATGTATATTCCTACTCACCCCATAGAATCATTTTATATTTTGATAGAAGAATATTAATTGTTTTGATCTTAGAGTTTTTTCCTTCTTCTTCTTATTCTGTTATCACAATACTCCTGCTAGAACTGGGAAACTTGTCATTCAAATCAGCAAAACTATCCAATCCATTTCACAGAATGTGTCCAACATATTCAACAAACATCTGATTAGTGAAGTAGAAAATTCAAAGGCTTCCAATGTTTCCGGTAACATGAAATTAAGAGTTTGTGGATTATCTCCTCTACTTTCTTTTCTTAATCTATTTAATAATCATCTATGTTCTTAATTTATTTAATAATCATCTATATTATTATCTAAAATAGTTCTTTTTCATATAAGATTTCATGTTGAGGAAGGGCCTTCAAATAATTCAAACATTAACCTTCATGATGGTAATTTTCCATATGTTCTCTTTTTCAACTTAAATTATAATTTGTTCACTTCTTTGATTTGTTGTTTTTCTTTTTGTACATTCCATTTATCTAGATGGACCCCAAGATGTAATGTCAAACTCTGCTGATGAAGGTATCTTATAAGTTTCTTATATTTCACAATTTTGAATTGTCTTTTTTTTATCTTAACATATTCAAGTATATATTAATTTCTCTAATGATAGAGAATGAAGATTATAATAGAGATTTTGAATGTGAAGTTGAAACTGAAGTAAGCGAAGGTAAACTTTTGTGCTATAATTCATGTATATTTGAAAGTGTCATGAAATCTTATTTTAATCAAAATTCAATATCTTTTGTGTTTGTGCCACTGTGTGAAAATAGAGTACTGGGATATTGGTGATCCAACATATATCTGCAAACATTGCGGTGCAATGATATGGTATCAAGAAAGAAATAGAAAAGATCGCAACACAAATAATCCAGAATTCACTTTGTGCTGTATGAATAGCAAAGTCCAATTGCCACTTTTGAAGTCTGCTCCCGATGTCCTTCGCAATCCTCACAGTAATGTAGATAATCGAAGCAAGCATTTCTTATGTAATATCCGGGCATATAACGTGATGTTCTCCTTTACATCCTTTCGAGGAAAGTTTGATACTTCAATCAATAAGGGTTCTAATCCTCCTATTTTTAGAATTGGAGGACAGAATCATCACTATATGGGTGGTCTTATTCCTCTTCAAAATCAAAAGCCTAAATCTGCATAGCTTTACAAACATGATACAGAGGATGAAATCAATAATAGATTGAATTGTTTCAGGTATTTATCATATAAATTCATTTTTAATTTAGTCAGGTCTTTTATGTTTACTTTTCAATGCCTTCTTTAATAATTAATAAACTATTTTTTTCAATTTCAAGTGACAAATCTGGAAGTTTAGATCCAGAAATCATTGCTGCATTGAAGGAAATGCTTGATCAGAATAACGTCCTTGCATAAAGTTTTCGTTATGCTAGGGATCGTTATAAAGAAAAAGATGTTACAGGGATTAAAATGAGGCTGATTAGACATAGATCAAAGGATGGAAGAACCTACAATCTACCATCTGCATCTGAAGTGGCTGCTTTAATTGTTGGAGATATCGATAGTTCAATTGGTGATGGGGACATAATCATTGAGACACAATCCAAGTTATTGCAACGCATTGATGTGAAGCATCCTTTGTATCTCGGTTTGCAGTATCCTTTGTTATTCCCTTATGGAGAAGATGGATATAGGGATGATGTTAAACTCAAAGTTTCTGGAAGTTCTAAAGACAACAGCAGAACAAATGTTAGCATGAGGGAGTTTGTTTCATTTAGACTTCAAAATAGAGACAAAGAGTCTCAGCTTCTTTTTCAATCTTGAAAGCTCTTTCAACAATTCATTGTAGATGCTTACACTATGATCGAAGCAGAGCGTTTGAATTTTATCAGATTTAATCAGCCACAATTAAGAGCTGATTTGTATAAAGATATGAATAATGCTCTAAATCGAGGTGAGAAAGAAACATCTGCAACTAGCAAACGAATAATTCTTCCATCCTCCTTTACAGGAGGACCAAGATATATGTCAGAGAATTGCAAAGATGCTTTTGGGATTTGCCATTGGGCTGGTTATCCAAGTCTTTTTATAACTATAACTTGCAATCCGAGATGGCCAGAGATTATGAGATTTGTAAAGAAAAGAGGCCTCAAACCTGAGCACCGTCCTGACATTCTTTGTAGAGTTTTTAAATTTAAATTGGATCAGCTGCTAAGAGATTTAAGGAAAGGGTGCATTTTTGGAAGAGTTATTGGATGTGAGTAACAATTCTTCTTTGTCTTTGTTTACTTACTCTTCAATTTCATTATCTTAATAAATGTATCGTGTTCAAAGATACAAGTTAGATTTTTTACATCTTTGATATACATATCTTCTTTATTTAGATCGAGGTTGTCAAGAATAATATATATATACACTTTAATATTCTTCTTAGCATACAAAAATGTTATTTATGAGTCATTTTTAAATTGTTTTTGTCTTTACTTATTTACTTTTAAAGTGTTAATTATTATAATTGTTATGTAAATAGATGTTTGTACGATTGAGTTTCAAAAATGGGGTCTTCCTCATACTCATATTCTTCTATTCATGCATCCAAAAGACAAGCCAAATACTGCTAGTGACATTGATTGAATTATCTCAGCTGCAATCCCTGATGAAAAAGAGGATCCTACACTATTTGCAGCTGTTGAGACTTATATGATGCATGGACCATGTGGACAAGCAAATCTCAATTCCATGTGGACAAGCAAATCTCAATTCTCCTTGCATGAAGGGTGGGAAATGCTCGAAACATTTTCCTAAAAAATTCACGACAAAGACCAGAATTGATGAAGAAGTCTTTCCTCATTATAGAAGGAGAGATGATGGTAGAACTGTAAAGAAAAAAAATCTTGAGCTAGACAATCTCTATGTCGTTCCTTATAACCCGAAGCTTCTCCTGAACTACCTGATGGAACAGCGCATTCTGCCCGGTTCTACCGGGGTCGGCAGACGTGGGAGTCCGTTTAGGTACGACCCTTTCGTAACCGGGGGGCAGAGGCGTGCATCAACATTTTTTTGTGTGGGTGTGTCAGATTTTCTATTTTACTTGGAGTTACAAGTGGTGATCCGGAGATCGACCTTCGCAAGTAAAAAGGAAATAAACTTCTTTCAAGTTTTCCATTGCACATATATTTAAGAAAAGAGATATTTTCTTGATTTGCCGTGAAAGGCGATTTTTTTTTTGGCATTTATAGCTGATTTTGGCATTTATAGCCGATTTTTGGTGTTTATAGCTGATTTTGGCGTTTATAGCCGATTTACAATTCTTATCAATAATGAAAGACAAGAGTTGTGATTTTTGTCTCCTTTAGAAAAATACAAACTATAATGAAAAGCAAGAAAAGGAGGATTTAACTTCTCAGGAGATTGCGGGGGACTCGTTCAGATTGACGGTCGCAAGCCATATGTGGACTTTCGCCATCATCCATGTAGATGAGAATAGAGGATGCTCTTGATTCGCTTGGCTTGGCTATAACCTCGGGTTTTTAGAGGACAAAGACCAAAAGGAGGTTTCATGTCCAATAAAAAAACTAAGTAGACGGGCTGAAAAGCCACGTCAAGCCATTGGAGGCAGAAGGAGAAGGGAAGGACCTTGGGGGGGGGGGGTACCCCCCAAGGGACTTTTGCCACCTTGTAGCGGTGGTCGGTGTAGAACTTCCGCAGAGTTTTCTCTCTTTCTTTTTCTTAGATTTCTGATGCCTTTTTCTATCTGAATTTCTGGATTTTTTGCAGTCTGTCGTGCTGTCTTTTCTTCTTGGAGTGCTCTCCTATTTATAGGCTTTTTTGTAGCAATTTAGGAGGGTTTATGGGCTTTTTATTGTCATTAAGCCGCATAATGGGAGGAGATGCAGGATTTAATTCCTTTATTTTGTAACTCCTTTTTCTTGGCTTCTGATTGGCCGGGGGAGAATGAGGGCATTTAATCGCCTTTAATCGCCATGATGGGAGGAGTTTCATGGGTTAAATGCCATGAATCAATCGACTTGTAACTCCCGGATGCTTGCTTCTGATTGGGCCGTCCAAAGAAATGGATTAATGACCGCAATAAAGCTAGTCAATTAATCGCATTAAGTGGTCACCGAGCAGTTGAAGAGTCGCGGCCCGTGCCGTGTCTTTTGGGATTCTTTTGGTGATGATCACCGATGGATCTTCATGTAGATCGACATCGGTTGACCATGTAACTTCAGGTATTGGTTGCCAACAGCGGGTCGGTGCCATCTGTCCTGTCGATTTCTCGATCGGTCGGGTAGAAAGCACATTTTTTTGGTTGTCGGATTGGCGATCAATGTTGATTTTGATACTCTTGATGATTGACCCGTGATTTTGACGGATGTCAAAGGATTTGGTGTCTCAAAAGTATGAATTTTGAAAAATCCCAGAGGTCGGATGCTTCGAATCGCGAAAAAACGACGAAAAAAGGGGTTTTCGGGGCCCACCCGGTGATCCCGGGTTTTCACCCCTTTTTATCCCATTTTGCGTCCGTTTTTGATGTTTTTCGAATCTTTTTTCTTCTGTACTTTTTCTTGACATTTTTTTAACATTTATTGGCCTGATTTCCCTATAGAAAATCTGATGAGAATCCTTGTATTTTGATTTGCAAAGTTTCCAATTTTTCGAGAAAGCCGAAGACTTTATCGCGTAGAACTGCTGATTTTCTGTCAGAAGCTAAAACTGGGTCAAACGATGTCGGAATGACCTGCAATTTGGGGTGAAGCCTCCTGGCCAATAAATAAGACCAACCATAGGCTTTTATTTGAGTTTTGAAGCCGTTGGGGTCCTATCACCAGTAGACTTGTTTTTGTCGCGATGAAGATGTCGCGGCTTGATGTGCGGTCAACCGATGTTCGATTGACTTGAAATTTGACAGGGAACCTATTGGAGTCATTTTAAGATGATCCACAGGCTCTATCTTGGAAACCATAGTCCCGGGGAGCTTCGCCGCCGAGAGGCCTAATTTGGCTTCCGAGCGTCAAAGTTTGATCAAATGTTGTCAAAATGACCTGAAATTTGACGTGTAGCCCTTTGTAAGCATTTTGAAGCCGTCCATGTGCTCTATCTGATAAGTGATGGCCTCGGAGGTTCTCGCCGCCGAGAGGCTTGATTTAGCAATTCGAGGGTTGATGTTGGGTCAAACATTGTCGGTTTGACTCGAAACTTGACGTGGAGCCTTTTGGAAGTATTTTGAGACCATCCATCGGCTCTGATCGAAGATTTGGTGTCTCCAATGCTTTCGCTGTCAGGAGCTCCTTTTCA
Source organism: Litsea cubeba (assembly GCA_012931725.1). Lineage (NCBI taxonomy): Eukaryota > Viridiplantae > Streptophyta > Magnoliopsida > Laurales > Lauraceae > Litsea > Litsea cubeba. The sequence goes on from CM022946.1 coordinate 33,498,979, forward strand.
GCTGCCGGAGAAGCGAAGTTAGGCCAAATGATTTTAAAATGGCCCGAAACTTCTTGTGTACTTCTCTTTTGGCTGTCTTGAAGAATCTTGCAGGTTTTGTTTGATTCTGACAAGATTTGATTTTTTGAAAGTAGCATTGCCTAATTATGGCAGGGTGCGACTTCATGCAGTTTTCTGGATCTTGAATAAGCAAAGTGACATTTTTGGTGTCAACAAATGCCCCTTTGAGGTGCAGCGACGAGTTGCTTAACTTTTGTAGTCGATGTGTCTCGAAGAGATTTTGTGAAGGAGAGCTTGTGACTTGACCAAGAGTCTTTGAGCAGTCTTTCTTTTGCTATTTGTAGCCTTTTGAGCTTCCAGGGGAATTTTATGGTAGTGAAAGGGATCATGTACCATCTCGAGGCAAAGTCTTGAAGATGACATCAGGGATGTGGATTTGGGCTTTTACCTTGTGACCTAACAGGCTGTATATGGCAGGTTATGGGGTCGGGTTTGGTTTTGACCGTGTGACCCCACAAGCTGTGTGTGGAATGTTGGGGGGTCAATTTTGGTTTTGATCTTGTGACCTAACAGGCTGTATGTGGCAAGTTAGGGGATCAGGTTTGGTTTTTGGTTTTGGTCTTGTGACCTAACAAGCTGTATGTGGCAGGTTAGGGGACCAGGATTTGATTTGGTTCTTTGCGGAATGTCAATTTCAAGATTTTGGCTCAATTTGGTAGATGACGCTGGATGGTTTGATTTTTGGAAGCTCATGGGGCTTGGAATTCTTTTTTGTATGGTCCAATCAACTCAAAAGAGGCATGGAACCATTTTTTGTATGCTCTTGGTAAGAGGGATTTCTCTTTGACTAAAAGCCCAAAATTTTTTTTTAAGTGCCTAGGTGGTCAAACCTGGCTCATATGGGCTAACCAATGAACCTTAAGCTTTTTGGAATGGCTTAGATCTCATATGGTGTCATTTTTGTAAAGAATATCCAAAAATATCTCCTTTGGATAAAGAATATCTAAGAATATCTTTACTTGGAGAGAATCTCTCACGTTCCCTTTATTTTGGGAGAGAATATCTCAAGATATCTTCCTTTAGGAGATAATATCTCAAATCTCCTATCTTTTGGGAGAAAATCTCTCATTGATTTCTTTTTAGGAGAGAATCCCTCAAGATATCTTAATTTTGGAAAAGAATCTTTCTAATTTCTTTCTTTTGGTAAGGTTACTAATTAGTAACACTTACCTCTTTCTTCTTTCCTTCTTTGGTTTGCTCTCTTCTATAAAAGCAAGGAGGAGGTTGGATCTCTTGCTCTTATTGCTTTCTTTTGCAACAATCCCAAGAGGGCTTCAAGACCAAAAGTTCCTCTTCTTCAAGATCTTCAAGACTTTTCTTCTTCTTTTCCATCAATGGCTTCAAGTAAGTTCCCTTTTTCAAGAAAACTCCATTGTAGGAAAAAAAAAGTTCTTTCTTTTTTTTGTTTCTTTCTTTTCTTTTCTTTTTTTTTCTTTTCCACGTGTTTTCCCCTTCTTTTTTCTTTTTACACGTGTTTTCTTTTTTTTTTTTCTCGTGGTTTTTTTTCGCACGTTTTTTTTTTTCTTTGTGGGCCGTACGGACAGATCCGTACGGATCGGATCTGTCCATACGGCCACGTGGCCTGTGGGCCAACCCACCCTTTTTTTTTGCGGATCTTTCCTTTTTTTTTCTTTTTGAAGATTTTCCTCTTTTTTTTGAGAAAGTTTTCTTTTTTCTTCTTTTTTTTTTCTTTTCTTTCTCCCCTTTTTTTTTGAGAAAGTTTCTTTCTTTCTTCTTCTTTTTTTTTTTGCTCATCATGATAATGCCCCTTTTTTTTTAGCAAACCTAGATGTTCATGCATGCATTCTATTGTAAATTGAATTTGTAGCATGATGTGATAGCATACCTGAAAGTTTTTACAAATTTGGGAATTTGGAGCTCGCAGTGATGTTGAGCCCTTCCAGATTTTGCGGAGACTTTGAGGTTTCGAAAGTTTGGAGTTTCGGAGCTCGCAGCAATGCTGAGCCCATCTTCAAGCTTTCTATTTCTTTCGGGATATTTCCTTTTTCTTCGGAATTACCCCGGAGTCATGCCAAAATTTTGCCAGATTTTTTTAGCGAAATTCTGTCATTTTGATGTTTGATCTTTTTCTTTTCCATCCTTCCCAGGTGGTTCCTCCAGAACGAACAAGGGTAAAGAGCCTGCTACAAGCGTACCTCGTCGATCTGCTAGATCTTCTAATCCGGCCGTTCAGCAGGCCTGGGAGAAGGTTCAGTATGTTGAGAGAAACCTGAAAGAGTGTGACTCTCTCAATAAAGATGAGATGAGGCAGCAACTGATCGCTCTCAAGGGAGAGGAACTTTATAAGATCATGGTAAGCAGTCGTCCATGGGTGATGGAAGATCAGAGTGTTTTGCCCAAGCCTACCTTCTTCTTTGGTGATGCAGTCCCTGAGTACATGACATACCAGAGAAGATGTTTTCAGTTCTCTTTCACAGCAGATGGTGAGAAGAAGACTGTTCTTACCTGGTCGACATTTGATCGCACCGTCTCGATCATGAGCCTTGCCCCCACGTGCTCTAAGAAGTAAGATCCTCCAAGCTGGGTGAGAAGGATATACAAATGTAATCAAGACCGGGGTTTTACTGGATTGGTTTCTCTTTGAAGGAGCTGAGCGCCATTACTGGATTTCCCATCCCTGGCAAACTCTATGAGGAGTTTATGCCGATTGACAGCGTCCTTGAGGAGCGGTCTGAGGAGTTTAGGCTTCTGTACTTTCAGCTCGTTGCCTTCTATGATTTTTTTGAAGGAGAAGGAAGGCTAGAAAGTTAGATCCTGTAGTTGGCTCTTCGTTCCCCAACTTTTTTGATAGCAGGGAGTCTTCTGATAGTGCGACCCGGGAAGCTAGGGCTCAGGATCCAAGTTCAAAGAAGATTTTGGCTATGTAAGAAGAGTTGAGAGATTTCTTTGCAAGTACAAATGCCATATGTCCTGACATTGCACTGCGGAGAGATCTCGCTGTTTACCTCACTTATTGGCTTGGTGAGGCCGTTTTTGCTTGAGGAGATGGAACGCACATCAGGCCGCATTGTATTTTTCCGGCTTGTTAGATGGCGTTTGGAGAGCAGCTTGCTTTGGTTCCAGCGCTTTACTCCTACTTGTGTACCGAACTACAGGCTGCTGTATTCTTGGTTCGGCTTAGGCTTCCCATGAACAGGGTATTTTCAGCCCATATCTTCTATTTGTGGTTTGTATACCACTGTCCTGGCTTTCACCGGCTGGGTGCTGCACAGGATGATGATCCTCTGATGATTCGACTGGCTAAGGGCAAAACCTTGTCCGAATCACTTTTGTTTGCCCGCATGAGGATCTGACGGTTCAGGGACGTCGAGATGGGGCAATCTTCAGTGAAGCTTTCTCCGGAGTTACGGAAGAAGGCTTTTGATTTTGGTGCCTCCCGAGACTCTACCAGGGCGGGGTCGGGATGGCATTACTCCTTGACAAATGTAGAGAAGGAGTGACTTTTCAGCATACGTGTCGGCACGATGGTGTACCGCAGACATCTTTTCGTCGACATCCAGCCGTATGTTCCTTCTCGGTTTGCTCTGCAGTTGGGCTTTTCTCAAGGCGTTGTTGGAGTGCCTTCAAGCATGGTTAAGCGCTTTGGAGGTTTGCAGGATGGGAGAAATGCATGGGCTTTCTATAGTGCTAAAGACACTACTGTCATGATCTCTTATCTCGTGTTGTCGACTTCCCGGACTGCCGGCTTTGCGAAGTGGTTCGCGGAGAGCTTTTCGGCATATCGGGAGCTTTCCAAGAAGGAGATTGATGTGAAGCTATCATCTGGAAAGGGCCTTGGTATGTCGGATGGCGTCCGGCGAGAGGAAGTTTGGGCCTTCCTTTCTGGAGAGAAGCACAAGATAGGCTTTCTCGGTGACCAGGGCATCATTGGTTCTGAAGCTGTTCGAGAAATACCTAATGAGGCTTTAGAGCAGCCAGAACAGGAGGAAGCTGATGCTTGATGCAAGCGGCGCAGAGGCAAGCTTCCGTGGAGTCTACTGGCAAGAGTAGACCATCCAGTGAGGAGTCAAGTGGGAAACCTGACTTTGACAGCGGGGCAAGTTCTTCTAAGAAGCGAGCCCACAGAAGTAAGAGGAAGAGGGCTCATCATCGCAGCAAGAGGCAACATGAGGACTCTCCTGACATAGAAGTCCCCCTTACTATCAATGAGGAGGTGCCAGGGAATGCTGACGAGCCTCCGGAAAAGAGAAGCCGAGAAGATGAGACCGTCGGCGAAGGTATGATTCTTCCTTTTTCTCTTTCCATTTCTTTTCATGGGATTTTTCCATGTCTTAATTTGTTTTCTCCCCCTGCTGCTCTTTTTTTTTTTTAACAGAGGATGACTTGGCGATGCCTGAGGTTCTAACCAATGAGGCGGTGACGGATCCGGTTGCGGCACCAGAAGAAGAACCGAGGGACTCTGGAGTGGTTCCAGAATCTCCAACTGGTATGACTTCTTTTGCTTTCTTTTTTTTTGTCTGTGACTTGGTTCGCTAACATTTTTCTTGTCAGCTGACTTGCCACAGGATTCCGATGACTTTGAACCATCAATGGACGCAAATGTTGATGATGCTTCCGATGAGTTCATGGAGGAAGAGAGTATTCCGCCAGTCATCGAAGAAGGTATTTTGTAGTAATAACCCTGATAATGATTTTCAAACCGGGTCATATCCATACCTTTTTGTGTTTCTTTGGCAGGTTTTGCGGTGACAGAGGAGAGTCTGTGCTTCTTTCAGAACTTGAGCAAAGGATGCCAGAGGTTGATCCGGAGGTAGAGACTCCTAGGACCAGTTCTGACACTGTTGAGGAGATACCTCGTGCTGAGATTCCTTCTCCAGCAGCTGCGACTGGAAAGAGTTCTTTTGTTCGTCTTCCAACGGGGCATGACATGAGCAGCCGACCGACAGAGCGGGGCGAATCTTTAGCCGGGCCATCTCTTCTTTTTGTGAAGAAGGTGGTGGTTAGGGTTCTGAGCTCTTGGATTGAGACTCTCCTTGCTGGACAGTTGGATGCCGGGTTTAGCATGATCCAGCATGTCCAGGAGATTCTCGGTGATGCCGAAGAGGCTGGTTTGGATGTCAAAGGCGCCGGTGCGTTCGTTGATAGGATCATTGCGCTGGGTGACAAGTGGTTTGAGACCATGGGTTTTGCTGACGACCAGTTCTTCAAGGAGATGTTCCTGGACCCAGCTGATAAAGCTAAGTCAGACCTGAATGAGGCTATACAAAGCAGGAAGCAGATAGTCCGAGAGAAGAACTTAGAAGAGCTAGCCATCATTGGGCTGACACATGACCTTAACATCCTTGATAGGGAGGTCGATGAGGCCAGGAAACGTCTTGAGCATCTGAAGGCACAAGTCGCTGCGAAGTGGGCTGCAATAATAGAGGCTCGCGACAGGGAGAGTGCTCTGATTCGCCTAGTTGCAGATGCTGACCGAGTTCTTGAAAGGAAGTTTCAAAAGAACAAACAATGGCAAACTGCTCGGGATAAGCTTCCCGGTGTGAAAGAAGGGTTACAGCCTTCTCCAGCATCTCATGGCAAGTTTCTGAAGAAGCGTGCCTCGGAAACTCTGACGGCTGAGGCCAAAAGTTTGCTTGAGGAGCTGAGATCTTGGCTGGGGGCCATTTTTGCTTGAGCTCCTGATTTTTGTAGCAGAAACTGATGGACCGCACTCCTGCCTGGTTCTACCGAGGTCGGCGGACGTGGGAGTCCGTTGGGTCCGACCCTTTCGTAACCGGGGGGCAAGGGCGTGCATCAACATTTCTTTTGCGTGGGTGTGCTAGATTTTCTATTTTACTTGGAATTGCAAGTGGTGATCCGGAGATCAACCTTCGCAAGTAAAAAAGAAATCAACTTCTTTCAAGTTTTCCATTGCACATATATTTAAGAAAAGAGACATTTTCTTGATTTGCCGTGAAAGGCGATTTTTTTGGCATTTGTAGCCGATTTTGGCGTTTATAGCCGATTTTGGTGTTTATAGCCGATTTACAATCCTTATCAATAATGAAAGACAAGACTTGTGATTTTTGTCTCTTTAAAAAAAATACAAACTACAATGAAAAGAAAGAAAAGGAGGATCTAACTTCTCAGGAGATTGTGGGGGACCCGTTCATATTGACGGTCGCAAGCCATATGTGGACTTCGCCATCATCCATGCAGATGAGAAGCCATTTGGAGATCTAAGCCATTTGGAGGTAGAAGGAGAAGGCAAGGACCTTGGGGGGGGGTACCCCCCAAGGGACTTTTGTCACCTTGTAGCGGTGGTCGGTGTAGAACTTCCGCAGAGTTTTCTCTCTTTCTTTCTCTGAATTTCAATGCTTTTTTCTGATCTGGGATCTATCTCGTTTTTTCGATCTGGATTTCTTTGGAATGCTCTCCTATTTATAGGCTTTTAGGTAGCCATTTAGGAGGGTTTATGAGCCTTAATCGTCATAAAGCTACATAAAGGGAGGAGTTACAAGATTGAATTCTTTATTTTGTAACTCCTTTTTCTTGGCTTCTGATTGGCCGGAGGAGATTGAGGGCATTTAATCGCCTTTAATTGCTATGATGGGAGGAGTTTCTTGGGTTAAATGCCATGAATCTCTTGACTTGTAACTCCTAGATGCTTGCTTCTGATTGGGCCATCCAAAGAAATGGATTAATGACTGTAATAAAGCTAGTCAATTAATCGCATTAAGTGGTCGCCGAGCAATTGAAGAGTCGCGGGCTGTGCCGCGCCTTTTGGGATTCTTCTAGCGATGATCATCGATGGATCTTCATGTAGATCGACATCGGATGACCATGTAACTTCAGGTGTTGGTTGCCAACAGCGGGTCGGTGCCATCTGTCTTGTCGATTTCTCGATCGGTCGGGTAGAAAGCACACTTTTTTTTTGGTTGACCAGTTGCGGGTCGGTGCCATCTGTCTTGTAGATTTCGATACTCTTGATGATTAACCCATGTTTTTGACAGATGTCAGAGGATTTGGTGTCTCAAAAGTATGAATTTTGGAAAATACTAGAGGCCGAACGCTTCGAATCGCAAAAAAAGGGCGAAAAACAGGGTTTCTGGGGCCCACCAGGCGATCCCGGGCCCCAGGGTCGCTGGGGTCTGCGACCCTGGGGGGTTTTTCCCCCCTTTTGTCCCGTTTTGTGTCCGATTTTGCTGTTTTTTCGATTCTTTTTTTATTCTGTATTTTTCCTTGACATTTTCTATCATTTATTGGCCTGATTTCCCTGTAGAAAACCTGATGAGAATCCTTGCATTTTATTTTGCAAAGTTTCCAATTTTCTGAGAAAGCCGAAGACTTTGTTGTCCAGAGCTGCCGATTTTCCGTCAGAAGCTGAAACTGGGCAAACTATGTCGGAATGACCTGAAATTTGGGGTGAAGCCTGCTGAGCAATAAATAAGACTAACCATAGGCTTTTATTTCAGTTTTGAAGCCGTTTGGGGTCCTATCACCAGAAGACTTACTTTTGTCGAAATGAAGATGTCGCGGCTTGATGTGCGGTCAACCGATGTCCGATTGACTTGAAATTTGACAGGGAACCTATTGGAGTCATTTTAAGAAGATCCATAGGATCTATCTTGGAAACCATGATCCCGGGGAGCTTCGCCGCCAAGAGGCCTAATTTGGCTTCCGAGCGTCAAAGTATGGTCAAATGCTGTCGAAATTACCTGAAATTTGACGTGTAGCCCTTTGTAAGCATTTTAAAGCTGTCCATGTGCTCTATCTGATGAGTGATGGCCTCGGTGGTTCTCGCTGCCGAGAGGCTTGATTTAGCTGTTCGAGGGTTGATGTAGGGTCAGACGTTGTCGGTTTGACTCGAAACTTGACGTGGAGCCTTTTGGATGTATTTTGAGACCATCCATCGGCTCTGATCGAAGATTTGGTGTCTCCGATGCTTTCACCGCCGGGAGCTCCTTTTCAGCTGCCGGAGAAGCAAAGTTAGGGCAAATGATTTTGAAATGGCCTGAAACTTCTTGTGTACTCCTCTTTTGGCTGTCTTGAAGGATCTTGCAGTTTTTGTTTGATTCTGACAAGATTTGATTTTTTTGGATGTAGCATTGCCTATTTATGGTAGGTTGCGACTTCATGTAGCTCTTTGGATCTTAAAGAGGCAAAGTGACATTTTTGGTGTCAACAAATGCCCTCTCGAGGTACAACGACGAGTTGCTTAACTTTTGTAGTCGATGTGCCTCGAAGAGATTTGTGAAGGAGAGCTTGTGACTTGACCAAGAGTCTTTGAGCAGTCTTTCTTTTTGGTATTTGTAGCCTTTTGAGCTTCCAGGGAAAATTTTATGGTAGTGAAAGGGATCACGTACCATCTCGAGGCAAAGTTTTGAAGATGACATCAGGGATGTGGATTTGGATTTTGACCTTGTGACCTAACAGGCTGTATGTGGCAGGTTAGGGGATCGGGTTTGGTTTTGACCGTGTGACCCAACAAGCTGTATGTGGAATGTTGGGGGATCAATTTTGGTTTTGATCTTGCGACCTAACAGGCTATATGTGGCAAGTTAGGGGATCGGGTTTTGGTTTTTGATTTTGGTCTTGTGACGTAACAGGCTGTATGTGGCAAGTTAGGGGACCAGGATTTGGTTTGGATTTTTGTGGAATGTCAATTTCAAGATTTTGGCTCAATTTGGTATATATGAGGCTGGATGGTTTGATTTTTGGAAGCTCATGGGGCTTGGAATTCTCTTTGTATGGTCCAATCAACTCAAAAGAGGCATGTAACTGTTTTTTGTATACTCTTGGTAAGAGGGATTTCTCTTTGACTAAAAGCCCAATATTTTTTTTTTAAGTGCCTAGGTGGTCAAACCTGGCTCAGATGGGCCAACCCATGGGACCTTATGCTTTTGAAATGGCTTAGATCTCATATGGTGTCATTTTTGTAAAGAATATCCAAAAATATCTCCTTTGGATAGAGAATATCTAAGAATATCTTTACTTGGAGAGAATCTCTCATGTTCCCTTTATTTTGGGAGAGAATATCTCAAGATATCCTCCTTTGAGAAAGGATCTTCTATTGATCCTATCTTTTTGGGAGAGAATCTCCCATTGATTTCTTTTTGGGAGAGAATCCCTCAAGATATCTTTCTTTTGGGAAAGAATCTTTCTAATCTCTTTCTTTTGGTAAGGTTACTAATTAGTAACACTTACCTCTTTCTTGTTTCCTTCTTTGGTTTGCTCTCTTCTATAAAAGCAAGGAGGAGGTTGGATCTCTTGCTCTTATTACTTTTTTTTGCAGCAATCCCAAGAGGGCTTCAAGACCAAGAGTTCTTCTTCTTCAAGATCTTCAAGACTTTTCTTCTTCTTCTCCATCAATGGCTTCAAGTAAGTTCCCTTTTTCAAGAAAACTCCATTGTAGGAAAAAAAAGTTCTTTCTTTTCTTTGTTTCTTTCTTTTCTTTTCTTTTTTTTCCACGTGTTTGCTTCTTTTTTTTTCACACGTTTTTTTTTTGCTTTCTTTTTTCTTTTGCATGTGTTTTTTTTTTTTTTGTGGGCCGTATGGACAGATCCGTACGGATCTGGCCGTACAGCCATGTGGCCTGTGCGCCACGGCCTGTGGGCTAGTCCTTTTTTTCCCCTTTTTTTATTTTTTTTCTCTTATTTTTTTGAGAAAGCTTCTTTTCTTTTGTTTTGTTTTCTTTCTCCCTCTTTTGTTTTGAGAAAGTTTTTTTTTTTTGCTCATACTGATAAAGCATTTTTTTTCGCAAACCAAGATGTTCATGCATGCATTCTATTGTAAATTAAATTTGTAGCATGATGTGATAGCATACCTCGAAGTTTTCGCAAATTTGGGAATTTGGAGCTCGCAGCGATGTTGAGCCCTTCCTGATTTTGCGGAGACTTTGAGGTTTCGATAGTTTGGAGTTTCGGAGCTCACAGCAATGTTGAGCACATCTTCAAGCTTTCTATTTCTTTCGGGATAGTTCCTTTTCTTCGGAATTGCCCCAGAGTCATATCAAAATTTTGCCAGATTTTTTTTTTTAGTGAGATTCTGTCATTTTGATGTTTGATCTTTTTCTTTTCTATCCTTTGCAGGTGGTTCTTCCAGAACGAACAAGGGTAAAGAGCCTGCTACAAGCGCACTTCGTCGATCTGCTAGATCTTCTAATCCGGCCGTTCAGCAGGCCTTTGCGAAGGTCCAGTATGTTGAGAGAAATCTGGAAGCATGCGACTCCCTCAATAGAGATGAGATGAGGCAGCGACTGATCACTCTCAAGGGAGAGGAATTCTATAAGATCATGGTAAGCAGTCGTCCATGGGTGATGGAAGATCAGAGTATTTTACCCAAGCCTGCCTTCTTCTTTAGTGATGTCGTCCCTGATGACATGACATACCAGAGGAGATGTTTTTAGTTCTCTTTCACAGTAGATGGTGAGAATAAGACTGTTGCTACCCGGTCGACGTTTGATCGCACCGTCTCGATCATGAGCCTTGCCCCCACGTGCTCTAAGAGGGAAGATCCTCCAAGCTGGGTGAGAAGGACATATGTAATCAAGACCGGGGTTTTTGTTGGCGGTTCTCCTGGATATACGGAGAGGTCACCTGTTGACATGGACCTGTTGATGCCATCCAGCGGCTACCAGGGTTCTGATTATCCGTCGGTCGATTTGAGACCGGTGGGCCTTGGTATTTTCAGCGGTGACGGCAGCAATTGGATAAAGCCTTTTCGACTTCGTGGCCGTTTAATGCTGACTCCGAGTGGAAGTCGTGGACTGATCGCGTCCTGCTGATTGGTGGCGCCGTTTTGAAGGAAGCCGGGGTTTTTGATGCGGTTCGCGCCTTTAGGGAGACCATGATCTTTTCCGACGAGGCCTTCATGGCTATGCTGGAGTCATTCCTCCCACAAACCAATACCTTCGTTGTGATGAATGGTGACATTGGTTTCTCTTTAAAGGAGCTGAGCGCCATTACTGGATTGCCCATCCTTGTCAAACTCTATGAGGAGTTTATGCCGATTGACAACGTCCTTGAGGGGCAATCTGAGGAGTTCAGGCTTCTGTACTTTCAGCTCGTCGCCTTCTATGATTTTTTGAAGGAGAAGGAGGGTTTGAAAGCTAGATCCAGCAGTTGGAAGAGTTCTAGCTCTTCGTTCCCCAACTTTTTTGATAGCAGGGAGTCTTCTGATAGTGTGACCCAGGAAGCCAGGGCTCGGGATCCAAGTTCGAAGAAGATCTTGGCTATGCAAGAAGAGTTGAGAGATTTCTATACGAGTACAAACGCCATATGTCCTGACATTGCACTGCGGAGAGATCTCGCTGTTTACCTCACTTATTGGCTTGGTGAGGCTATTTTTGCTGGAGGAGATGGAACGCACATCAGGCCGCATTGTATTTTTCCGGCTTGTCAGATGGCGTTTGGAGAGCAGCTTGCTTTGGTGCCAGCTCTTTACTCCTACCTGTGTACCGAACTGCAGGCTGCTGTTTTTTTGGTTCGGCTTGGGCTTCCCATGAATAGGGTATTTTCAGCCCACATCTTTTATTCGTGGTACACGTACCACTGTACTGGCTTCCACCGGCTGGGTGCTGCACAGGATGATGATCCTCTGATGATTCGGCTGGCTAAGGGCAAAGCCGTGTCCGAATCACTTTTGTTTGCCCGAATGAGGATCCAGCGGTTCAGGGACGTCGAGATGGGGCAGTCTTCAGTGAAGCTTTCTCCGGAGTTGCGGAAGAATGCTTTTGATTTTGGTGCCTCCCGAGACTCTACCAGGGCGGGGTCGGGAAGGCATTATTCCTTGACGAATGCAGAGAAGGAGTGGCTTTTCAGCATACGTGTCGGCACGATGGTGTACCGTAGATATCTTTTCGTCGACATCCAGCCGTATGTACCCCCTCGCTTTGCTTTGCAGCTGGGTTTTTCCCAAGGCGTTGTTGGAGCGCCTGGTGAAGCGCTTTGGAGGTTTACAGAATGGGAGAAATGCATGGGATTTCTATAGTGCTGAAGACACTACAGCCATGATCTCTTATCCTGTGTTGTTGACTTCCCGGACTGCCGGCTTTGCGAAGTGGTTCACGGAGAGCTTTTCGGCATATCAGGGGCTTTCCAAGAAGGAGCTTGATGTGAAGCTGGCATCTGGAAAGGGTCTTTGAAAGTCGGATGGCGTCCGGCGAGAGGAAGTTTGGGCCTTCCTTTCTGGAGAGAAGCACAAGATAGGCTTTCTCGGTGACCAGGGCGTCATTGGTTCTGAAGCTGTTCGAGAAATACCTGATGAGGCTTTAGAGCAGCTAGAACAGGAGGAAGTCGAACTTGGTGCTTGGATGCAAGCGGCACAGAGGCAAGCTTCCGTGGAGTCTACTGATAAGGGTAGACCATCTAGTGAGGAGTCAAGTGGAAGACCTGACTCTGACAGTGGGGCAGGTTCCTCTAAGAAGCGAGCCAGTAGGAGTAAGAGGAGGAGGGGTCATCATCGCAGCAAGGGGCAGCATGAGGACTCTCCTGACTTGGAGGTCCCTCTTACTATTAATGAGGATGTACCAGTGGATGCTGACGAGCCTCAAGAGAAGAGAAGCCGAGAAGAAGAGACCGTCGGTGAAGGTATGATTCTTCCTTTTTCTCTTTCCATTTCTTTTCATGGGATTTTTCCATGTTCTGATTTGCTTCTTGTTTCTGCTTTTCTTTTTTTTTTTAGCAGAGGAAGACTTGGTGATGCCTGAGGTTCCAACCGATGAGGTGGTGACGGATCCTGTCGGGGCACCTGAAGAAGAACCGAGCGACTCTGGAGTGAATCCAGAATCTCCAATTGGTATGACTTCTTTTGCTTTCTTTTTTTTTTGTGTCTGTGACTTGGTTTGCTAACACATTTTTTTTTGTCAGCTGACTTGCCACAGGATTCCGATGACTTTGAGCCATCGATGGACGCAAATGTTGATGATGCTTCTGATGAGTTCATGGAGGAAGAGAGTCTTCCGCCAGTCGTCGAAGAAGGTATTTTGTAGTAATAACCCTGATAATGATTTTCAAACATGATCATATTCATACCTTTTTGTGTTTCTTTGGCAGGTTTTGAAGTGACAGAGGAGAGTCTGTCGCTTCCTTTAGAACCAGAGCAAGGGATGCCAGAGGTTGATCCAGAGGTAGAGACTCCTGGGACCAGTTCTGACACTGTTGAGGAGATACCTCGTGCTGAGATTCCTTCCTGAGCAGGAGCAGCTTCAACTGGAAAGAGTTCTTTTGTTACTCTTCCAACGGGTGATGACATGAGTAGCCGACCAATGGAGTTGGGCGAATCTTCAGCTGGGCCATCTCTTCTTTTTGCGAAGAAGGTGGTGGATTGAGACTCTCCTTTCTGGGCACTTGGATGCCGGATTTGGCATGATCCAGCATGTGCGTGAGATTCTCGGTGATGCCGAAGAGGCTGGTCTGGATGTCACAAGTGCCAGGGAGATCGTTGATAGGATCATCGAGCTGGGTGACAGGTGGTTTGAGACCATGGGTTTTCCTGACGACTAGTTCTTCAAGGAGATGTTCCTGGACCCTGCGGATAAGGCTCAGTCTAACCTGGATGAGACTACACAAAGCAGGAAGCAGGTAGTCCGATAGAAGAACTTAGAAGATCTAAACATCATTGGGCTGACACATGACCTTAACATCCTTGATAGGGAGGTCGATGAGGCAAGGAAATGTCTTGAGCATCTGCAGGCACAAGTCGCTGCCAAGTGGACTGCAATAACAGAGGCTCGTGACAGGGAGAGTGCTCTGATTTGCCAGGTTGTAGATGCTGATCGAGTTCTTAAAAGGAAGTCTGAAGAGAGCAAACAATGGCAAACTGCTAGGGGGAAGCTTCCCGGTGCGAAAGAAGGGTTACAGCCCACCCCAGCATCTCATGGCAAGTTCCTGAAGAAGCGTGCCTTGGAATCCCTGACAGCTGAGGCCAAAAGTTTGCTTAAGGAGCTGAACTCTTAGCTGGAGACCATTTTTTATTGAGCTCCTATTTTTTTTTAACAGAAACCATCCTTCTCTCTGTTTTTTTTAGTACCACTTGTGTTTTTTGGTACTTTTCTTGTTTTTGTAGTGTTTGTGAACACTTTCTTTTTTTTTTTGGTACCACATGTATTTTTTGGTACTTCTTTTTTTTTGTAGTGCTTGTGAACACTTTTTTTTTGGTACCACATGTATTTTTTTGGTACACTCTTTTTTTTGTTTTCCCTACGCTCACTTAAATCTTTTTGTGATGAAAGTAATTGCTAAATGGGATGCCTTTTTTTTTCCCTACGCTTACTTAAATCATTTTGTGATAAAAGTAATTGCTAAATGGGATTTGATCAAAAGCTTGTCATTTTGTGAAAATCTTTTGTCAAATGATTGTTTTGGCATGGAAGCCAGATTTGTGTTTGTGGCATGGAAGCCGATTTTGGCATGAGAGCCAGCTTTGGTGGCATCTATAGCCGGTTTTTGGTGGCATTGATAGCCGAGTTTGTGGCATTGATAGCCGGGTTTTTTTTTAAAGCCAATTTTTTTGTTTATGGCATTGATAGCCGGTTTTGTTTTGTGGCATTGATAGCCGGTTTGTGGCATTTATAGCCTGTTTTGGTGGCATCTATAGCCGTTTTGTGGCATTTCTAGCGTGTCTTGGTTGCATCTATAGCCGTTTTGTGGCATTTATAGCCGGTTTGGTTTTCAAAAATACAAGTATCGACTAAAAGTCGCCTTCCTGCTGAATGTTCTTGCAAGTATCGATGGAATGTCGCATCCTTGCTCATTCGGTTGCGAGTATCGATGGAATGTCGTATCCTCGCGGATTTGGGTGCAAGTATCGATGGAATGTCGCATCCTTGCTTTTCAAAAATTTTGGTTTTGCGGGTACTGACTTGATGTCGTTTCCCCATGATTTTTTGAAATTTGTGGTTTTCTCGAACCTTTGGGTTATGGATATCAACTGAAATGTTGCGTCTCCATGGTTTTTTAGGTTTTTTCGAACCTTTGAAATTTGGGTTGTGGATATCAACTGAAATGTTGCGTCTCCACGGTTTTTTAGGTTTTTTCGAACCTTTGAAATTTGGGTTGTGGATATCAACTGAAATGTTGCATCTTCACGGTTTTGGATTTTGCAAGTATTGACGAAATGTCGCTTCCTTGCAATTTTGGAAGTGTCGAACGTGGTTCGTATGCTTCCGATTTGTGCGAGTATCGACTAAGCGTCGCTTCCCCGCGGTTTTCTTTTTTTGAAAAATTTTTTTTTTTTTGTTTAAAGACACGAGGGTCATAAGTTTTGACCTAAAACCATTTTGGCGGTAAAAGGCAGGGTGGACTAGGGTGGAAATCCCTGAATCCGGATTTTGTTTCAAACCATGAGTTTTGGGTTCAAGGGTTGAGAATTTTGGTCAAGTTAGGGAAAGGTTCCTAAACTTGGATTTTTTTTTAACAATGAAACGATGAAAGTAAGCATTGTTTAAATTTCTAGAAATTTGAACATTTGATATGAAAATTCTAAAAAAAAGGTGGGTTTAGCGAGCGTGTACCTGGAAATCGGTTTTGGCCGTACATGCATTGCTCTTACCCAGTTGGGTAAGTCTTCAAGGGTAGTACCGCTTTAAGAACTTGCCGTTGATGGGCAGCATACATCTGTCACCTTCCATGTTTAGGAGTGCGTATGCGCCGTTGGAGAAAACCTTGTCGATGACGTAGGGTCCCTCCCATTTTGGCTCAAATTTGCCCTTGAACATGTGAGCGAAGACCATTGGTCTTTTTACCGCAAGGACCAAGTCACCCTTTTTGTAGGCGCGTTGCCTGACCTTTTTGTCGAAAGATCCTGCCATGCGTGCTTGGTAATGTTCAATGCTTTGTTGATCTTCGAGCCGTCTCTCATCGAGATTGTCCAGTTCATGGAGTCGCAATTTGACATTGCTTTCTTGAGTCATGTCATTTTGCAAGGATACCCTCAAGGAAAGAATTTATACTTCCAAGGGCACGATAGCTTCGCATCCATAGACCAAGGAGAATGGTGTTCTATGGGTTGGTCCTCGAACGGTGGTTCGATAGGCCCACAAAGCTTCAGACATTTTATCGCTCCAGTCTCTTTTGTGACTAAAGACCATTTTTTTGAGGATTTTGCAGAGTGTCTTGTTGAAAGCTTCCGCTAATCCGTTTGCTGCCGAATTGTATGGAGTCGAAGGACAGCTTTGGATTTTGTATTTGTCGCAGAACCTGTAGAATTGATGATCCCGGAATTGTGGTCCGTTATCATGGACGAATCTTTTGGGTATGCCGAAACGACAAATGATGTTGGTGCGCAGGAATTGAAGGGCTGATGAGGTCTTCATTTCGTTGAACGCAAATGCTTCTGACCACTTGGAGAAATAATCCGTAGCGGCGAAGATGAAGCGATGACTTTTGCTCGAAGGGGGAGAAATAGGACCTATGATGTCCATACCCCAGGCTTCGAAAGGCCAGGAAATCGATGAAGGATGCTGCCATTCTGGAGGCATGTGAATGTAATCTCCATGAACTTGGCATTGTTGGCAGCGCTTAGCAAATTGCATTGCGTCAGCTGCCATGGTAGGCCAGTAATATCCTAACCTTTTTATCTGATCATAGAGCTTGGGACCAGCCTGATGAGCTCCGCAAAGACCAGCATGAACTTCTTTGAGTGTTTCCTCAGCCTCTTGTTGTGACAAGCAGCGTAGAAGTACTCCGTTGAAGGATTTCTTGTAAAGGATTTTTGAAGGAATATCCAAATGAAAGTTTAGGGTTCGCCTTTGGATGCTTACCCATTCTTTTGGATCTTCAGGTAGGATTCTGAACATAATGTAATCAATGAACGGATCCCTCCAGTCGCCGATTGAAGTTTGAAGGATTGACATCCGACTTCCAACCACTTGGTGGCATTCAGCAACAGCTTGGTGTGTGCTAAGAGGAGGAAAGATTCTTCTTTCGTACACTGTGATTTGCATGTTTTCCCCTTCCTGGATTGCCATGGATGCAGCAAGTCCAGCTAGGGCATCTGCACGTATGTTTTCACCTCTACGAATGTGGGTGATGTGACAGATGTCAAACTTTTGCAGAAGTGATTGTTCCTTGTTATAGTAAGGCAGCAAATCTGGCTTCCTGACTTCAAATTTCTAATTCATCTAGTTGACGATCAGTTGAGAGTCTCCAAAGACTTCTAGTATGGTGATACCGGGTTTGATGGCAATTTCCAATCCTAGGATCAGAGCTTGATATTCAGCTGCATTGTTTGTGCATGGTTCCAGTAATGAGAATTCGTGTAGAATCATGTATTTATTGGGGCTAACAAAGTAAATTGCCTACTCCCGAGATCAGCTGTCTTTTTTCATTTGTCCTGCTTGCACCATCAAAGTACATGTCCTAGGAGGCACTTTGTGAGAAAGTCTCCACATTGTAGACTGGTTCGTCTGGGAGATCATCTCTGAGCGGAGAATCTTTAGGCAATGGATGCTCTACGAGGAAGTCCGCTAGAGCTTGCCCTTTGATTGCCTTTTGTGGTACATACCTAATATCAAATTGTGACAGAAGGATGGACCATTTTGCCAGTCGAGCATTGAGAGAACCTGCCTTTGTGACAAGGACCTTCAAGAGGTTGACTCTCGAGACCAGGTATACCGTGTTGGAAAGCAAGTAGTGACGCAGCTTTTGTACGGCGAACATCACTGCAAGGCATTCTTTTTCGACTGGAGAGTAGCGATGCTCTGCACCTACTAGCATGCGGCTGAGGTAATATAGAGCAGATTCTTTTCTTTCATCATTTTCTTGTGCAAACAGAGCTCCCAGAGAGTGATCAAGGGCTCTTGGGTACAAGATGAATGGTTTTCCAGTGGTAGGAGCAGATAACACTGGAGGTTTTGTCAGGTATGACTTGATATCTTGGAATGCAGCTTCACAATCAGCATCCTAGACAAAGTTTACACTTTTTTTCATCAACCGAGAGAATGGACGGCATTTCCCCGAAAGATTGGAGATGAACCGTCTGATGTAGGCCAGTCTCCCTTGAAGCCCTTTGAGTTCTCTCAAGGTTCTTGGAGAGGGCATTTCTATAATGGCTTTGACTTTTATGGGGTCAAGCTCTATTCTAGCTTTCCTAACTAAGAATCCAAGGAACTTACCCGACGAGACGCCGAAGAAGCATTTTAGAGGATTCATTCACAATTTGTGTTTGCGAAGCCGGAGGAAGACTTCTCGAAGGACTTCGAGATGATCTTCTTTTCTTTTGCTTTTGACGGCGAGGTCGTTAGCGTAACATTCGACCGTCTTGTGCTGAATATCTTGGAATATCTTCATCATAGCCCTCTGATATGTGGCACCAGCATTTTTCAGACCAAATGGCATGATAGTGTAGCAATACACGCCAAATGGGGTCCGAAAGGATGTATGTTTTTCATCTTCAGGATGCTTCTTTATCTGATTGTAGCCAGAGAATCCATCCATGAATGTCATTCGCTCGAATCCACAGGTATTATCAATCATTACCTCTAGTATGGGGAGCGGAAATTCATCTTTTGGGCATGCGCCATTCAGGTCTTTATAGTCAATACAGACCCTGATCTGCCCGTTTTTCTTTGTCATAGGGACAATGTTGGCCAACCATTCAGGATGTTGTTCCTCACGGATGAAGCCGACGCTTTTGAGTTTTTGAACTGCTTGTTCAATTTTATCCATCACATCTGGACGGAATCTTCTTTGGCCTTGCTTGACAGGCTTGATGTCTTCTTGAAGATTGAGTTTGTGAACCGCTATTTTGGGGTCTAAGCCAGGCATTTCAGCGTAAGACCATGCAAAGCAATCAACGAACTCACGAAGAAAGGCGATATACTCGGGTAACTCATCATCCTTTATATTCTTGCTTATGAATACAGGACGTGGGTTATCTGGTGTTTCCAAGTCTATCTTTTGAACAGGATCTTCTGTTGGAAGGTTCGAAGGTGGTTCCTCCACAATATTTTCGGAGGCTTCCAGCTCCACGAAACCTTCTAGGGTTTCAAGGGCATTTCCAGGACAAGGTTTTGTTCCTTTCCACGGGTCTTCTTGATCGGTAATTTTCCCAAGGCTTGCTATGAGATGATCCCAATCGCCTGTTGAAACCGGGTCAAAGTAGGCTACTTCTTTTGGAGATGAGGGTTCTTCTGGGTCAGAAGACCACACGTCTGTGTCATCGGACAACTCCTCTTCATTTTCGGAGAAATCGTGTCAATTGGATGAGCTTTCTGGATCTTTATCAGGTGACTCATCGAAGAGATATCCAGGGAGATCGATGTCTTCATGGACTTGAGATGTTGAGGCTTGGTTAGTATATTGACTGTTAAGCCTTTGTGTCAACTGTCTCAGGGGAGTGTCGGGATCATACCCTAACCCGTGTGAAGACTTTTCTACATAGCCGTAGAGTCTCCAATCTTCCAGCTGGCTTTTGGTCAAGACGGGCCCCAATGGCGTGAGAATACCGCGTCCTTCTCCCAAACCGACTGGGTTTTGAGCGTCATAGCCCATTTTCTTCATAATAGCTTGTGCCACAGAACTATATAAGGATAGTTGAGGCATACCTTCATTTTGGAAAGGTTCAAGCATAGAGTTTGATGAAGAAGCATCTAATCTATGGAAGAAGATCAGCTTTTCCTTTGCTGAAGTTGCTGGAACAACGAAGGAAGCTGATGTAGGATCTTCTATGTCAGAAGTTGTCTCCATTGGAGTGAGAGCAGGCTGAACTTGCTGAGTGTCAGCTTGGCTTGACGATGTGTCGTCTTCTGGCTTTGAAGGTTTGAGGGAGATGATGAAGGTAGTTTGAATGCTCTCTTCGGATTTACTAGATGGTTTGTTTTCTTGCGGTGATTGTTGAGGAGCCTTGCCTTTGTCTTTCTGGGGATTTTCGGCAAAGGGTGCTATGTGCTTCTCCTCTTCTTCTTTTTCACCTTCATACATTGGTGAGTCTGCAAAGTGGACTTCTTTACCTTTGAAGGGTTTTTTGTCCGCAAAGACTCGATGTATCATGCCGTCATCGCCAACAAACTTGATGCATTGATGTAGAGTTGAAGGGACAACACCATTCTCGTGGATCCAAGGGCCTCCGAGAAGGATGTTGTAGCATGAAGGGGTTTTTATTGCATACACTGTGACCTCAGAGATAAGATCACCGATCTGCAACTTGAACCTGATTTTGCCGATCAGCCTTTGAGTACTCCCATCGTATCCAAAGATAGATACAGATGTGTGGCTCAGCTTGCTGGGCGGGATGCCCAACTTTTCGAGAGCCGATGTGGAGATGAGGTTGAGTGCAGAACCTGGGTCGATCTGAACTCTGTGCATAGGCATTTCCTTGATATACCCTGTGAAGTACAGGGGTCGGTTGTGCCTGGTTTCGCCAAGTAGGAGGTCGTCCTTTTTGAAGGCGATGGTTGCACTGGCTGCTTTTTTAACCGAGAGGCATTCAATGCATGATCCATCAATTTTCTTCTTTTCTCCCTTTGAGGAGGCTTCTGAGTTTTTGACCCGGTAATCTATTTCAATTTGGAGGACTTGCGGGGCATGTTTGTCAACATCCTCATTCAGCTTTTGTAATTCTGAGATGAGATTATCACGAGTGTGCGGAGACATTCGCAACAAATCTAGGATGTGGAGACGTGCAGGTATGTGCTTGAAGTGTTCAATCAAGTCATACTTGAAAGCCTCCTTAGGGCCTGCATGTTCATCATTGTTGCCACTAGGGGCGCTTACAACATCTTTTCCCGAAGGATTTACATATGTAAAGGAAGATTGGTTGTAGTTTTTGTGGTAGTCCCGGCCAGAGCGGGTGCCTCTACCAACTTCGAGAGCTTCTTGAGAAAGGTCTTCGTATGGAAGATTGTCTTCAGGATCAAGAGGCTGTCGTTTTTCATTTGCTGAGGATGTATCAGCAGCGGAGTTGCCATCCTCAGTGATTGTGTTGCACGGAGCATTTTCTGGGAACAAGTCCTGAACAGCATCCAGCATCCTTTCTTCTTCGTTGACCAATTCATCATCCCAAGCATCAATATCTGGGAATTCTTCAGTCAGGAATGGTGTGAACTTTGAAGTCACAGTCTCAGGAGAAGAAACCTGAGAGGGTGACATCTCGGTGAAAGTCACGTGAGACGATGTGGCTCCAGAAGATACATTGCTAGGCGTCGCCGGAGTGTAAGTGCTCTCATCAGACGATGCTTCGGAAGAGCTATAATCCCAAATTATTACATTACAGGAAGCTCTGATGGGAGACGTGGCCTGATCGGAGTCAGACTCATCCTCGGATGTAAGAGGATCGTCTGTCCAGCAACTTTCTCAATTTTCAGTAGTTAAGGGAGGATGTACCTGATGGTCTTCAGGGACTTCAGGCTCTGGATTGCAAGGAGGCTCATTGACGCGGTCTTGCTCTTATTCTAGAGCGAGACGCTGCAAGATCCTTGCATATTCTTCAAGATCAGGCATGGGAGCCAAATCTTATTCTTCATCAATTCTTTGTGGCTCAACATGGTTGATTTCCACTGGAGCAATGAGAGGTGCTGGGTCAACAGCATTTTCTTGTACAGCCTCTTCGTCTTCTTCATCATCAGACCAGGATCCTTGTGGCTGTAGAGGGTTAAACTAGATTACTGGCATAAGATGAGTCTCAGGAACCCATTCTTCATCGGAGAGGTATTCTCCTGTTTCAAGGGACTCCTCCCACTCGTCTGTGTAGTTGGATTCGAATCCATTATCGGTGTCGTTGGACTCGTATCCATCAATGGAGAATCCAACTACCGAATTGCAAGAGTATGATTCCTCCTGAGTGGCTTCTTTGAATTGAGGTGGCATGAAATCACTGAGAGTGAATTTTCTTACCCCCTTTGAAGTCTCTGGAAGGGATGTTTTTGTTGCCTCCAGTGAAGCGGTAGAGGAAGACTCTGCCTTTTCTTTGACCTCTTGTTTTGGCTAGGTCTTCTCTTGCCTTTTGAGCTTGAGGAGATGTTTCCTAGCCTACCTTCGCTGTTGAGCTGTAGGCTTTGTTTTCACGACCTCCCAATTTTCATCTTCCAGGAGATCGGGATGTACCCATATGGGTTATCCGTCTGGTGTCGGGTAAGGAACCAGTTCCTCGGACGCCTGGATTGAGTTTATCACCTTTAAGGAAGTAGTGATCTTCTTTTTCGGTGATTTTGATGTTTGTCCACATGTCTCCAGGTTGACGGAGGCAGACCCATAGTTTTTGTCAAAGGTGATGACTCCGTTTTTCCACATCTCGTTTATTTTCTCCCTCACAATAAAGCTTTGATTGAGAGGATGCGAGATCATCTGGTGGTATGGACAGTACCGAGGATCGTTGGTTTTGCCAACATCACCCGGTCTTTTTGGTTCAGGCAAGGTGAGCTTGCCGTTTGCCACAAGAGCCCCGAAGATTTCATCAACATCTTCATCAAACGGGTATTTCTTCTCTACTCGTTCTTTGAAGGCATCAGAGAGTTCGGGTCTCTTACCAGCAGCTTTGTTTTCAGCTTTCTTTGGTGGCTGAGGAGCTGACTTGGTCTGCACATTGAGGACCTCTTTCTTCTTTGGTTTAGAGGTTGCAACGGCGGTTGGCTCTTTTCTTGATGATTTCTGACTGTTGAGGTCTTTAATCACTGTTTCAGCTTCCATGAAAGCTTCTAGGAGTTCTCCCAGGTTTCTTGATTTGTTGCCGATGATCATGGAGCGGATTCTGGCTCTCATGTTGTTTCGGCAGATGTCGACTAGCGACGCTTGTGGCAATACATCAGAGCATTTGTATGCCATTGCTTTCCACTTGTGAAAGAAGTCATATGTTGACTCATTCTCCCCCTGTTTTAGGCTGCACAGCTGAGCCATAGCAGCGGGATGATCCTCACCTTTGAAGTGAGTCAGGAAGCGTGTCTCTAGCATGGCCCAGTTTTGGATGGAGTCCTCCGGCAGAGTGGAGTACCAATCGAAGGCCGTACCTTTTAGGGTACTTGCAAAGAGGCGGATCTTGAGTGCATCTTGATCCGCGATAGCTCCCGTCAGGATCTTGAAGTGGATGACGTGCTGTCTGGCTGATCCTTTCCCCATATATGTTTGGAGAGTAGGTTGCTTGAATTTGGTGGGGAACGGGACCGAGTCCATCCATAAGGGATATGGTGGCTTGATCCCATGCTCCTTGAGTATATCCTCTTCTTTTGCTTTGGCGAGGATACTGTCTACGTCCTTTTTGGTAAGGGTGCGTGACTCATTTTCTTCTCCATTTACCTCATCATCTTGATGATTCGGAGGAGGTTCATTGTTCGCCTGATTTTGGAAGGCGAGGAGAAGGTCTTCCATCAGAGTTTCAATCCTCTGTTGGCCTTGTTCCAACTGCTGGATGCGGGTGATCGCATCATCTTGAGGTGGATTGCGGGGTGGTGGCTCAGAATTTTTAGCCAAGACGTTCATCCTTCGTGATTCGAACGAAGAAATTGTCCTGGTGACTGAGCTGGGGCTCATTCTTTTTTATGAAGAGCTTGAGGAAGGATCACTCTGCCGTCCTTTGCTTGAAGGAGCAGGGGATTCTTCTGAATGTCTTCTTGTCCTGGAGACGCTGCGGGTCATCGGACGTCAGACATGGATTTTTGTTGCTGACTTTTGGCGCCTTCTGGTTTTTCCAACCATATGGACGGCAACAACTTGGTTGGGTCTATCTTTTTCGACCCATTTGGGAGAGACTTGAAGTGTAGGAGGCTGGGTACTTTGCTTCTCTAGTCTCTTTTGCTGATACGATGCGCGGCGGCGTATACGACGAGCAATTTGAGCTTTGGTCAGCTCTGGCTGGGCTTTGACGATGAAGGATGTGCTCCCTCGGGCACAACAGCCGAGCCTGTCTTCGTTACAGCTGGGCAAGGACAGTATGCGAACCCTGTCCTTCACCTGTTGCAGCGAAGCTTTGAATTTTTGGAGTTCGGCCCCTGTAGAGATGAAGGGTCGAACTGCAGGTTTGTAGGCCTTAGCAGGTGCTTGCAGAGGCCTTGTGATGCATGATCCAATTTTGGGCTTGTAGGAACAAGCCGGCTCTTGCTGGGTTGACTTGGGAGTCAAGTTGGAGATGGATCTCTCCTCTTTCATGTGAGCAAGAGGGTAGAACTGGTTCTCCTTGAGTGGGGCCAGGAATGCTGGCTTAGTGGATGTTTGAGACCTTCTCTGTTTTGGTGAAGGTCTTCGGGACCAAGTCTTAGGATAGACCTGGTCGTTTGCTGGTCGAGGCTTCGTGGGGCTGCCACGGGCTTCGGGCCTTTTGGTGCTCGCCTTTGGTGTTACGGTAGTGATACGTTAAGAGGCGAGTTTCTGCTTCTTGGAAGGAGCAGTTTGTTCCTCGGGAAGTGGGAATGGTCCCAGCGTCCCAAAGATAATAGTCCAGGGAGTCGAGGTTGACCTGGAGCTCAGAGAGTTGCCGAGGGAGTTGACGCTCCGGCAGCTGATGGGGCGCTTGTAGGTGCTTGTAGTTTGCTTCTGTTGAAGCATGAGTTGGTGCTTGTTCTCATCGAAAGTAATGGTAAGTGATGCTGCCATTGTTAGTTTTTTCGATAAAATTTCTGAAACAAGACCACATCCATTAGTAATCACAAGAATATAATGATCATAAATGGGAAGTTCTATGGTTTTGTCTTTTCAAATTGCTCGAGGAAGATGATCCAAGCAATGTGAAGAAGGCAAAACGCCATAGAGGGTACAATTGTTCTGATCGCAGGTATGGTAAGCCCAGAATGAGCGTCCCAATGACTGCTAGTAGCAATTGTGAACTTAAATTCGACTTATCTAGAAGCAGTGCTTGCTCGAGGTAAGAAGAATATAAAGTTGGAGTTACAAACGTGCCTGTCGCAAAACAGTAGACCCTGAAAGGGCGTACTAGTACCGCTAGATACAAATATTTTTGAGACCGCTTCCATGAGATGAGATTCTCTGTTTTGAAAGGTCAAGAGTGGATTCATCAAAGAGAGCAGATGGTATTCCGATCTGAACACGGGCTCCTAACCCGATCTTATGAAATTTCGATTCATAGAATTGCCCCTAGGTAAGGGTAGGATTACTTAATGAACCCGTTTGGAGGACCCTTGCCTAGAACAGTCAAGCTGTCTCCACACTCTGGACAAGGCTTTTCTTGAATCAACCATGATCAAAGAACGCAGTTGGTTTAACCTTAGTGGTCTCTGTCTTTTTTTTTTTTTTTAATGAACTCATCGAAGAGAAACGATGGCCCAAAACCTTAGTCGAACAGGCTCAACATTTCTGCAAGCACGATGAACGATAGGAAACGATCAAGGTTTCTCAATTTTGAATTCAAACCGAGAAATCTAATTGGTTTTGTTTTTTTTGTTTTTTTTTTATTTTTTTTAGATCTTTAATGAACTCATCGAAGAGAAACGATGGCCAAAAACCTTAGTCGAACAGGCTCAACATTTCTGCAAGCGCGATGAACGATAGGAACGGATCAAGGTTTCTCAATTTTGAATCCAAAATGAAAAATCTGATTTTCTGTTTTTTGTTTTTTTTTTAGATCTTTAATGAACTCATCGAAGAGAAGCGATGGCCCAAAACCTTAGTCGAACAGGCTCAACATTTCTGCAAGCGCGATGAACGATAGGAAAGGATCAAGGTTTCTCAATTTTGAATCCAAAATGAAAAATCTGATTTTTTTATTATTTTTTTTTAAAGAGAAAGAGTGGATATAAATTCAAAAAATTAGAAATTTCCAAAAAATCTCATTTCATTTTTTTTAGTTGCGGAATCCAACATAGGCCACCAATTAGAAAGTAGCCAAGGAATTGAGAAAAGAAATATAAGCATAGAGCAAAAGATATGATATGCAAATATGTCATTTCTAGCATCGTGTTCTCAAATGAACGGGTCCCACCGGGTGTGCCAGCCTAATGGACCGCGCTCCTGCCTGGTTCTACCGAGGTCGGCGGACGTGGGAGTCCGTTGGGTCCGACCCTTTCGTAACCGGGGGGCAAGGGCGTGCATCAACATTTCTTTTGCGTGGGTGTTCCAGATTTTCTATTTTACTTGGAATTGCAAGTGGTGATCCGGAGATCAACCTTCGCAAGTAAAAAAGAAATCAACTTCTTTCAAGTTTTCCATTGCACATATATTTAAGAAAAGAGACATTTTCTTGATTTGCCGTGAAAGGCGATTTTTTTGGCATTTATAGCCGATTTTGGCATTTATAGCCGATTTTTGGCATTTATAGCCGATTTTGGCGTTTATAACCGATTTATAATCCTTATCAATAATGAAAGACAAGAGTTGTGATTTTTTTCTCTTTAAAAAAAATACAAACTACAATGAAAAGCAAGAAAAGGAGGATCTAACTTCTCAGGAGATTGTGGGGGACCCGTTCAGATTGACGGTCGTAAGCCATATGTGGACTTCGCCATCATCCATGCAGATGAGAACAGAGGATGCTATTGATTCGCTTGTCTTGGCTATAACCTCAGGTTTTTAGAGGACAAAGACCAAAAGGAGGTCCTATGTCCATTAAAAAGCCGAGTAGACGGGCTGAAAAGCCATGTCTAAGCCATTTGGAGGCAGAAGGAGAAGGCAAGGACCTGGAGGGGGGGGGGGGGTACCCCCCAAGGGACTTTTGTCACCTTGTAGCGGTGGTCGGTGTAGAACTTCCGCAGAGTTTTCTCTCTTTCTTTCTCTGAATTTCTGTGCTTTTTTCTGATCTGGGATCTGTCTTGTTTTTTCGATCTGGATTTCTCTGGAATGCTCTCCTATTTATAGGCTTTTAGGTAGCCATTTAGGAGGGTTTATGAGCCTTAATTGCCATAAAGCTACATAAAGGGAGGAGTTACAAGATTGAATTCTTTATTTTGTATCTCCTTTTTCTTGGCTTCTGATTGGCCGGAGGAGATTGAGGGCATTTAATCGCCTTTAATCGCCATGATGGGAGGAGTTTCATGGGTTAAATGCCATGAATCTCTTGACTTATAACTCCCGGATGCTTGCTTCTGATTGGGCCGTCCAAAGAAATGGATTAATGACTGTAATAAAGCTAGTCAATTAATCGCATTAAGTGGTCGCCGAGCAATTGAAGAGTCGCGGGCCGTGCCGCGTCTTTTGGGATTCTTCTGGCGATGATCATCGATGGATCTTCATGTAGATCGACATCGGATGACCATGTAACTTTAGGTGTTGGTCGCCAACAGCGGGTCGGTGCCATCTGTCCTGTCGATTTCTCGATTGGTCGGGTCGAAAGCACACTTTTTTTTGGATGACCAGTTGGCGATCAATGTAGATTTCGATACTCTTGATGATTAACCCATGTTTTTTACGGATGTCAGAGGATTTGGTGTCTCAAAAGTATGAATTTTAAAAAATACCAGAGGCCGGATGCTTCGAATCGCGAAAAAACAGCGAAAAACGAGGTTTTCGGGGCCCACCGGGCGATCCCGGGCCCCCGGGTCGCCGGCGACCCTAGGGGGTTTTTCTCCCCTTTTGTGTCCGTTTTTGCTGTTTTTCGATTCTTTTTTTCTTCTATATTTTTCCTTGACATTTTTGATCATTTATTGGCCTGATTTCCCTGTAGAAAACCTGATGAGAATCCTTGCATTTTATTTTGCAAAGTTTCCAATTTTCTAAGAAAGCCGAAGACTTTGTTGTGCAGAGCTGCCGATTTTCCGTCAGAAGCCAAAACTAGGCCAACGATGTCGGAATGACCTGAAATTTGGGGCGAAGCCTGCTGAGCAATAAATAAGACTAACCATAGGCTTTTGTTTTAGTTTTGAAGCCGTTTGGGGTCCTATCACCAGTAGACTTGCTTTTATCGCGATGAAGATGTCGCGGCTTGATGTGCGGTCAACCGATGTCCGATTGACTTGAAATTTGACAGGGAACCTATTGGAGTCATTTTAAGATGATCCATAGGCTCTGTCTTGGAAACCATGGTCCCGGGGAGCTTCGCCGCTGAGAGGCCTGATTTGGCTTCCGAGCGTCAAAGTATGGTCAAATGCTGTCGAAATGACCTGAAATTTGACGTGTAGCCCTTTGTAAGCATTTTAAAGCTGTCCATGTGCTCTATCTAATGAGTGATGGCCTCGGTGGTTCTCGCTGCCGAGAGGCTTGATTTAGCTATTCGAGGGTTGATGTAGGGTCAGACGTTGTCGGTTTGACTCGAAACTTGACGTGGAGCCTTTTGGATGTATTTTGAGACCATCCATCGGCTCTGATCGAAGATTTGGTGTCTCCGATGCTTTCGCCGGGAGCTCCTTTTCAGCTGCCGGAGAAGCGAAGTTAGGCCAAATGATTTTGAAATGGCCTGAAACTTCTTGTGTACTCCTCTTTTGGCTGTCTTGAAGGATCTTGCAGTTTTTGTTTGATTCTGACAAGATTTGATTTTTTTGGAAGTAGCATTGCCTATTTATGGCAGGTTGCGACTTCATGTAGCTCTTTGGATCTTAAAGAGGCAAAGTGACATTTTTGGTGTCAACAGAAACTACCCTTTTTTTTTGGAACCACATGTATTTTTTTGGTACTCTTTTTTTATGTAGTGCTTGTGAACACTTTTTTTTTTGGTACCACATGTATTTTTTGGTACTCTTTTTTTTCCCTATGCTCACTTAAATCTTTTTGTGATGAAAGGAATTGCTAAATGGGATACTTCCTTTTTTTTTTGTTTTCCCTACGCTCACTTAAATCTTTTTGTAATGAAAGTAATTGCTAAATGGGATACTTCCTTTTTTTTGTTTTCCCTACACTCACGGCATTTATAGCCGTTTTCTTTTCTTTTTTGGCATTGATAACCGATTTGTGGCATTGATAGCCGAAGTTTTTTTTTTTTTAAAACCAAGTTTTGGTTGGTGGCATTGATAGCCGGTTTTGCTTTGTGGCATTGATAGCCGGTTTTTGTGGCATTTATAGCCTATTTTGGTGGCATTTATAGCCGGTTTGGTTTTAAAAAATGCAAGTATCAACCAAAAGTCACCTCCTTGCTGAATGGTCTTGCAAGTATCGATGGAATGTCGCGTCCTTGCTCATTCGGTTGCGAGTATCGATGGAATGTCGCATCCTCGCGGATGTGGGTGCAAGTATCGATGGAATATCGCATCCTTTCTTTTTAAAAAATTTTGGTTTTGCGGGTACTGACTTGATGTCGTTTCCCCATGATTTTTGAAATCTGCGGTTTCCTTGAACCTTTGGGTTGCGGATATCAACCGCAATGTTGCATTTCCATGATTTTTTGGTTTTTTCGAACCTTTGAAATTTGGGTTGTGGATATCAACTAAAATGTTGCATCTCCACTGTTTTTAGGTTTTCTCGAACCTTTGAAATTTGGGTTGTGGATATCAACCGAAATGTTGCATCTCCACGGTTTTGGATTTTGCAAGTATCGACGAAATATCGCTTCCCTGCTATTTTGGAAGTGTCGAACGTGGTTCGCATGCTTCCAATTTGCGCAAGTATTGACTAAGCGTCGCTTCCCCGCGGTTTTTTGAAAAACCATTTTTTTTTTCTTTAAAGACACGAGGGTCATAAGTTTTTACCTAAAACCATTTAGGCGGTAAACGGTAGGGTGGACTAGGGTGGAAATCCCTGAATCCGGATTTTGTCCCAAACCACGAATTTTGGGTTCAAGGATTGAAAACTTTGGTCAAGTTAGGGAAAGGTTCCTAAACTTGAATTTTTTTTTTAACAATGAAACGATGAAAGTAAGCATTGTTTAAATATCTAGAAATTTCAACATTTGATATGAAAATTCTAAAAAGAGTGGGTCTAGCGAGTGTGTACCTGGAAACCGGTTTTGGCCGTACAGGCATTGCTCTTACCCAGGTGGGTAAGTCTTCAAGGGTAGTACCGCTTTAAGAACTTGCCGTTGATGGGCAACATACATCTGTCATTCTCCATGTTTAGGAGTGCGTATGCGCCGTTGGAGAAAACCTTGTTGATGACGTAGGGTGCCTCCCATTTTGGCTCAAATTTGCCTTTGGACTTGTGAGCGAAGACCATTTGTCTTTTTACTGTAAAAACCAAGTCACCCTTTTTGTAGGCGCGTTGCCTGGCCTTTTTGTCGAAAGATCCTGCCATGCGTGCTTGGTAAAGTTCAATGCTTTGTCGAGCTTTGAGTCGTCTCTCATCGAGATTGTCCAGCTCATGGAGTCACAATTTGACATTGCCTTCTTGAGTCATGTCTTTTTGCAAGATACCCTCAAGGAAGGAATTTGTACTTCCAAGGGCACGACAGCTTCACATCCATAGACCAAGGAGAATGGTGTGTTATGGGTTGGTCCTCGAACGGTGGTTCGATAGGCCCACAAAGCTTCAGACAGTTTGTCGCTCCAGTCTCTTTTGTGACTAGAGACCATTTTTTTAAGGATTTTGCAGAGTGTCTTGTTGAAAGCTTCTGCTAATCCGTTTGCTGCCGGATTGTATGGAGTCGAAGGACAGCTTTGGATTTTGTATTTGTCGCAGAACCTGTAGAATCGATGATCCCGGAACTGTGGTCCGTTATCATGGACGAATCTTTTAGGTATGCCGAAACGACAAATGATGTTGGTGCGCAGGAAGTGAAGGACTGATGAGGTCTTCATTTCGTTGAGCGTAAATGCTTCGACCACTTGGAGAAATAATCCGTAGTGGCGAAGATGAAGCGATGACCTTTGCTTTAAGGGGGAGAAATAGGACCTATGATGTCCATACCCCAGGCTTCGAAAGGCCATGACATCGCTGTAGGATGTAGCCATTCTGAAGGCATGTGAATGTAATCTCCATGAACTTGGCATTATTGGCAGCACTTAGCAAATTGTATTGCGTCAGCTACCATGGTAGGCCAGTAATAACCTAACCTTTTTATCTGATCATAGAGCTTAGGACCAGCTTGATGAGCTCCGCAAAGACCAGCATGAACTTCTTTGAGTGTTTCTTCAGCCTCTTGTTGTGACAAGCAGCGTAGAAGTACTCCGTTGAAGGATTTCCTGTAAATGATTTTTGAAGGAATATCCAAATGAAAGCTTGGGGTTCTCCTTTGGATGCTTACCTGTTCTTTTGGATCTTCAGGTAGGATTCCGAACATAATGTAATCAATGAACGGATCCCTCCAGTCACCGATTAAAGTTTGAAGGATTGAAATCCGACTTCCAACACTTGGTGGCATTCAGCAACTGCTTGATGTGTGTTAAGAGGAGAAATGATTCTTCTTCCGCACACTGTGATTTGCATGTTTTCCCCTTCCTGGATTGCCATAGATGCGGCAAGTCAAACCAGGGCATCTGCACGTATGTTTTCACCTCTACGAATGTGGGTGATGTGACAGATGTCAAACTTTTGCAGAAGCGATTGTGCCTTGTTCTAGTAAGGCAGCAGATCAGGCTTCCTGACTTCAAATTCCCGATTCATCTGGTTGACAATCAGTTGAGAGTCTCCAAAGACTTCTAGCATGGTGATACCGGATTCGATGGAGAGTTCCAATCCTAGGATCAGAGCTTGATATTCAGCTGCATTGTTTGTGCATAGTTCCAGTAGCGAGAAAGCATGTGGAATCATGTATTTGTCGGGGCTAACAAAGAGGATGCCAACTCCCGAGATCAGCTATCTTTTTTCATCTGTCCTGGTTGCACTGTCAAAGTACATGTCCCAGGAAGCATTTTGTGAGAAAGTCTCCAATTGTAGACTGGTTCGTCTGGGAGATCATCTCTGAGTGGATAATCTTTAGGCAATGGATGCTCTGTGAGGAAGTCCGCTAGAGCTTGCTCTTTGATTGCTTTTTGTGGTACATACCTAATATCAAATTGTGACAGAAGGATGGACCATTTTGCCAGTCGGGTATTGAGAGAACCTGCTTTTGTGACAAGGACCTTCAAGAGGTTGATCCTCGAGATCAAGTAGACTGCGTTGGAAAGCAAGTAGTGACGCAGCTTTTGTACGGCGAACATCACTGCAAGCCATTCTTTTTCTGAGTAGCGATGCTCTGCACCTACTAGCATGCGGCTGAAGTAATATAGGCAGCTTCTTTTCTTTCATCATTTTCTTGTGCAAGCAGAGCTCCCAGAGAGTGATCAAGGGCTCTTGTGTACAAGATGAATGGTTTTCCAGTGGTAGGAGCAGCTAACACTGGAGGTTTTGTCAGGCATGGCCTGATATATTGGAATGCAGCTTCACAGTCAGCATCCCAGACAAATTTACACATTTTTTCATCAACCGAGAGAATGGACGGCATTTCCCCGAAAGATTGGAGATGAACCGTCTGATGTAGGCCAGTCTCCCTTGAAGCCCTTTGAGTTCTCTCAAGGTTCTTGGAGAGGGCATTTTTAGAATGGCTTTGACTTTTATGGGGTCAAGCTCTATTCCAGCTTTCCGAACTAAGAATCCAAGGAACTTACCCGACGAGATGCCGAAGAAGCATTTTAGAGGATTCATTCACAATTTGTGTTTGCGAAGCCGGAGGAAGACTTCTCGAAGGTCTTCGAGATGATCTTCTTTTCTTTTGCTTTTGATGGCGAGGTCATCAGCGTAACATTCGACCGTCTTGTGCTGCATATCTTGGAATATCTTCATCATAGCCCTCTGATATGTGGCACCAGCATTTTTTAGACCAAATGGCATGACACTGTAGCAATACACGCCAAATGGGGTCCGAAAGGATGTATGTTTTTCATCTTCAGGATGCTTCTTTATCTGATTGTAGCCAGAGAATCCATCCATGAATGTCATTCGCTCGAATCCACAGGTATTATCAATCATTACCTCTGGTATGGGGAGCGGAAATTCATCTTTTGGGCATGCGCCCTTCAGGTCTCTATAGTCAATATAGACCTTGATCTGGCCGTTTTTCTTTGTCACAGGGACAATGTTGGCCAACCATTCAGGATGTTGTTCCTCACGGATGAAGCCGACGCTTTTGAGTTTTTGAACTTCTTGTTCAATTTTATCCATCACATCTGGACGGAATCTTCTTTGGCCTTGCTTGACAGGCTTGATGTCTTCTTGAAGATTGAGTTTATGAACCGCTATTTTGGGGTCTAAGCCAGGCATTTCAGCGTAAGACCATACAAAGCAATCAACGAACTCACGAAGAAAGGCGATATACTCGGGTAACTCATCATCCTTTATATTCTTGCTTATGAATACAGGACGTGGGTTATCTGGTGTTC
The DNA here is from genome assembly GCA_012931725.1 of Litsea cubeba. Lineage (NCBI taxonomy): Eukaryota > Viridiplantae > Streptophyta > Magnoliopsida > Laurales > Lauraceae > Litsea > Litsea cubeba. The sequence goes on from CM022946.1 coordinate 33,532,076, forward strand.
CCAAGTCTATCTTTTGAACAGGATCTTCTATTGGAAGGTTCGAAGGTGGTTCCTCCATAATATCTTCGAAGGCTTCCAGCTCAACGAAACCTTCTAGGGTTTCAAGGGCATTTCCAGACCAAGGTTTTGTTCCTTTCCACGGGTCTTCTTGATCAGAAAATTTCCCAAGACTTGCTATGAGATGATCCCAATCGCCTGTTGAAACCGTGTCGAAGTAGGCTACTTATTTTGGAGATGAGGGTTCTTCTGGGTCAGAAGACCATACGTCCGTGCCATCGGACAACTCCTCTTCATTGTCAGAGAAATCGTACCAATTGGATGAGCTTCCTGGATCTTTGTCAGGTGACTCATCGAAGAGATATCCAGGGAGATCGATGTCTTCTTGGACTTGAGATGTTGAGGCTTGGTCAGTAAATTTACTTTTAAGCCTTTGTGTCAACTATCTCAGAGGAGTGTCAGGATCGTACCCTAGCCCGTGTGAAGAATTTTCTACATAGCCGTAGAGTCTCCAATCTTCCAGTTGGCTTTTGGTCAAGACAGGCCCCAATGGCGTGAGAATACCGCGTCCTTCTCCCAAACCGACTGGATTTTGAGCGTCATAGCCCATTTTCTTCATAATAGCTTGTGCCACAGAACTATATAAGGATTGTTGAGGCATATCTTCATTTTGGAAAGGTTCAAGCACGGAGTTTGATGAAGAAGCATCCGATCTATGGAAGAAGATCGGCTTTTCCTTTGCTGAAGTTGCTGGAACAATGAAGGAAGCTGACGTAGGATCTTCTATGTCAGAAGTTGTCTCCATTGGAGTAAGAGCAGGCTAAACTTGCTGAGTGTCAGCTTGGCTTGACGATGTGTCATCTTCTGGCTCTGAATCCAAATCTGTGTCTTGCATGATAGACACGAAAGAGACAACAAACTTGTCCCTAGGCTTTTGCTTTGCCTTCTTCACTTTAGTTGTGATGACCAAAGGCTTTGAAGGTTTGAGAGAAATGATGAAGGGAGTTTGAATGCTCTCTTCGGATTTACCGGATGGTTTGTTTTCTTCCGGTGATTGTTGAGGAGCCTTGCCTTTATCTTTCTAAAGATTTTCGGCAAAGGGTGCTGTGTGCTTCTCCTCTTCTTATTTTTCACCTTCATACATTTGTGAGTCTACGAAGTGGACATATTTACCTTTGAAGGGTTTTCTGTCCGCAAAGACTCGATGTATCATGCCGTCGTCGCCAACAAACTTGATGCATTGATGTAGAGTTGAAGGGACAACACCATTCTCGTGGATCCAGGGGCGTCCGAGAAGGATGTTGTAGCATGAAGGGGTTTTTATTGCATACACAGTGACCTCATAGATAAGATCACCGATCTACAACTTGAACCTGGTTTTTCCGATAGGCCTTTGAGTACTCCCAACGTATCCAAAGATAGATACAGATGTGTGGCTCAGTTTGCTGGGTGGGATGCCCAACTCTTCGAGAGCCGATGTAGAGATGAGGTTGAGTGCAGAACCTGGGTCGATCTGAACTCTGTGCATAGGCATTTCCTTGATGTACCTTGTGAAGTACAGGGGTCGGTTGTGCCATGTTTCGCCAAGTTGGAGATCGTCCTTTGTGAAAGCGATGGTTGCACTGGCTGCTTTTTTAACCGAGAGGCATTCAATGCATCATCCCTCAATTTTCTTCTTTTCTCCCTTTGAGGAAGCTTCTGAGTTTTTGACCCGGTAATCCATTTCAATTTGGAGGGCTTGCGGGGCATGTTTGTCGACATCCTCATTCAGCTTTTGAAATTCTGAAATGAGATTATCACGAGTGTGCGGAGACATTCGCAATAAATCTAGGATGTGCAGACGTGCAGGTATGTGCTTGAAGTGTTCAATCAAGTCATACTTGAAAGCCTCCTTAGGGCCTGCATGTTCATCATTGTTGCCACTAGGGGCGCTTACAACATCTTTTTCTGAAGGATTTACATATCTAAAGGAAGATTGGTTGTAATTTTTATGGTAGTCCCGGCCAGACCGGGTGCCTCTACCAACTTCGAGAGCTTCTTGAGAAGGGTCTTCGTTTGGAAGATTGTCTTCAGGATCAAGAGGCTGTCGGTTTTCATTTGCTGAGGATGTATCTGCAGCAGAGTTGCCATCCTCAGTGATTGTGTTGCACAGATCATATTCCGGGAACAAGTCCTGAATAGCATCCAGCAACCTTTCTTCTTCGTTGACCAATCCATCGTCCCAAGCATCAATAGCTGGGGATTCTTCAGTCAGGAAGGGTGTGAACTTTGAAGTCATAGTCTCAGGAGAAGATTTCAAGCAATTCCTCCCACTCATCGGTGTAGTTGGATTCGAACCCATCATCGGTGTCGCTGGACTCGTATCCATCAATGGAGAATCCAACTACCGAATTACAAGAGTATGATGCTCCCTGGATGGCTTCTTCGAATTAAGGTGGCATGAAATCACTAAGAGTAAAATTTTCTTACCCCCTTTGAAGTCTCTGGAAGGGACGTTTTTGTTGCCTCCAGTGAAGCGGTAGAGGAAGCCTCTGCCTTTTCTTTGAATTCTTGTTTTGGCTGGGTCTTCTCTTGCCATTTGAGCTTGAGGAGATATTTCCTAGCCTGCCTTCGATGTTGAGCTGTAGGCTTTGTTTCCACGACCTCCCAGTTTTCATCTTCCAGGAGATCGGGATGTACCCATATGGATTGTCCGTCTGGTGTCGGGTAAGGAACTAGGTCCTCGGACGCTTGGATTGAGCTTATCACCTTGAAGGAAGTAGTGATCTACTTCTTCAGTGATTTTGATGTTTGTCCACATATCACCATGTTGACGGAGGCAGACCCATAGTTTTTTGTCAAAGGTGATGACTCCGTTTTTCCACTTCTCGTTTATTTTCTCCCTCACAACGAAGCATTGATTGAGAGGATGCGAGATCATCTGGTGGTATGGACAGCACCGAGGATCGTTGGTTTTGCCAACATCACTCGGTCTTTTGGATTCAGGCAAGGTGAGCTTGCCGTTTGCCACAAGAGCCCTGAAGATTTCATCAACATCTTCATCAAACCGGTATTTCTTCTCTACTCATTCTTTGAAGGCATCTGAGAGTTCAGGTCTCTTACCAGTAGCTTTGTTTTCAACTTTCTTAGGTGGCTGAGGAGCTTACTTAGTCTGCACATTGAGGACCTCTTTTTTCTTTTGTTTTGAGGTTGCAATGGCGGTTGGCTCTTTTCTTGATGATTTCTGACTATTGAGGTCTTTAATCACCGTTTCAATTTCCATGGAAGCTTCTAGGAGTTCTCCCAGGTTCTTTGATTTGTTGCCGATGATCATGGAGCGGATTCTGGCTCTCATGTTGTTTCGGCAGATGTCGACTAGCGACCCTTATGGCAATACATTAGAGCATTTGTATGCCATTGCTTTCCACTTGTGAATGAAGTCATATGTTGACTCATTCTCCCCCTGTTTTAGGCTGCACAGCTGAGCCATAGTAGCGGGATGATCCTCACCTTTGAAGTGAGTCAGGAAGCGTGTCTCTAGCATGGCCCAATTTTGGATGGAGTCCTCCGGCAGAGTGGAGTACCAATCGAAGGCCATACCTTTTAGGGTACTTGCAAAGAGGCGGATCTTGAGTGCATCTTGATCCGCGATAGCTCCCGTCAAGATCTTAAAGTGGATGACGTGCTGTCTGGCTGATCCTTTCCCCGTATATGTTTGGAGAGTAGGATGCTTGAAATTTATGGGGAACGGGACCGAGTCCATCCATAAGGGATATGGTGGCTTGATCCCATGCTCCTTGAGTATATCCTCTTCTTTTGCTTTGGCGAGGATACTGTCTACGTCCTTTTTGGTAAGGGCGCGTGACTCATTTTCTTCTCCATTTACCTCACCGTCTTGATGATTCAGAGGAGGTTCATTGTTCGCCTGATTTTGGAAGGCGAGGAGAAGGTTTTCCATCAGAGTTTCAATCCTCTGCTGGCCTTGTTCCAACTGTTGGATGCGTGTGATCGCATCGTCTTGAGGTGGATTGCGGGGTGGTGGCTCAGAATTTGTAGCCAAGAAACTGTCCTGGTAACTAAGCTGGGGCTCATTCTTTTTGATGAAGAGCTTGAGGAAGGATCACTCTGCCGTCCTTTGCTTGAAGGAGCAGGGGATTCTTCTGAATGTCTTCTTGTCCTGGAGACGCTGCGGGTCATCGGACGTCAGACATGGATTTTTGTTGCTGACTTTTGGCGTCTTCTGGTTTTTTCAACCATATCGACGGCAGCAACTTGGTTGGGTCTTTCTTTTTCGACCCATTTAGGAGAGACTTGAAGTGTAGGAGGCTGGGTCCTTTGCTTCTCTAGTCTCTTTTGTCTATACGACACGCGGCGGCGTATACGACGAGCAATTTAAGCTTCGGTCAGCTCTGGTTGGGCTTTGGCAACGAAGGATGTGCTCCCTCGGGCACAGCAGCCGAGCCTGTCTTCTTTATAGCTGGGCAAGGACAGGATGCGAACCCGGTCCTTCGCCTATTGCAGCGAAGCTTTGAATTTTTCGAGTCGGCCCCTATAGATATTAAGGGTGGAACCGAAGGATTGTAGGCCTTAGCAGGTGCTTGCAGAGGCCTTGTGATGCATGACTTGATTTTGGGCTTGTAAGAACAAGCCGGCTCATGATTGGTTGACTTGGGAGTCAGGTTGGAGATGGGTCTCTCCTCTTTCATGTAGGCAAGAGGGTAGAACTGGTTCTCCTTGAGTGGGGCCAGGTATGCTGGCTTGGTGGATATTTGAGACCTTCTTTGTTTCGGTGAAGGTCTTGGGGACCAAGTCTTGGGATAGACCTGGTCGTTTGCGGGTCGAGGCTTCGTGGGGCTGCCACGGGCTTCGGGCCTTCTGGTGCTCGCCTTTGGTGTCACGGTAGTGACACGTTGAGATGCGACCTTCTGCTTCTTGGAAGGAGCAGTTTGTTCTTCGGAAAGTGGGAATGGTCCCAGCGTCGCAAAGACAATAGTCCGGGGAGTCGATGTTGACCCAGAGTTCAGAGAGTTGCTGAGGGAGTTGACGCTTCGGCATCTCATGGGGCGCTTGTAGGTGCGCGTGGTTTGCTTCTGTTGAAGCATGAGTTGGTGCTTGTTCTCATCGAAGGTAATGGTTAGTGAAGCTGCCATTTTTAGTTTTCGAAAAGTTTCTGAAACAAGACCACATCCATTAGTAATCACAAGAATATAATTATCATAAATGGGAAGTTCTATGGTTTTGTCTTTGCAAATCGCTCGAGGGAGATGACCCAAGCAATATGAAGAAGGCAAAAGGCCATAGAGGGTACAATTGTTCTGATCGCAGGTATGGTAAGCCCAGAATGAGCGTCCCAGTGACTGCTAGAAGCAATTGTGAACTTAAATTCGACTTATTGAGAAGCAGAGCTTGCTCGATGTAAGAAGAATATAAAGTTGGAGTTACAAATGTGCCGGTCGCGAATACAGTAGACCCTGAAAGGGCGTACTAGTATCGCTAGACACAAATGTTTGGAGACCGCATCCATGAGATGAGATTCACTGTTTTGAAAGGTCAAAATTGGATTCATCAAAGAGAGCAGATGGTATTCCGATCCAAATACGGTCTCAGCGATTTCCGCGAGCGTCAGTACTCAGAAGGAAATGAACCATAATTTCTCGAATCTGAATCCAAAACTGACGAGTTTTTTTTTGAAAGGCCAATATCAGGTTCATCAAAGAGAGCAAAAGGCACTCCAATCTGAACATGGGCACAGCGATTTCCGCGAGCGTCAGTGCTCAGAAAGGAGGAGACCAAAATTTCTCCAATCTAAACCCAAAATGACGGAATTTTTTTTTTTTTTGAAAAGAGATTTTTTTTTTGAAGATTTTTTTTTTCAAAAAATAAATATATTTTTATTTAATTTTTTGAGAGTTTTATTTTTGAAAACATTTTATTTTTTATTTAAAATTTAAAATTTTTTTATTTTCAAGAATTTTTTTTTATTTAAAAGACGAGAGAGTACACATAGGCCTCCTAACCCGGTCTTTTGAAATCTCGATTGATAGAATTCCACCCAGGTATGGGTAGGATCACTTAATGAACCCGTTTGGAGGACCCTTGCCTAGAACAGTCAAGCTGTCTCCACACTCTGGACAAGGCTTTTCTTGAATCAACCGTGATCAAAGAACGCAATTAGTTTAACATTAGTGGTCTATGTCTTTTTTTTTTTTTAGATCTTTAATGAACTCATCGAAGAGAAACGATGGCCCAAATCCTAATTCGAACAGGCTCAACAATTTCTGCGAGCACACGAACGAAAGGAAAGGATCAAAGTTTCTCAATTTTGAATCCAAAATGAGAAATCTGATTTTTTTTGTTTTTTGTTTTTTTTTTCAGATCTTTAATGAATTCATCGAAGAGAAACGATGGCCCAAATCCTAATTCGAAAAGGTCAACAATTTCTGCGAGCACACGAACGAAAGGAAAGGATCAAGGTTTCTCAATTTTTAATCCAAAATAAGAAATCTTATTTTTTTAAATTTCTAATGAACTCATCGAAGAAAAACAATGGCCATTTCCACAATTCGAACCGGCTCAACGATTTCCGCGAGCACAGAGACGAAATGAAAAGGATCAAAGTTTCTCAATTTTGAATCCAAACTAAGAAATCTGATTTTTTGTTTTCTTTTTAGATGCGGAATTCAACATAGGCCACCAGTTAGGAAGTAGCCAAGGAATCAAGAAAAGAAGTATAAGCACAGAGCAATATATATGATATCACTACACCATTTCAGGGCTTTTACAGCGTGTCATTTACAGCGTACATTGAATGCAAGCCGTAAATGATATAATAGTACGGCGCGCATGGAATGCGAGCTGCAAAAGGGCTTTTTCTTCTCTTTATTAAGGCATGCATTTTGCGCGCCGTGAGATCTTATCAATTACGGCGTGCATTTAGGACACCGTAAATTATTGAGCATTTGCGGCCCACATTCGCAAGCTATAAAAATATTAGGGTATCACAGCCCACATGTTGCACGCTGTAAAAGGCCAAGCCATTCAAATTAAGTTCACGGCCTGCTTTGAGAAGCTGTAACATTAATCAGCCTTCACAGCCCACATTTCGTATGCCATAAAAAAAGAAACCCGCCAAATTAATATTCCAAAAATATTTCGCACCCTTTTTTTGACACCCAAAATTTAACCCCAAATTAGGGATAGACGATACCCACTGAGAACCCAAATCTTGACACCAAAAAAATTTTGCACACCTTCTTCTTCTCACGATACCCACTGAGAACCCATTGCTCACACTACAAAAAAAAATGACTTTTAGCGTCAAACTTTTTGCCGCGGCCAGTGTTTTTGTGGCTATTTCTTACTTGTTGCCACCACCAATAGAGTTAGTGGCAACAAATCCCATTTTGCCTCGCCCGTGTCTACCCGTGACAAAACGTGTCAGAAAAATTTTTTTACCGACAAAAATTAGCGTCGAAAAATTTATCACCGAAGTTTAATATAAAACATCGGTAAAGGTTGGTAGACTTTTTTACTTTTTTTCAAAAAAAAACATAAATTAATTTTTATCGATGAAAATTTTTATTTTTTGCGACGAAAAATAATTGTCGGTAAATTTCCCAATTGTTTTTCCCTCTCCCGCCACCGAAACCCCTCTTTTCACTCTCTCTCTCTCCGACAAAGGTTATGTTTTACAAGCAAAATATTTGTGTCGCCAGCGAAGGATATATTTTTTGCCGGCGAAATACCTATATCGCCGGCAAATGTCAATTTGCCAAATTTTGATAATTTATTTAACTTGAAAAATTATATGTTTATTATTTTTGTTTTGGAAGAATAAAAGTTAACTCGGGCCTTCAAAATTAATTCAGCCCCAAAAATAACATTCCACTGTGCCCGCCCCATTTTCCATTTCCCGCTCCCGCTCAAGTGCATATCATTTCCAGGTCCCTCGCCTCTTCTCAATCCCTCATCTCTCTGACCCTCTCTCGCTTAACAGTCCCTCAATCCCTCATCTCTTTGTTTGCCATCCCTCCATTTCCTTCTCCCTCACGACCTCAACCCTCTCCTCCATCTCCCAGGAGACCTGCGCTCCTGCATCTCTCCAGGCGACCTGCGCTCCTCCATCTCCCTCGCACGCAGACCTCGTCCATCTCTCTCACAATGGAACCAAGGCGCAGCACCATCACCTCCTTTCACTACACCATTTCAGGTCGTTGCTTTAAGTTGTTCCTTTTGCCACGATCATGTTTTGGTCGCGGCTTCAAGTACATATTTTGCTTCGATTGCAGTAATAAGATCTAATATTTAATTTTTGAAAAAAAAAAAACATGTTCGCGCGGCCCTTTATTCTTTCCCTCCCTTCGTTTCGGTGAAAAAAATCCACAACGAAATAATGCATAAAATTTGGGTGCATGAACTTTCTTTGCGGTTCATTTTTGAGAACCATTGGGCGACGAAATGAAATAATACCACACCCTCGAACGAGACCTCGTCCATCTCTCTCAAACGCCAGGAAAAGTGTAACTTTTTTCGGCTGAAAAAGCTTATTTTGCCGGGAAAAGTCATACTTATACCGGCGAAATAATTTCGTCGCTAAAGGTTCAGCTTTGCACCACGAACTCATTTTTTCGCCTGCAAAGGTTATGTTTTACCGATAAAATATTTGTGTCGCAGGCAAAGGATATATTTTTTGCCGGTGAAATACCTATATCGCAGGCAAATGTCAATTTACAAAATTTTGACCATTTATTTAACTACTGCGCCGGGAAAAATTAAATTTTCATTATTTTTGTTTTGGAGGAATAAAAGTTACTTGGGGCTTCAAAATCACTTCAGCCCTAAAAATAACATTCCAGTGTTGCCCACGCCATTTTCCATTTCCCGTGCCCGCTAAAGTGAAAACCATTTCCTGCGCCCCCTCTGCCTCTTCTCAATCCCTCTTCTTTCCCTCATCTCTCTGACCCTCTCTCGCCCAGCAATCCCTCATCTCCTTGACTTTCTCTCGCTTGCCATAGTGCCATCCCTCCATTTACTTCTCCCTCACGACCTTAGCGAGGATGACAGCTCCAAACCCTAGCCCCCAAATCCCAGTGCCCATCGTCGTCCCTTGCTTCAATCCCTAGCGCCCTCCAAATCCCAGTGCCACCCCACTACAACATTTTGCATTTTTCCCGGCGTTTTTTGCTGGCATTTATAGCCGATTTTGGCATTTATAGCCGATTTTGGCGTTTATAACCGATTTTTGGCGTTTATAGCCGATTTATAATTCTTATCAATAATGAAAGACAAGAGTTGTGATTTTTGTCTCTTTTAGAAAAATACAAACTACAATAAAAAGCAAGAAAAATAGGATCTAACTTCTCAGGAGATTGTGGGGGACTCGTTCAAATTGACGGTTGCAAGCCATATGTGGACTTCACCATCATCCATGCAGATGAGAACAGAAGATGCTCTTGATTCGCTTGGCTTGGCTATAACCTCAGGTTTTTAGAGGACAAAGACCAAAAGAAGGTCCTATGTCCAATAAAAAAACTAAGTAGACGGGCTGAAAAGCCACGTCTAAGCCATTGGAGGTAGAAGGAGAAGGCAAGGACCTTGGGGGGTACCCCCCAAGGGACTTTTGTCACCTTGTAGCATTGGTCGGTGTAGAACTTCCGCAGAGTTTTCTCTCTTTCTTTCTATTAGATTTCTGATGCCTTTTTCTGTCTGAATTTCTGAATTTTTTTACAGTCTGTCGTGCTGTCTTTTCTTCTTGGAGTGCTCTCCTATTTATAGGCTTTTTGGTAGCCATTTAGGAGGGTTTATGGGCTTTTATTGTCATTAAGCCGCATAATGGGAGGAGTGACTCCTTTTTCTTGGCTTCTGATTGGCGAGAGGAGATTGAGGGCATTAAATCGCCTTTAATCGCCATGATGGGAGGAGTTTCATGGGTTAAATGCCATGAATCAATTGACTTATAACTCCCGGATGCTTGCTTCTGATTGGGCCGTCCAAAGAAATTGATTAATGACTGCAATAAAGCTAGTCAATTAATCGCATTAAGTGGTCACCGAGCAGTTGAAGAGTCGCGGGCCGCGCCGCGTCTTTTGGGATTCTTTTGGTAAAGATCACCGATGGATCTTCATGTAGATCGACATCGGATGACCATGTAACTTCAGGTATTAGTTGCCAACAGCGGGTCGGTGCCATCTGTCCTGTCAATTTCTCGATCGGTCGAGTAGAAAGCACACTTTTTTTGTTGTCTGATTGGCGATCAATGTTGATTTTGATACTCTTGATGATTGACCCGTGATTTTAACGGATGTCAGAGGATTTGGTGTCTCAAAAGTATGAATTTTGGAAAATCCCAGAGGTCGGACGCTTCAAATCGTGCAAAAACGACGAAAAATGGGGTTTTCGGGGCCCACCCGGCGATCCCAAGCTCCAGGGTCACCGGCGACCCTGGAGGGGTTTTTACCCCTTTTTGTCCCGTTTTGCATCCGTTTTTTATGTTTTTCGATTCTTTTTTCTTCTGTATTTTTTCTTGAAATTTTTTATCATTTATTGGCCTGATTTTCCTATAGAAAATCTGATGAGAATCCTTGCATTTTGATTTGCAAAGTTTCTAATTTCTCGAGAAAGCCGAAGACTTTGTCGCGCAGAACTGCCGATTTTCTGTCAGAAGCTTAAACTGGGTCAAACGATGTCGGAATGACCAGAAATTTGGGGTGAAGCCTCCTGAGCAATAAATAAGACCAACCATAGGCTTTTATTTGAGTTTTGAAGCCGTTTGGGGTCCTATCACCAGTAGACTTGTTTTTATCGCGATGAAGATGTCGCGGCTTGATGTGCGGTCAACCGATGTCCGATTGACTTGAAATTTGACAGGGAACCTATTGGAGTCATTTTAAGATGATCCATAGGCTCTGTCTTGGAAACCATGGTCCTGGAGAGCTTCGCCACCTAGAGGCCTGATTTGGCTTTAGAGCGTCAAAGTCTGGTCAAATGTTGTCGAAATGACCTGAAATTTGAGGTGTAGCCCTTTGTAAGCATTTTGAAGTAGTCCATGTGCTCTATCAGATGAGTGATGGCCTCGGAGGTTCTCGCCGCCGAGAGGCTTGATTTAGCTATTCGAGGGTTGATGTAGGGTCAAACATTGTCAGTTTGACTCAGAACTTGACGTGGAGCCTTTTGGATGTATTTTGAGACCATCCATCGGCTCTGATCGAAGATTTGGTGTCTCTGATGCTTTCGCCGTCGGGAGCTCCTTTTCAGCTGCCGGAGAAGCGAAGTTAGGCCAAATGATTTTGAAATGGCCCGAAACTTCTTCTGTACTTCTCTTTTGGCTGTCGTAAAGGATCTTGCATTTTTTGTTTGATTCTGATAAGATTTGATTTTTTGGAAGTAGCATTGCCTATTTATGGCAGGTTGCGACTTCATGCAGTTTTCTTGATCTTGAAGAAGCAAAGTGACATTTTTGGTGTCAACACTGCCAAGCTCACATTAATGTTGAGTACACTTGTCATACCAGTGCTATTAAATATTTGTTCAAATATATTCACAAAGGGAATGATCCAGTTACTGCAGCTTTTTCTCATTCATCTTCAGAGGGTGACAAATCTAGAACTACAGATGAAATCCAAAGTACTATGATTGTAGGTATGTATAAGTTTGGTTGGGTTCATGGAGCTTCTTTTGTTTTAATATTCATTATGTATGTTTTTTTAATGTAGGTATGTATCAGCATGTGAAGGTGCTTGGAGTATTTTTGGTTTCGAAACTCATTATAGATACCCCCCTATTCAAAGGTTGTCATTCCATCTTCCACAAGAAAAAACAGTCATATTTAAGAATGGTGATTCAATTGAGGATGTTCTAAAAAAAAAAGGTGCTAAGAAATCGATGTTTGAAGCTTGGATGGGGGCAAACAAGAAATATGAGGAAGCTAGGAACTTGACCTATTCTAAATTTTCGACAAAGTTTGTTTACAAAGAAGACAAGCAAGAGTGGACACGAAGAAAAAAAGGCTTTGCTATTAGAAGAATTAATCATGTACCCCCTGGAACTGGAGAGGATTTCTATCTAAGAATGTTGATAAATTTCCAAAAAGGCTGCACACGATATGAAGATATTAGAACAATCAATGGGGTAGAGTATCCTTCATTCAAAGATGCCTGTTACTGTTTGGGTTTGTTGGATGGTGACAAAGAGTACATTGATGGCATAAAAGAGGCAAGTTTCTGGAGCTCTGCTCATTACATTAGAAGGTTTTTTGCTAATTTGTTACTTTGTAATAGTATGACTAGACCTGAGTTTGTTTGGGAAAGCTGTTGGAAAATATTGTCTGATGATATTCTTCATCATCAAAAAAGAGTGACAGACTGTCAAGGTATGTATGTGTACTCATTTTTGTAATTAAGATAAAAACTTTTTCATGAATTTCTTTTTCTTCTTTTCTTCTCCTAAATAACTTATAAGTATCTAATATTGATTTCATATTTGACTATGAGTGATGAAGAGATAAAGAATAATTCCCTTGCTGAAGTTGAAAAAATTCTTAATGGTAATGGAAGAAGTCTTAGAGATTATGCTACTATGCCTTTTCCATCTGGAGTATTATTGTCTGAAGTTCATAATAAGTTGATTCTTGATGAGTTGAGCTATGATAGAGCTTCATTGACAGAGCTACACAAGAAGTATTTATCATTTCTTACCGTTGAGCAGAAAAATCTTATGATGAGATAACGTCAGCTGCTTCTGAGAATAAACGAGGCTTCTTCTTTTTATATGGATTTGGTGGAACTGGAAATACTTTTATTTGGAAAACGCTATTAGCAGCCTTTAGATTAAAAGGTGAAATTGTACTTAATGTTGCTTCAAGTGGTATTGCATCACTCTTGCTCCCTGGGGGAAGAACAGCTCATTCTAGACTTTCAATACCAATCCAAATAAATGAAGATTCGACTTGCAATATCAAGCAAGGATCTCCTTAAGCTGAATTGTTGTCAAAGACAAAATTGATTATATGGGATGAAGCTTCAATGGTACATAGATTCTGTTTCGAAGCATTGGACAGAACCGTAAAAGACATCCTCAAATTCTCCAATCCTAATAGTTCTAAGGAACCATTTGGAGGCAAAATTGTTGTTCTTGGAGGCGACTTCAGACAAATATTACCAGTTGTTCCTTATGGTGGTAGACAAGAAATAGTGCACGCAACAATAAATTCGTCGCATACGTGGGATTATTATAAGGTTTTAACTTTGACAAAAAACATGAGGCTTCAGACCGGATCATCTTATCAGAATTTAAATGACATAAGAGGATTTTCTGAATGGCTATTGAAAATTGGAAATGGAGATGTTGGAGAGGATTTTGATGGTGAAGCAACCATAGAAGCTCCAGATGAAATGTTGATTAAAGACCAAAAAAATGGCCTTGCTAAACTGGTAGAATTTGTTTACCCGAATTTCTTGGAGACCAGCACTGATCCTAATTTTTTTCAAGAATGCGCAATCCTATCTCCTACACTTATAGATGTTGCAATGCTCAATGAATACTTAATGTCCTTCATTCCAAGAGATAAGAGAACCTATTTAAGTTCAGACACCATTTGCAAGGAAGATGCAAATTTCGAAAATGAGCAAGACACCTTTGCTTCTGATATTTTGAATACTTTCCCAGCTTCTGGACTTCCAAATCATAAGCTAAACTTTAAAGTTGGGGTCCCAGTGATGCTGTTGAGGAACATTGATCAATCAAATGGCTTATGCAATGGAACGAGGTTGCTAATTACGAAAATGGGTAACCATGTAATTGAAGCTAAGATTCTTTCAGGTAACAACATAGGCCAGATTGTCCTAATCCCACGAATGACCATGACGCCATCAAGTCATACGTTGCCAGTTAAATTCAAACGGAAGCAATTTCCTTTGGTTAGGTGTTTTGCCATGACTATAAATAAAAGTCAAGGGCAAACTCTCTCCCATGTTGGAATTCACCTTCCAAGGCTTGTTTTTAGCCATGGGCAAATTGTATGTTGCTCTCTGAAGAGTTAAAAGTAAACAAAGATTGAAAATTCTGATCATAGACGATGCAGGTCATATTTCAAACAAGACAACTAACATGGTGTTCAAAGAAGTATTCCATAGATTGACATAGGTTAGTGAACATAATTCATTGCAACTTATATTATGTATGATACTATTCTGTCAAAAATAATAAATTATGATCATTCATTTTGATTGTTCTTTTCTTTCAAAAATTACGGATTTATTCGACATTTGATGCTTTTGTGACTTCTTCTTTCAAACATAGCCTATATGTCAAAATTGTTGATCATGTGAAGTGATTAAGTCTGCAATAGTTTCTCATGTCAACCAGTACTACTAGCAAGGTTAGTTCCATAAAGCTTCAATTTCACTACCTTTCATGTATTCTAGCATTTGTGTATATGTCTAATGTTGTATTATGTAAAACATAGAATTTGTAATTTTCAATCCGTTCTTAATAATTTTATGTAAAATAATAGGAAAATGAAATAAAACAGATCGAAGTATACTCAACAACTTTTTTTTATCATTTAGCTATTCATTAACATTTTGATCCTCGATTCTAATCTATGTTATATATTTTTTTATTAGATTCACGAAATTAAGAAAGTGAATGTTAACAACAAGCTTGGTATTCCTTTCTAGCTGCTTTTTGAATTCCCTAAACAATGCTCTTCACACTCTTTTTATCTTTAACTTTATTGACGATGGAGATTCACCTATCTAAATTTTACCAAAATTCTTAAAGAATTTTTTAATACCATAACCAAAAATTAATTTAAAATATCAGAAAACTGTTGATATTATTTATTTGTTTGAGGAAGTATGTTTGTCCGTGAGCAAAGCACGGATATTGACTAGTTGTTTCAAAATGAAAAGCCCTAGGCCCACCCCTACTCTCCACGTGTCACTGACTAGCGGTTGGGATTTTCTTGTTCCTCTCCTCCCTCCCTCTATAAATGTCTCTCCCCCTTCTTTTTTCTCTCAGAACAAGCAACAAAGAATCTCTCTTTCTCTCTCTAAACCTCTCTCTCTAGTCGTTACGATTATACGATTCGTCAGATCGTGAAACTGAAGCAGGTGATGCAGATGTGGAGGGCCATGAGCACCCACTTGCGCTTCGACGAGTCCGACTCGTTCAGACCCCGAGTCCCACCTCGGTTCTTCGCCGTGCACGTTGGGGCGGAGCGGCGGCGGTTCGTGATCCCGACCCGGTTCTTGAATCTGCCCGCTTTTGTGTCACTGCTGGAGAGGACGGAGGAGGAGTTTGGGTTCCAGATGAGCGGAGGGCTGGTGCTGCCGTACGAGGTGGGGTTCTTTGAGAGGATGGTGAGGGAGATTGAGAAGGATGAGGATGTGGAGAGAATGAAGGGTTTGGATATGGATAAGGTTTTGAGGAGGTTTTTGGATGTGGGTTTGGATTCTTGTAAGGAAGGGAAGAGTTCTTCTTGCCAGGTTTTCACTACTCCTCTGTTGCACAAGGCTTAGGGTGGTCTGAGACTGAACTATCAAGGAGAAGATGAGGGTGTTTTAGGTGTTTCTTTCTATTAGTTAGGACTTAGGAAGTTAGGGTGCAAAGTGGCAATGACAATTTGTATAGGGATGGGGTTAGGATTATTGATTTGAATCATACAATGTGGTGGTTTTTTTTTTTTTTTTTTTAAGTTTTGGGTCATCCATTGGAGGAAGCTTTGATGGGGTTTCATATGATGTTAATTTCTTGTTTTGGAATTAGGGTTGTCAAATTTTATAAGGATTGTTGACTTGGAAATTAATGAAGATTTAATTGCTAATCTTGTACAATGGAAGGCTTTTGTTCCATGATGTGGTGGTTAGAGGCGGCTCAAAAGATTCCGAGGCCTAAGGCGAGAAGTTAAAATGGGGCCTTTTACTTATATCAAACTAAATTAAGTTATATCTAACTTTTTTTTATTTAAAAATTAATTATTCTTCTTGCTTTTTGAGATGCAAAATTACTAATCAAATTTTTATATTCTAGTTCTTCTAATATCTTTTGAGAAGTGATATTGGCACTCCTTTTTTTTTATGGAGGCACCCATTTTTCTTTACAAAATTTTGGAGTGCCTCAATCAAAAAAGGAGGGAAAGGGAGTGCCAATATCAATTACCTATTTTTTTTATCAATTGATAATATGGCTAATCCATTTAATTTTTCCTGAGACATTGTCGATTTTAGATAAGATCTTATAAATTTCAATTTTGAAAACCTTCTTTCTGCAGAATCAACAGTAATAGGTATTGTCAATAAGATTCTATAAGCAATACAAGCATTTGGAAAAGAATCAAGTCTTTTTATATAATTTAAAATATCAATTGGAGTGCTTTCTTCTATTGGTAAAAATTCTTTTAAGACTTTTAGTTCAGAAAATAAATCTAAACCATCGATATCATTTTTCAAAAACTTTTCAAGACTTCGACATTTTTTTTTTTTTTTTTTTGCAAACTAGCATCATCAAGTGATTTCAGTTTTTTGAAATTAAATAAATAACCAAAAATATTTTCATAAATTTGGAAGTTTTCAAACCTATTTTGAATTAAAGAAATTGCTTGATCTACTATAAATAAGAAATAAATAATTCTATATGATTTTTCAGCAGATTGTGTTGTTTCTTTGTTGGCATTTTCATCAAACTGTTTTTTCTATGAATTATTCGCTTTTCTCTAAATACAGGTTCCATTTCCATACTAATTGCAATCTCTTTTGATGAAATCATGGCAGATTTAAATCTATTTTCTCTATAATTTTGAAAAAAAGAAATAAGACCTTTTAACTGGTCAATGGCAACATCTGTATGCATATCTTTGGATTGCATAGTTTTACTTACAGTATTAATCGCAAATAATATATCGACCATATTGTCATGCCTAATATGAATTCAAAGTTCTCAATTTCATATGCAACTAAACAATTAGCTTCACTTTTTGTTTTGGGTTCTTCAGTCATTTTTGTTAGTTGCAATAAAGCTTCTCTTATTTGTGGAGTTAGAAAATTTATTGCTTTGATACTTTCAATTCGACTTTCCCAATGTGTTTGTGAGAGTGGTTTTAGAGTTAGAATCGGCACGTTATCTTGTAAAATTTTTTATCGTTTTATTGATGAAGAAAATAAAGAATAAATACGTTGGACTACTCCAAAAAATGAAATAGCTTTAGGACAAGAATTAGCCATGTCACATACAACGAGATTAAGATTATGACAACCACTTGGCATGTAAAATGCTTTGGGGTTTATATCAAGCAATCTTCTTTGCACCTCTTGCTCTTTGCCTTTCATAGTAGACCCATTATCATAACCTTGTCCTCGAACATTATTAATATCAAGTTCAAGATTTTTTACTACATCTAATAATTCATTGAAAATGCCTTTTCCACTAGTATCATCTACTTTAATAAATTCTAAAAAATATTCTTCGGTTTTTATTGGGTTTGTTGAAATATTAACACATCTTAGTACAAGTGACATTTGTTCTTGATGACTTGCATCTGGGGTACAATCAACTATAATTGAAAAATATTTTGTTTCATTGATTTTTTTAATAATATGATTTTTAATTTCAGTTCCTAGCAAGTGTATTAATTCATTTTGTATATTATGCCAAAGATAATGATTATGAATTTCACCATCTTGAATGTGTTCTTGCATTACTGGATCAAATTCAGAAATCATCTCAATCAAACTTAAAAAATTTCCATTATTTTCTTGGTAAATCTTTTCATTTTGTCCTCGACATGGTAAATTATTTTTACAAAGGGTTTTTACTACAGAAACAATTCTTAGTAATACTTTTTTCCAATGATCTTTTTCTTTGTTAATTTTTTCTTAAACTTTTTTTATCAATTGTTTTATTTTTTTAATAATCTCATTTCTAAATCAAGCCAAGCAATCATGTTAGTAATATGTTCATTGGTTGTTTCCTGTTTTTTAAGTTTAACTCTAAGATTTTTCCAGTCATCAGTTCCTTCATTAGCTAGTTGACTTATATTAGGCTTTGAATTAAACAACTTACAAGAAAAGCAAAATACTCTATTCAAGTCTTTTGAATAAACTAGCCATTTTCTATCATGTTTCTCCCCATTTGACAAGTTTCGTATATAATATGTAGTAGAAAAATGTCTAGAGTTTTCATCCTTAGGAAAATTTATATTGTTATATCTAATTAGACCTTTCTCTACTAATAAATCTCTTAATTTTGTATCAACATGTTTCCATTGAGCAGGGTCATAAATATTTGAAGGAATAGAATCAATTTATATCTTCAATATTTTTATTTCTTCTACGATTTTCACAAATTTCTTAACAATAACTATAGCAATACATTCTTGAGCACTATCATCAGTTTCCTTTTGATGGATGGTTTCATTATCTCCATATTCTTTTTGTTGTGTTTCTTGATTTATATTGTTATCGTTTGGTTCTTTTTGGTGTATTTCTCGATCATCTATAGATGTTTCACCTAAATTTTTTGTTATATTTTCTTTATTACTAGTAATAAATTTATTTAAAGATCCTTTTTGGGATTCAATCAATTTTTCTATTCTTCTTCTTCTTTTTTTTTTTTTTTGAAGTTCTTCATATCCAGACGCATATTTTTTATTAGACATATTTTATAGTAAAAAAAAGCAATATCACTCAAGTCTCAACGTCAGTATAGTACAGACGTACAGTAACACTGATGTGGCTATTTCTTTACCACACAAATACATATAAAATTAAAACTGAAAAATGAAATAATATAAAACTAAAAGACGTGAAACGGTGAACGATTTCAAAGTTACTTTACCTTCTTCCTGCTCACTGCCTTCTTCGATATTGAATATTCGATGCGACGACGCCTCAAGTGCAGCGATGCTGATGCAACGATAGGAGTGGTCTCGAAGGCAAATGCAAGTAAGATAGATCAAAATATAAGAGGGATCAGAATTCTAAATTAGAGATTGAAGTCGAGAGAGATGAATCATGAAGTAAATTCGTCAGGTATAAAAGGAGGCCTTTTATGTTCTGATTTTTTTTTATAGATGAATTGCAACGTTATTTTTTGGCTGTGGAGTTATAATCATTTATTGTGACTTTTGATTTTCCTAAGTGAAATTGAATCTACAGATTTTTATTGTGACTTTTGATTTTCCCAAGTGAAATCGAATCTGCAGACTTTTATTGTAACTTTTGATTTTCCCAGGTGACTTTTAATATTTTTTAAAGCTTTTTTCATTATGATGCCTTAGGCAACCATGGGGCCTTAGGAAACCGCCTAATCCGCCTAATGGACGAGCCGGCTTTGGTGGTGGTTGTTGCTGCTGTTGTTTTGGGGTTATTTTTACCCCGCAACTCTTTTTTCTATTGTAACTAGTGAAATTAGTCATGATGTCATCTTATCTTACAGCAGCAGTGGTGATTGTTGGTATGGTGTCCATCCCATATCCTTGTCATTGGATACAAAAAAGTGTCTCAATTTAATGGTGAAAAGTCTCAATTTACCATGGCTGGTTGAATATCTGGCAATATTTCATTTCCTGGGGAGATTTATAAACCACATAAGTATTGGGATATTCATTTCCTTGGGACCATGGCTTATGGGACATGAAATGGGTGGGCGGGGGAGTGTAGGTGGTGTTGGGGGAGATTTGGACCATTCACCTGTGGGCCCGACCTGCTATAATGGCTATTTCCTGGGAAAAGATCCCGCACATATATATTTTTTTCAAGAGGAATTTACCCCTCAGATCCCCAAAGGGCCCTATAACTCTCTAGAGGTGCCACGTTTTTAAAGGACATAGATAAGGGCCATAGGGTACGTTTTTGTATTTTTTTTTGTCGTTTATTAGTATTGTCGATATCGATAATTCGTAGATTTATACTTGGCGCAGAAGCTCCTTTTTCCCATTACTATCGACGATCCCTTTCCACCCATTTTTCCCCTTTCCCCTTTCCCTTCCTTCTCCATGCGCTCGACCCCCCTTTCCCAGTGGTCCCAGGGTTTGTGGTCCCACGTAGCTTGGCGCCAATTTTCGAAAGTGTCCACATGGAGGTGCGTTCATCTCTTCCTTTTTTTCCTATTTTGTGTCCTAGATTTTGAATCGTAACCTGGGTTTTGATAGGGTTTGTTTTGATGGATCTGGGCTGTGCTCAAGGTTCTTCTTCTTCTCCCCACATATCCAAACGGGGGATGTGCTCTAAGTTGTTCTTCTTCTCCAAATCTAACTAAACGGACCCCTACTCATCTTCTTCTTAAATGAAACGAGCTGATTTTTTTGCTTATTCTTTTTCTCCATGCTCTGTGTTTCCATGTGTATGGCCGAAGTTTTATTTTGTTTACATTGCACGATATTAGTTGTGAATTTTTTCCAAGTGTTTCCATGCGTTATTTCAGTCCTTATCAAACATGTTTTTCATTATTATTCCATTTGTTCTGTGTTTCCAGAACTTTGGATATCGCCCTGTGGCTGCGTCAAACTCCCTGAACCAGATATTTAGTCATTTGATTGATAGATATCTAAAATGAGTGTTAACTTCTCCAATGTAGTATTTGCCATTATCAGTGGCCATAAGAAAATAATAGTTTTCATTTTAAATTAAACCAACATTATTGAGGGTTGGCAAGTGATTTTGATGTGTGTGAAAAATGATCAAGGGTTGGCAATTGGTTCTCATGTTTATATTTCTTCATGTTTATTCACATTTTCATTGTTGCTAGAAAAGATTAACTTGGCATTTAAAATTGGCAATCTTTGCTTATATGTTAACATGATTGAGGGTTGGCAATTTGGTTTTCATGTGTGTGAAAAATGATAGAGGGTTGGCAACTGGTTCATGTGTTAATATTTTTTCATGTCTATTCACATTTTCGTTGTTACCATAAAACACTTGTATCATTTTTTTAGCATCCCTCAGGGTGAGACTTGTATCCAACAAGTTCATTCAGTTTTGACTTGACAAAACCAATATCTTAGCAACAGAGGCCCAGTTTGTCATCGTTTCTCCATTGTTTCCATTTCGATGCTGAGAGCGGGTTGTGTTCAAACCGAGTTGTGCTAAGATTGGGTTGTGCAGAACTTGTGGCGACTGCAATATGTTAAATCATTCTTCTTAAAACATGCCGCGTAGAACTTGTTTGGTAATGGGTTGTAACAAGGTACACAGTTTTAAGTTCAGAGGGGAGAAAATGTTAGAGAGTGAATGTTAGAGAGAGCATGGGAGGGAGAGAGTATAGTAAAGAGATGAGGGATAGACAGAGTAGAGAATAAAATAGTGACAGAGATAAAAGACAGGGAGTCAGAGGGGAGAAAATCTTAGAGAGAGAGTAGGGGAGGGAGGGAGAGAGAGCATGGGAGGGAGGGAGAGAGAGTATAGTAGATAGATGAGGGGTAGACAGAGTATAGAAGAAAATAGTGAAAGAGATGAAAGACTCAGAGTCAGAGGGATGAAAATCTTAGGCAGAGAGAGCAGGGGAGGGAGAGAGAATATAGTAGAGAGATGAGGGGTAGACAGAGTTGAGAAGAAAATAATGAAAGAGATTAGTGAAAGAGAAGAGAGGGAGAAAAAGAGGATAAAAAAGAAATGAAAGAAGAGAAAAAAAAAGGGAAAAAATAAGAGGGGGAGAAGAAATATATATAAAAAAAAGAAACGAATAAGATGTCGGTTGGGTGGGAGGAGAGGAGAAGGAAGAAAAGAGAAATAAGAAAAAGACAAGGGACAGAAAAATGAATAGCGATTGGGATTGTCTGGGTTCTATGAGAAAGAGAAAAGAAAGGGAAAGGATGGAGAAAACGAGTATGGGAAGAAGAAAGAAAGGAAAGATTAAAACAGGGTGGGTTAAGGGGTTAAGCAGTGGTGTGGCTGGGTGGGGAGTTTTTCAAATCCGATGAAACTATGTACCCCTGTTGAGGCCTTGATTAACTCGCTCTCTGAGACACATTAGGGATGAAAATAAAGGTTTCAAAAGTACTCATTAGTACTTCAAGTCTGTTAAAAATATATTATGTTTCATGAAACCTAGTTTTTATGAATGCACTCGTCACTATGTCATAACCTAATTTTTCCGGCATGACTTCGTGCTTCTAATTAGAACGATACATCATGCTTTATTGTTGTCTGATACTATTTCATGTATATTCTGTGTATGCTCATGTTCCCTAATGTTTTTTATATGTGCAGACGAATGAAGAACAAGTCCCCGAAGCTCCCAATACTCTCCTATACAACCAACGGTTTCATGTGTCCGAAGGAATTCGCCGTGGAGATGTATTTTCCCACAACTGCATTCTTCATTATTTCACAGGATGAAATATACTTTGTTATTGTATGTCATCATCTGCATACTAACAACCATTTCTTATTATTGTAAACACTAGGAGTTTGGGAGGCTGAGGTGCATACCTACAAATTTGGACAAGAATATATGGTCGCTTACAAAGCAACAAAAGCACTATGTGAGGCGGACGGGCCTCCACCATCTTATAGAAATAGACCACTTTGTCATAGATCATGCGCTTATCACTGCTCTAGTAGAGAGGTGGCGACCGGAGACAAACTCATCCCACTTTCCCTCGGGCGAAGCAATTGTCACGCTGAAGACGTTGCATATATATACGGTCTTCCCATAGATGGGCCGTTGGTTGTCTGACGTACTTTCGCTGAGAAGTTTCTTTTTCCAGTGTGTGAGGAGGTCCGTGGGATTACCCCCCCCCCCCCCCCCCCCCCCCCGGAAGAAGCTTGATTACGTGGGATTAAAAGTCAAATTTAAGTGGCTTGAAGACAACTTCAAGGTGGAAGAACTTGAGAAAAAGAAGAAGGAAAAGGAATACAAAGAGCTGGAGATCCGTGCACCACGTGAGTATCTATTCTTCTAGGTCTCCGGTCAAATTGTTACACATACTTCCGTGCCCGTGGACCGGCTTACCTACTAGAACTTTCAAAGAGTTTAAGACTTACGCATGGGCACCGACATGTCTTGCCAATCTCTACAGGATGTTGACCAATGCCTCCCGTTGGAATGTGGAGAATAAAATCGATGGAGATCAGAAGGATGATCATAATGGAGAGGTTGAAGGTCAGCAACTGAGGACACCAATCAGGCCTCTACAGATTTTACAGGTGATTGTTATAATTACTTTCCTTCAATATTATATTGTATGTAACTCGCCGTCTTTTATGACATGGTGTAGATATGGGCTTACACCAGGATGCGAATCGGAAAGTGTCCTGAACCTAAAGAATCTTGGAAGGTGGACATTCAAGTAATGTTTGGATCATCTTAAGTTTGGGTCTTAACATCTTTTGTCTTAAGCGCTAAGACAAAAAAAAAAACTAAATAAGATTGTTTGTATGCAATAACAACATGTCTTAAGCGCTAAGACGACTTGTTATTTAAGACGAGATTTATCTTAATTCTAGGAGCTCGAAATCCAGCTCCTGGAATTAAGACCCCAACATCTTAACCGGTAAGATAGTTCAGGACTTTAAAATAATTTTAAAATTTCCGTAATAACCCCCACCAATATCAACGATTGCAGCCCTAATCTTTCTATCTCTTTGGTTGCTCCTGCGTCTAAAACGAAGCTCTTTCCTGTGCGACAAGCAACATCGGTCTCCTTCTTCTTGTCTTGGATCCAAAAGCCAATGGTAAACTCTTTTCTCATCTTCCTTCCCTTCTCATCCCCTCTCTTTTCTTGGTCTTGATTAGGTTTTTGCCTTTGTTTTAAGCACTTTAGTAATTCATAAACCCTGGTACTGGTAGCTAGAAATATATGCTCATGGCACATCAAAAAAATTTCCATTTTTAAGGATTTATTACTGGATACAGAACCATGATGCACAGAGACTACACGGTATTTGAAAAGTCATTCTATACAAGAGGAAAACATTGACCTAGACCAATGATCACCATGGATGGGAAATGATCCAAAAAAAAATTCAGATTCAACAGTTCCAGCCACTAATCTTAGGTTACAAAACATATTTTCTCCACCACTATACCATATGTCGATGTTTTCAACGTGATGATAAAAAAAGATATATAAAAAAAATTGCGGAGGGGTGAGGGGTGAGGGGTGAGCTTTGAGTGGGCATAAAGTGAACCAATCATATCATAATTCAGAATGTTGATGTGCCACTTACGTAATGGCTTTGAACCTGGCCACTACTGATAAAAAAAACCCATGTTCTTAGATCATACTACAAACAGATGATTAAGTATGCATGCTAGAGAAGGGCCAAAGAATAGATTTTTAGAACCTTCCAATCTTTAAGGCTCTCAGAATAGCCAATTTGCAGCACGGCTTACAGATAAACGATCTCAGCAAATGGTTTCATTTTTATAGAATAGTTAACAGGACACTACACAAACAAATCAGAATCCCATAGCTCCCCTTTTACCACTACTGTGCTTAACACCCCTGTGTCTGTGTTACACGAGTAAAAAAAATTAGAACAGGTCCTTGTAGACACCTCATTTGGCCCCTATGATAGCCTTAAACACCTATCATATATAGTGATGCCCCCATTTCACCCATAATTGAATGATTGATGGAATAATTCAGATTAATTAATGACAATGAAGACGCTTGTTGATAGTTTTAGACTTAGTTCAACGACTTCTAGAAATTCGTGAGAAGAAAGCCGAATCGCATCGAGATCTCGAGTCCCACACACCTTTCACACAAGAAGCAGACCACAACACTATTCAAACCTCTTCCGGACCACTTAAGACATGCTTAGGCCAGTTCTTACAAAGATTATACTTAGCTTGCCTAAATGCCACCCCATTACCCTAAGTTAGGAAGCCAGATCCATTGATCCAGAGGTTCCCCTCTTTTCTCATCCCTAATCATTAGGACAGTTGGACCCTTGGATTCTTCACTCCAAGAGCTTTCCAACGGTATATAGAAAGTCCAAATCCGATAAGCGGATCAAAAGTTATGAGTTTTCGAAGTTTGCCTTAGAAAGGGCGATGCAAATCCATCTAGGCACCACCCAAGTGGCGCCCACCCTACTCAAATCCACCTAGGCGCCCCAGGCTGGGCGCCCACACTAGCCATGATCACCTAGGCACCCCATGTGTGGCGCCCACCCTCCAAAATTATTAGTTTGGCCTAAAACGGACAGGAACCACTCAACGTAGGGACCAAACTCCGAAAATGAATCGACTCCATCTAGGCACCACCCAAGTGGCGCCCACATACTTCATTCCATCTAGACGCCCCATGTGTGT
The DNA here is from genome assembly GCA_012931725.1 of Litsea cubeba. Lineage (NCBI taxonomy): Eukaryota > Viridiplantae > Streptophyta > Magnoliopsida > Laurales > Lauraceae > Litsea > Litsea cubeba. Next base: position 33,557,309 of record CM022946.1, read on the forward strand.
TGCCCACACTCTTCAGTCCACCTAGGCACCACATGTGTGGCACCCACCCTCCTATTCCACAAATTCAACTTAGGGCAGCCCGCAACCACTCCAAGCCAAGACCCACACCTTTTCCATCTAGGCACCACCCTTGTGGCGCCCACACTCCCCAGTCCACATAGGCACCCTGTGGTGGGCGCCTACCATGTCCAGTCCACCTGGGCACCACCCTTGTGGCGCCAAGTCAATTAAGTGCTAGTGTAGGTTCCCTCAGTTGAACATCTATCCATTCTATCCCGACTTCAGATGGGACCAAACCTTGAGAATGATCCGAACCACGTAGGCTCCACCCCATGGGCGCCTACCATGAACTAGTCCACATAGGCGCCAGCCCTGTGGCGCCCACCCTATGCAGTCACCTGGGCACCACCCCATGGGCGCCCAACCTATTTTCTAAACCCTATTTTTTACCAAAACACTTAGGCTGCCTTGGGATGCGTGAAACCTTCTAGAAACACGAACTAATGAAGCCCTAGCCCTCCTAATTAAACTCATCCCAAACCTCTATTCAAGGATCTCTTAACCTCATTTACAAGGGAGCTAGCCTAAAAAGAGAGAAAAGTATAGATTATAAGCAAGAGAAGAAAGGTACCACCATTAGAGAGAAAGCTTCAGATCTAGAGAAGAAGAAGAAGGGGAAATAGAGGAGGAGACTTCCATATCTTCAACTAGAGCTATGGTTCTTCGCGTAAGCTTCGTTCTAGGAACTTGAAAAGTGTGATTCTAACCGGTATTCCTAGATCTTTCTATTCTTTTATTGCATTTTATCATCATCTTTGTTTAGAAACATGCCTAGGATCATTTATGCATCATAGATCTATATTAGTTCTTGATAAAAATGGTATCAGCATCTCATCACATTAATAACATGTTTAGATTCATACTAGTGGTGTAGACCTACATTGATTTCGTTGTTCTAATTGCTTAACTAAGTTAGATCTTGCATTTATAGCATCATCATAATCATTTAGATTGAGGAGATCGTAAAAGGCCCTCAACAGAAAGGCTGGGCGCCACCCCCTAGGCGCCTACGCTATCTCAGAAGGCTGGGCGCCACCCACTGGGCGCCTATCGTCTCTGGATTGGCTAGGCGCCACCCTCTGGGCGCCTAGGTTTAGGTTTTGGATCTCTACTTTTTACATCATTTTCTCGTAGATTTGTTAGTTGCATCATTAGTAGTTCGCATTTGGACATCCGCATCAGTTGCTGAATATCGGAAATTATGTTGAAAATCTTAAGACTATTGTGCATTCGTTGCGATTCTTTGAAAACCCTGACTGAACAAGGTAGGCGCCACACGACTTTTCCACCTTTGTGCATAATTTTCGATCTTCCGCATTTAGTTCTTAGAAATTGCATAACAATGATATGTTTGCTTGCTTGATATGTTCTGAATTTCAAATTATCGTTTCTATCACACACCACCATATCATTTGAAACATAAATTCATAACTCAAAAAAAATCATAAAACATAAAACTACTTCTTCTCTTTCCTTACTCTCTAGTAAATTAGAGGAGAAACCAAAAAACAAATTAAAAGAAATACAAAGAAAACCCAAAAATAGTAGGTAGATAGCCTAGGTTATCAAATCTCGTGCCTAAGTAAGATAAACCCTAAGATTAGCTAAAATATCATAATTGATTAACTTAAAAATTGCCAAATCATTAAGAACCCTAAAACAAACAATCTAATTAACTTGGACTAAAATTGAATTAAGGAATCACTAAGATTGTTTAGGGAACCGCTTCACCTCCTTTGAGCCTAGCTTGCTTATTCACTAAAAGTCCCAAATTGAGGATTAAACATAATAATTAAGGCTCTAATCTCACACCAATTAATACATTAAATACCTTTAATCCAAAAGATCTTGAGACCTTAATTAATTCGAATTAAAAATAACTAAGAACTTAATTAAAAACCTAAAACCTAAAACAAATCCATCTGGGCGCCACCCCCTGGGTGCCCATTCTGCCACATCCACCTGGGCACCAATCCCTGGGCGCCCAGCCTATTCATTCCCTAAGAGGCCCCACTTGGAATTTAATCTAATTAATTAAGACTTTAACCAACTCCAATCAACACACTAAAATACTCTTAACTTGAAAGACCTGAAATTTTAATCAACTTAAACTCGAATCCACCTAAGAAGATACAAAACCAACAAACCCTAAAAAATATCCATCTAGGCGCCACCCCCTGGGTGCCCTACCTGCCAAGTCCATCTGGGCGCCACCCTCTGGGCGCCCATCCTATCCTGTCACTAAGACACCCCAATTCAAACGAAACTCGAATCAACACATAATAAAACATTGCTAAATTAAAAGACCTAAAACCTTAATCAATCTAAACCTGAATTAATCTAAAACGAACACACAACACAAAACCAAGACAGACATCCACCTGGGCACGACCCCCTGGGCGCCTAGCCTTCCAATCCATCTGGGCACCACTCCCCTGGCGCCCATCCTATCCCTTCACTAAGAAATTCCTAATTAAAACTTCTAATTAAACCAACCCGAATTAACACATTAAAACACTTTTGGACTTAAGAAACCTGAGGCCCTAATCAATTCACCCTCGAATTAACTTAAAGAATATTGAATCAACTCAAACCACAAGGCAGTCACCTGGGCACCACCCCCTGGGCGCCTGGCCTATCAATCCACCTGGGCACCACCCTCTGGGCGCCCAGCCTGTGAACTCCACCTAGACTACCCATTTCTTGGAAACCATCAATTAAAAATCAAACCTAATTAATTGAAACCTAGTTCTTTCCCAACCAAATATGAAGAAACACTCTCCATCAAATATACATTCCTATCAATTCAAACATGAGTTGACCTAAGAATCACAAAACCTAACCGAACCATAGAACACATCCATCTGGGCGCCACCCCCTGGGTGCCCATCCTGCCAAATTCACCTGGGCACCACACCCTTGGCGCCCAGCCTACTCTTTTTCAGAAAAGCCCCAATTCACAACTTAGTCCGATTAATTAACACTCAAGCCAATCACAATCAACATAACAAAACACTTTCAAACATAAAACACTGAAACCGTAATCAATTCGGATTTAACACCCAAAACCCTTTGGAACCAACCAAACCATAAAGATTCCACCTAGGCACCAATCCCTTGGCGCCTATCCTATCAATCCACCTGGGCACCACTCCTTGGGCGCCCTGTTTATCAATCCACTTAGGCACTACTCCTTGGGCGCCCTGTTTATCAATCCACTTAGGCACTACTCCTTGGGCGCCTATCCTATCAATCCACCTGGGCACTACTCCTTGGGCGCCCAGCTTATCAATCCACTTAGGCACCACTCCCTGGGCGGCTATCCTATCAATCCACCTGGGCACCACCCTCTGGACGCCCAACCTACACTTCAACCCTACCACCAATATTAACACTTTATAACTTGAACTAATTAAGACCAGAACCTAAATCAATCCTTGGACCCAAGGACCAGTAAGTAACTCCCATCCGGAATAGTTGAAAACCATAGGCAACCCACCTGGGCACCACTCCCTGGGCACCCATCCTGCCAACCCACCTTGTTGACACCAAAAATGACACCATATGAGATCTAAGCCATTTCAAAAGCTTAAGGTCCCATGGGTTAGGCCATATGAGCCAGGTTTGACCACCTAGGCACAAAAAAAAAAAAAAAAAAAAAAATTTGGGCTTTTAGTCAAAGAGAAATCCCTCTTACCAAGAGCATACAAAAATGGTTCCATGCCTCTTTTGAGTTGATTGGACCATACAAAGAAAATTCCAAAGCCCCATGAGCTTCCAAAAATCAAACCATCCAGCCTCATATACCAAATTGAGCCAAAATCTTGAAATTGACATTCCACAAAAATCAAACCAAATCCTGGTCCCCTAACTTGCCACATACAGCTTGTTGGGTCATAAGACCAAAACCAAAAACCAAAACCTGATCCCCTAACTTGCCACATATAGCCTGTTAGGTCACAAGATCAAAACCAAAATTGATCCCCCAACATTCCACATACAGCTTGTTGGGTCACACGATCAAAACCAAACCCGACCCCCTAAGCTGCCACATACAGCCTGTTAGGTCACAAGGTCAAAACCCAATTCCACATCCCTGATGTCATCTTCAAAACTCTACCTCGAGATAGTACGTGATCCCTTTCACTACCATAAAATTTCCCTGGAAGCTCAAAAGGCTACAAATACCAAAAAGAAAGACTGCTCAAAGACTCTTGGTCAAGTCACAGGCTCTCCTTCAAAAATCTCTTCGAGGCACATCGACTACAAAAGTTAAGCAACTCGTCGCTGTACCTCGAGGGGGCATTTGTTGACACCAAAAATGTCACTTTGCCTCTTCAAGATCCAAAGAGCTACATGAAGTCGCAACCTGCCATAAATAGGCAATGCTACTTCCAAAAAATCAAATCTTGTCAGAATCAAACAAAAACTGCAAGATCCTTCAAGGCAGCCAAAAGAGGAGTACACAAGAAGTTTCGGGCCATTTCAAAATCATTTGGCCTAACTTCGTTTCTCCGACAGCCGAAAAGGAGCTCTCGGCGGCGAAAGCATCGGAGATACCAAATCTTCGATCAGAGCCGATGGATGGTCTCAAAATACATCCAAAAGGCTCCACGTCAAGTTCCGAGTCAAACCGACAACGTTTGACCCTACATCAACCCTCGAACAGCTAAATCAAGCCTCTCGGCAACAAGAACCGCCGAGGCCATCACTCATCAGATAGAGCACATGGACGGCTTCAAAATGCTTACAAGGGGCTGCACGTCAAATTTCAGGTCATTTCGACAACATTTGACCATAGTTTGACGCTCGGAAGCCAAATCAGGCCTCTCGGCGGCAAAGCTCTCCGGGACCATAGTTTCCAAGACAGAGCCTATGGATCATCTTAAAATGACTCCAATGGGTTCCCTGTCAAATTCCAAGTTAATCGGACATCGGTTGACCGCACATCAAACCGCAACATCTTCATCGCGACAAAAGCGAGTCTACTGGTGATAGGACCCCAAACGGCTTCAAAACTCAAACAAAAGCCTATGGTTGGTCTTATTTATTGCTCAGGAGGCTTCACACCAAATTTCAGGTCATTCCGACATCGTTTGACCCAGTTTCAGCTTCTGACGGAAAATCGGCAGCTCTGCGCTGGTCTTCTGCTTTCTCAAGAAATTGGAAACTTTGCAAAATAAAATGCAAGGATTCTCATCAGGTTTCCTACAGGGAAATCAGGCCAATAAATGGTCAAAATTTTCAAGGAAAAATACAGAAGAAAAAAGAATCGAAAAACAGTAAAAACGGACACAAAACGGGACGAAAAGGGGAAAAAAAAACCAGGGTCGCCGGCGACCATGGAGCCCGGGATCGCCGGGAAGGCCCCGGAAACCCCGGTTTTCGCCGTTTTTTCGTGATTCGAAGCATCCAGCCTCTGGTAGTTTCCAAAACTCATACTTTTGAGACACCAAATCCTCTGACATCTGTCAAAAATACGGGTCAATCATCAAAAGTATCGAAAACAACATTGATCGCCACCCGGTCAACCAAAAAAAAAGTGTGCTTTCTACCCGACCGATCGAGAAATCGACAGGACAGATGGCACTGACCCGCTGTTGGCAACCAACACCTGAAGTCACATGGTCATCCGATGTCGATCTACATGAAGATCCATCGATGATCATTACCAGAAGAATCCCAAAAGACGCGGCACGGCCCGTGACTCTTCAACTGCTCGGCGACCACTTAATGCGATTAATTGACTAACTTTATTACAGTCATTAATCCATTTCTTTGGATGGACCAATCAGAAGCAAGCATCCGAGAGTTACAAGTCAAGAGATTAATGGCATTTAACCCATGAAACTCCTCCCATCATGGCGATTAAAGGCGATTAAATGCCCTCAATCTCCTCCTGCCAATCAGAAGCCAAGAAAAAGGAGTTACAAAATAAAGATTTAAATCCTGTAACTCCTCCCATTATGCGGCTTAATGACAATAAAAGCCCATAAACCCTCCTAAATGGCTACCTAAAAGCCTATAAATAGGAGAGCTCTCCAAGAAGAAAGAGATCAGAGAAAATCACAGACAGAAACACAGACAAAGCACAGAAATTCAAAGAAGGAAAAGAGAGAAAACTCTGCGGAAATACTACACCGACCACCTCTACAAGGTGACAAAAGTCCCTTGGGGGTACCCCCCCCCCCCCAAGGTCCTTGCCTTCTCCTTCTGCCTCCAATGGCTTAGATGTGGTTTTTCAGCCCGTCTACTCGGTTGTTTATTGGACATAGGATCTCCTTTTGGTCTTTGTCCTCTAAAAACCTGAGGTTATAGCCAAGCCAAGCGAATCAATAGCATCCTCTGTTCTCATCTGCATGGATGATGGCGAAGCCCACATATGGCTTGCGACCGTCAATCTAAATGGGTCCCCCACAATCTCCTGAGAAGTTAGATCCTCCTTTTCTTGCTTTTCATTGTAGTTTGTATTATTTTCAAAAGCGACAAAAATCACAACTCTTGTCTTTCATTATTGATAAGGATTGTAAATCGGCTATAAACGCCAAAATCGGCTATAAACGCCAGAAATCGGCTATAAACGCCAAAATCGGCTATAAATGCCAAAAAAATCGCCTTTTACGGCAAACCAAGAAAAATGTCTCTTTTCTTAAATATATGTGCAATGGAAAACTTGAAAGAAGTTGATTTCTTTTTTACTTGCTAAGGTTGATCTCCGGATCACCACTTGCAATTCCGAGTAAAATAGAAAATCTGGCACACCCACACAACAAAAATGTTGATGCACGCCTCTACCCCCCGGTTACGAAAGGGTCGGACCCAACGGACTCCCACGTCCGCCGACCTCAGTAGAACCGAGCAGGAGCGCGGTCCATCACACCTGGGCACCACTCCCTGGGCACCCATCCAGGCAATCCACCTAGGCACCACTCCCTGGGCGTCCATCTTACCAATTCACTTGGGCGCCACCCCTTTGGTGCCTATCCTCCCACTTGAATTAAAACACGAATCCTCGTTTTGTTTCAAAATTAAGATCCACATCACTTTGACATTAGAACATCAGAGACATCAAAACATTTCTCAGACTAAAACATAGCTCATAAAACCCCCAGAATCCCGAAAAGAGATTGAAAAGTCTGAAAAACATAATCTGTCAGGATAGGCACCACCCTCTGGGCGCCTACCATGTTTTAATCTCAAATTGTGATTTTCGATTACTCTTTGGAATTCTGATTTAAATTTAAAATAACAGAACCTTAAACACATTAACCAGAACTTTAAAACATCCCCAAACCACACTCAATCAAAACCACAACTCAAAACAAATCGAATCAATTAAGATCTTACCCAACAAACTGCTTAGGCGCAAGAATTATCAAACTTTGGCTATTTGCACCCTAGGATTAAATTGGATTACCTTGTTAGGTAGCTTAGAGCGTTAGGCTTCACCCCATCTCTCTTCCTGTTCCGTTAGGGAATTGGGAGAGCTAATGTGGGCGATCTAGGACCTTAGGTTAGGGTTAATCCGATGATCAGTAATAAAGCATTAATTACGTAAATCCAAGTAAATCCCCTAGTTAGGCCCTTCTAGCCCCATATAAAAAATCCATAAAAACTATAAAACCAACAAAATAAACCCAAAAATATTTTTCCTTTATTTCTTCCTCCACCTCAGGTGCCAGATATTTAATTGAACTTAATGATAAAAGGAAATGAAGAACTGACTTCTAAAATTGAATAAATGAGAATGATGAGATGAAATGAGTGATTTCGCACACACTTTTTTACTTCGGCCCATCGGCCACCCTTAAACAATCACGGCCCATCGGCCACCCTAAAACAAACACTGGCCCATCGGCCACCTCTAATCAATTACGGCCCATCGGCCTTTCACTTTTATCACTCGTGTATCGCACACGAAAAACACAGAAATCACAAGTCAAAATCTCATTTGCATCATCATTTTGGTTTGAAAAGTCAGCCTTTAAGCCTTATTTGCCAAGGGATCTGAAGGGCGTACCCGGGAACGGGGCCAATCCTCTTCTTAAATATTTGGCACCTCCCCCTTTTATTTTTCTTTACTTCAGTTATTTTACTTGGATATACTATCAGTTTGCTGTGTGAGGATTAACCTTTATTTGGACTTTAACTCATGACCCTGAATTGACCATATATTAAAGAGACCCAAAGAGACCCAAATTAATGTGATAGGACAACCGTCGTGTGTTTCAGGCAGCACATTAGACAAGAGAAAGAACCCACCCACTTATTTTCTCCCCATATTTCTTCGGCTTTTGTCGAAGAACGGTGTTACGGCCATTACCGTAGCTGGCGATCGTGATCCATTGATTTTTTAGGGTAGTCGGAATCCTCATTTTCGATGTAAAATCTAAATAGCATATATAGATGAATAGAGATTTCCCCACACAAAACTTTCTTTCTTTTTTTTGGGGGGGGGGGTCGAAATTCAGATCCGACAGTCCTCAAACTAGAAAGAGAAATATCTTCGAAAATAAAATTAGATCGATTAGTGATTGGATGGCTTGTTTTAAATAAAAACAGGATTTCCACAGGTGATATGAACTATAATTATAGTCAATATAAAAATGCTATGATACTCTTGTCCATGGCAATGAGCAGTCATAATTAGGCTTTACTGTTTTGTTCACAAAGAATTTAGACTGATGACTACAACATCGAGGATTGATGCATTGTGAGCTTAAGATTTGAGCAATAAAATTTTATTGTTATTCAATGTTGTTATTGAATGTTACAGAATGTCAGAAAAAGCGAGGACTAATGAAAAAGTCATACACTGTGTATCTTGAATTATGCAGCCAGACTGGCGTTGGGATCAATGAAGAGACTCAACTGTAACAATGGATAACGAACGATGGGATGATTACATAGAGGTAATATATAATTTTGAATATAAATGTATCACTTAAATCCTCCTACATACTTACATATTTTATATTATATGGCAGAAAAACCCAGATGCAAAAATATTCAGATCAAAACCATTGTCTTTTCCTGAAGAAATGAAAAAGCTATTTGACGGTCCTTCTACTACAGGTGAGGATAAACGGTCTCCATTTACTGGAGAACTGCCAAGTGGATTAGAAGATAATCAAGTAGAATCAACAGTTGATTTAACTATTGATGATGACGAGTCGAAAGGTGATGCTATCGATGAGACCGTTGAGGTGAAGAGTGAAAGCATCATCGAACAGGCTAGGTCCAAAGTAAAAGGAAAGGTCTTAAAAGGTAGAAGGAGCTCAACTTCCTCTAGTTCTGACCCTCAAATTGATCGTATTATGGAATTGATTGAGGAAGAGAGTAGAAATAAAAAAGTAAGGCAACAAGAAGTTATCAATGAAGAGAAACCAACTCTTGAAGAATGCATCGAAGTCCTTCGAGCGATGGATGGAATGAGTACTTCAAACCCATTATACATTGTGGCTTTTAATGAGTTTGAGAAGAAGTATAATCGTCAAGTGTGGATGATGTTGGATGATGATGTGGCGAGGAATGGATGGCTAGAAATGAAGTCTAGAATGGGAAAGTATCAGTCATAAGATGTGTGAAGTTTAATAATTTCCATATTTATGTTTTTTATACTGTTGTTACCTTTTCTCTAAATTTAGGTGTGGATTATGTGTTAATTAATTTCTATGTTTTAATCTTTTTAGTATTTTATATGTTGGGAATTATGAACCATTATATGATGAGTTTGTATGTTTTAATTTTTAGTATTTTTTTAATGAACCTTTTGGATTAATGCTTATATTTTAACAGGTGTGATCTAATGTCTCGTTTATGCCGACTTATCAAGATTGCATGTATAATCTTGATGATACGCCGACCAAGAAGAATAATGAGACAACCTTGTAGGACTTCCATACTCTCAGACCATGAATGGGTTGTCTCAATAATCAATGGAAATCCCCGCTTATGCCCAGAGCTCTTTAGGATGGAATCACATGTGTTTGTTCGTTTTTGCTATGTTTTTAGCGAAAAAGGTTATCTCAAGGATACAAGACACATTAGTGTTGAAGAGATGATTGCCATGTTTATTACTATAGTGGGCCAAAATCATAGGAATTGAATACTTCAAGACAGGTTCCAACATTCAGGCAAAACAATTAGTCGTCATTTCCATAAAGTTCTTAAGGGGATGTTATTATTTTCAATGGAGATGATTAAACCTCCGGACATGACTAAAGTTCCAACCCATATTGAGAACAATCCTCAATTTCAACATTTTAAGGGTTGTTTTGGTGCTATTGATGGAACTTTAGTGCATGCAGTTTTACCTATCGGTGATCAAAACCGATACATAGGAAGGAAGGGAGATTGCATGCAAAATGTTGTGGCAGCTTGTGACTTCAATATGCTTTTTACATATGTCATCGCCGGATGTGAAGGTACTGCACATGATTCACGGATATTGATGGATGCAATGACTGATCCTCGCCTTAACTTTCCACACCCACCTACTGGAAAGTACTATTTGATAGATGTTGGGTTCTCCAACATGCGTGGTTTCCTTGCTCCATACCGTCAATGTACGTACTGGTTACCTAATTTTAATGCTAGGTGACCATGTACGAAGCAGGAGCTAACTATAGGCATTCCCAATTAAGAAACGTGATAGACCATTCTTTTGGGGTACTCAAAGCACGTTTCCCCATTTTGAAGAGGATGCCAAATGGTTTCAAATTTGGTGTGCAAACAGAAATAGTTGTGGCTGCTATGACCCTTCACAACTTTATAAAGCAGGAACAAATAGCGGACAATCTATTCGAGGAGTATGGGTCATATGATGCACACATTGAAGAAGTGGAAATTTTGCACCTTCTCATGACAATTTAGTTAACCAACATATTTTGGATGAGATGGGAAGCTATAGAAATATGATTGCAGATCTATTATCCTTAGGGTACAGTAACATTTTTTATTTTTTATTTTAATTCCTTTACATTTTCATTTTTAATTTTTTTTAAGTTGCTTTTTTGAAAAAACTTTGATTCTAACTATTGGATTCGAATATGTTTCTAAAAATATGCAACAATTATGTCTAGAACTGCCCTTTATGCTCTTGTGATGGGGGTCCAATGAAGAGATTCAAGGCAAATACTGTAAAAAATCGTGAGAAATGGTTTTACAAATATCCAAATTTTGAGGTAAATTTCATACTAATTTTTTAATGATTAATATTATTCTAAACTACTTTTTTTTCATTTTGGCAAAACCATAAAAGGAGCATTTAAATGGGACAATGAGACTAATGAGTAAAAGCTTTTGTTTGTATGCTCCAAAATTTTCAAGTTAAAGGGAATCACCGCCAAGTGCAAATAGTTCTAGATGTGGACTCAAAAGTGTTTTTGTGGCTTTGGTTGTTTTTTTTTTTTTATCATTTTGGTGGTCGTTATAGTGATGTGTCTTTAGTCCTTTTGTAAGCAAACTATTATTAAAGTTTATGTAATAATGTTGGTGATTATGACGTGGAACATGTATTGTGATAGTTAAAACATTATTTTTTTTAGTTTAGAAAAACGAGTATAGAGTGTAGTGGGCATTGTCCGAGTTTAAAAAGAAACAAATTTGGAGTGTCACAGATGTTTTTCAGGCATAAAACCATTTTTTTCAAAATGACAGAAATTACCCTTAACTTAAGACATGGATAAGATGCATTACCAAACAGTCTTATTCAATTCAGATCTCATAGCGTTCGGGTGTTGCCAAAATGATCTTATTACAGAACAGCTAATCAGTTCTTAAACTCACAACTCTAATAAGATCTTAAACTCACAGATCTTTTTCAGACAGATAACACGTCAAAAAAATAAGACGATCCAGACACACCCTCAGTTCCCACTCTTTAAGACGTGGCGAAAGAGACTGCCTAAAACCCCAGCCCTCTCTACAGTTAAGGAAGTCAGAAGGCAATTAAATAATCTGAAATCTGACGGGGTAATCGCCGAATTAACATTTCTCTATGCATCATTGTTTTCGACGTTCATATAGTAGCTACCCAATTGTAGTTAATACCCTTTCTGATGTCAAATGCAGTTTATTTGACAACCTTATTCTGGGTTTGACAAGAGTTCCATTCGAAGCTTTCAAAAGTCGACCAAAGTCTCATAAGCTCGCCAACCATCCTTGTCTACTATTGGATCATAGAGCGTCACAACACATGGCGGGTTATGAAACAGTTTGGGCTAAAGCAACTAGTCCCACCACCATTCGACCTTCCAATTCTAAGACGGGAAAGAACATACTACACAGTTGTTGATTACAAGAAAGATATGGATGAAAACATTACATCGTTGTGGGTGGCAAGAGCCTAGCTCAGACTACAGGGTGATGTATGTAGTGTGGCAGAGCAGTCAGCCCAGTATCTGGAATGGTATAGTGAAAACTCCATCTTGATTATTGGTAGGGGAGAGGAGCCCAATGCGGATAAGAAAGAGGCTGGCCATGCGGAGGGATCTAGGAAACAAGATAAACCCACCATCCCACAGAATCATGTACATCTATATCTTATTTACATTGAATCGACAAGTTTGCATTTCTCTTATTTTCTGGATACCAGTCATGTTTATTTGTGCTTGTACATTATTATGGTCCTTGTTGAATGAGCTTGATCCGGAGTCTAATAGGCTGCAATTTTGTCTTTCTTTTCAGGCTTAAGATTTGGTGGATCGGATAGAACGCTAGTTCAAGCGGGCTGCGCACAGGAACACTCCTCTGGAGAAGCTGGCTTTGTCAATTGGGTAAGTTTAGGGCTAGTTTTGGGACAAATTGGGAGGACTTCTCATTCGAGGGCTGTAGCAGCTCGCAATCCGATGAGGATGTCAATAAAAAGAAGGAAAAAACCTATACACATAAGAAGATGCTTGCTGTGAAGAGCTCGGTAAAAATAAGAAATAAGGCGTCGAAAAGAAAAATGATTATCATTCACGAAACCCCACTATTGATGATAAAAGAATCCAGCAGCAGGCCGCATTCACCTGAACAAGTTCAAGAATTTGTTCAAGACTTGCCTCAAGGTATTTGTTTTGAATCCGGTGTCCAACCATGTGAAGAATCTGTTTGTACCCCGCCAATAAGCAGGGCATTGTTCAGCTCACCATTGTCGGTTTCAAGTTAATCTGCTCTTGCGGTTTCAGCCCCTATGGCAACACTTGTTTCACTAGTGTGGAGGATAAAACGGCTACTGCGGATGTACAAGATACCAGTGAAGTTTGAAGACTACGCTCATTCAATTGTTCAAAATGACTACGTATTGTCCGATGGTGACAAGTTCTTTCTCAAAGGTCTCAAAGAATATTATGCGGCCAGGTATGAAATGGGAAATGTTTTTTGGCAAACGTCTATGTACATATGGAAATAAACCAATATTCATGTCTTATTCAGAGAAGTATCTCCTCTCTTGTAGGAAAGATGAGCTGGACTAGATTTGTACGTTGGTGAAGGCGGATGATCTGAAGAAGATTCTTGATGAGGGAACATGGATGGACATGAACATCATCTACTTTTACTTCAAGATCTTGAGAGAAGGATGTGACAACTATTTTATTGCCGACCCAAGTGTTTGTGTAAGTAAAATGATGGTACTGCTTTCTTCAAGTAGATTTGTTGAAACACTAATTGTTCAATAAAACTATATTCTTAATGCTGCATGCAGAGCTGGTGGCGCAATGGGAGTGACTCTGCGGTGGAAGTTGTATTTGGGAAACAAGGACACAGAGTATTCGATGCCAAGGAAGCACGCACGTTGGTCCTCATTGTCCACCACAGGTATCATTTCACGCTACTGGTCAACTACGTTGACGAGAAGAGGTGGGAGTTCTACAACAGCATGGATAAAGATCTTCGATCAATGAAACATGCTGAAAATTTTGTAAGTTATTTGTCTCATGTTGTTCAGCTTGTCTTCTACTTTTACGGTTTCGGGAACATGACGAGATAGTTTTCTTTCATGTTTACTTTCCTTTCAATATATATTGGAATCCTCATTAATTCTATACATTGCCAGAGGGGATGGTTGAATGAGAGGTACAGTCACTTCGGTTGGAACGACCCATTTATGTGGGAATGGCTCGAGAGGACAGACATCCCTCATCAGGAAAATTGCAATGATTGTGGAGTATTTGCAATGGCCTTCGCTGCTCACTGTGTGCAACGACTGCCCTTCAAGTTCAATCAGTCCCATATCCCATATTTTTGAAGCAAAATAGTTGTAGAGATTTTCAAGAGGAGTTGGCAATTGAATGCCAACAGGCTAGGCTTGACTGATTTGACAGATTCCCCATCAAGATGAGTTGTCGATATCGACAGTTTCTATGATCAACAATTTAACTTGTCCATATCGACAACTTCTGTGATCATAAATGCATTGTAGGTAATAACTGCATTTCAGTTATATAGCCGATATCGACAACTTCGATGAACATAGCTGTATTGCAGGTAAAAAATGCCTTTCAGTTATATAGCCAATATCGACAACTTAACTTGTCGGTATCGATAGTTTTTGTAACCATAGTTGTAGTCCAGGTAGAAACTGCCTTTCAGTTATATAACTGATATCAACAACTTAACTTAACGGTATCGATAGTTTATGAGGCACTACACTGCAAGTAAGACAAGTATCTTGAAGAGTAATTGTTGATATCGATTAGTGAGGATGTCGATATCGATGGTTTCTATCACCATTACTGCTATACATTTGGAATTGTCTATTCTCCCATAACTGCTCTTCAATAGAAACTACCTTGAAGAATTTATTTACATTAACAAGCTTAAGACTATTTTGTTCAGAAGGAGCTGTAAAAAGTAGAGCCACATCCAAACCAAATGGGACGTTGTTGTTGTGCTATATTTCCAATAACCATGTACATAACAGGACGACCATACAAAATATCCACATATATTTTCAATTACAACCCCAGAAGATTACAATATGACTATATACTTCCAACCCTTCTTATTTACAGTAGAGCCATACGAAGGTTTTGAACGACCCAAAAAATTCCTAGACAACTGTCCTTGCTTACAATGGGACTATAAGCATCATCTTAATCCACCTAAAAAATACCATGCAAAAACTTCCACCTACGTCCCATCAACCCTTTGTTGACACCAAAAATGTCACTTTGCTTCTTCAAGATCCAGAAAACTGCATGAAGTCGCAACCTGCCATAAATAGGCAATGCTACTTCCAAAAAATCAAATCTTGTCAGAATCAAATAAAAACTGCAAGATCCTTCAAGACAGCCAAAAGAGGAGTACACAAGAAGTTTTGGGCCATTTCAAAATCATTTGGCCTAACTTTGCTTCTTCGGCAACTGAAAAGGAGCCCCCGGCGGTGAAAGCATCGGAGACACCAAATCTTCGATCAGAGCCGATGGATGGTCTCAAAATACATCCAAAAGGCTCCACGTCAAGTTCCGAGTCAAACCGACAACGTTTGACCCTACATCAACCCTCGAACAGCTAGAGCACATGGACGGCTTCAAAATGCTTACAAAGGGCTACACGTCAAATTTCAGATCATTTCAACAACATTTGACCATACTTTGACGCTCGGAAGCCAAATCAGGCCTTTCGGCTGTGAAGCTCCCCGGGACCATGGTTTCCAAGACAGATCCTATGGATCATCTTAAAATGACTCCAATAGGTTCCCTGTCAAATTTCAAGTCAATCGGACATCGGTGGACCGCACATTAAGCCGCGACATCTTCATCGCGATGAAAACAAGTCAACTAGTGATAAAACCCCAAATGGTTTCAAAACTCAAACAAAAGCCTATGGTTGGTCTTATTTATTACTCGGGATGCTTCACACCAAATTTCAGGTCATTCCGACATCATTTGGCCCAGTTTCAGCTTCTGACGGAAAATTAGCAGCTCTGCGCGACAAAGTCTCCGGCTTTCTCAGAAATTGGAAACTTTGCAAAACAAAATGCAAGGATTCTCATCAGGTTTCCTATAGGGAAATCAGGCCAATAAATGATCAAAAATGTCAAGGAAAAATACAGAAGAAAAAAGAATAAAAAATAGCAAAAACGGATACAAAACGGGACAAAAGGGGGGAAAACCCCCCAGGGTCGCAGACCCCTGCGACCCTGGAGCCCGGGATTGCCGGGAGGGCCCCAGAAACCCCGTTTTTCGCCGTTTTTTCGTGAATCGAAGCGTCCGACCTCTGGTATTTTCAAAAATTCATACTTTTGAGACACCAAATCCTCTGACATCCGTCAAAAACACGGGTCAATCATCAAGAGTATCAAAATCAACATTGATCGCTAACCGGTCAACAAAAAAAAAGTGTGCTTTCTACCCGACCGATCGAGAAATCGACGGGACAGATGGCACCGACCTGCTGCTGGCAACCAATACCTGAAGTTACATGGTCATCCGATGTCGATCTACATGAAGATCCATCGTTGATCATCACCAGAAGAATCCCAAAAAACGCGGCACGACCCGCGACTCTTCAATTGCTCGGCGACCACTTAATGCGATTAATTGACTAGCTTTATTACAGTCATTTATCCATTTCTTTGGACGGCCCAATCAGAATCGAGCATCCGGGAGTTACAAGTAAAGAGATTCATGGCATTTAACCCATGAAACTCCTCCCATCATGGCGATTAAAGGCGATTAAATGCCCTCAATCTCCTCCGGCCAATCAGAAGCCAAGAAAAAGGAGTTACAAAATAAAGAATTCAATCTTGTGACTCCTCCCTTTATGTAGCTTTATGACAATTAAAGCTCATAAATTCTCTTAAATGGCTACCTAAAAGCCTATAAATAGGAGAGCATTCCAAAGAATTCCTGATCGGAAAAATCACAGAGATCGGAAAAACAAGACAGATCCCAGATCAGAAAAAAGCACAGAAATCCAGAGAAAGAAAGAGAAAACTCTACGGAAGTTCTACACCGACCACCGCTATAAGGTGACAAAAGTCCCTTGGGGGGTACCCCCCACCCAAGGTCCTTGCCTTCTCCTTCTGCCTCCAATGGCTTAGACATGGTTTTTCAGCCCGTCTACTTGGTTTTTTATTGGACATAGGACCTCCTTTTGGTCTTTGTCCTCTAAAAACCTGAGGTTATAGCCAAGCCAAGCGAATCAATAGCATCCTCTATTCTCATCTGCATGGATGATGGTGAAGTCCACATATGGCTTGTGACCGTCAATCTGAACGGGTCCCCCACAATCTCCTGAGAAGTTAGATCCTCCTTTTCTTGCTTTTCATTGTAGTTTGTATATTTCCAAAAGAGACAAAAATCACAACTCTTGTCTTTCATTATTGATAAGAATTGTAAATCGGCTATAAACGCCAAAAATCAGCTTTAAACGCCAAAATCGGCTATAAATGCCAAAAAATCGCCTTTCACGGCAAAACAAGAAAATGTCTCTTTTCTTAAATATATGTGCAATGGAAAACTTGTAAGAAGTTGATTTCCTTTTTACTTGCGAAGGTCGATCTCCGGATCACCACTTGCAATTCCAAGTAAAATAGAAAATCTAGCACACCCACATAAAGAAATGTTGATGCATGCCTCTGCCCCCCGGTTACGAAAGGGTCAGGCCCAAATGGACTCCCACGTCCGCCGACCCCGGTAGAACCGGGCTGAATGGCGTCGTTCCATCAAGCTGGCACACCCGGTGGGACATGTTCATTTGAGAACACGATGCTAGAAATGAAATATTTGCATATCATATCTATTGCTCTATGCTTGTACTTCTTTTCTTGATTCTTTAGCTACTTTCTAATTAGTGGCCTATGTTGGATTCTGCATCTAAAAAAAAATGAGATGAGATTTTTTTTGGAAATTCCTAATTCTTTGAATTTATTTCCACTATTTCTCTTTTCAAAACAAAAAAAAAAAATCAGATTTTTCATTTTGGAATCAAAATTGAGAAACCTTGATCCTTTCCTATCGTTCATCACGCTTGCAGAAATGTTGAGCCTGTTCGACTAAGGTTTTGGGCCATCATTTCTCTTCGATGAGTTCAATAAATATCTAAAAAAAAAATACAAAAAAACAAAAAATCAGATTTTTCATTTTGGATTCAAAATTGAGAAACCTTTATCCTTTCCTATCATTCATCGTGCTTGTAGTAATGTTAAGCCTGTTCGACTAAGGTTTTGGGTGATCGTTTCTTTTCGATGAGTTCATTAAAGATCTAAAATATATATATATAAAAGAGAAGACATAGAACACTAAGGTTAAACCAACTGCGTTCTTCGATCATGGTTGATTCAAGAAAAGCCTTGTCCAGAGAGTGGAGATAGCTTGACTGTTCTAGGCAAGGGTCCTCCAAACGGGTTTATTAAGTAATCCTACCCTTACCTGGGTTCAATTCTATCAATCGAGATTTCATAAGACCGGGTTAGGAGGCCTATGTGTACTCTCTCGTATTTTAAATAAAATTTTTTCAAAATAAAAAATTTTTAAAATAAAAATTTTAAAATAAAAAATAAAAAATAAAAAATTTTCAAAAAAAAACCTTAAAATAATAATAAATAGATAAATAAATAAATAAAAGATTTTTTTTTTAAATCTTCAAAAAAAAAAAACTTCCGTCATTTTGGGTTCAGATTGGAGAAATTTTGGTCTTCTCCTTTCTGAGCACCGGCGCTCGCGGAAATCGCTGAGCCCATGTTCAGATTGGAGTGCCTTTTGCTCTCTTTGATGAACCCGATATAGGCCTTTCAAAAAAAAAAAACTCGTCATTTTTGGATTTAGATCCGAGAAATTATGGTTCTATTCCTTCTGAGTACTGGCGCTCGCGGAAATCGCTGAGACCGTATTTGGATCGGAATACCATCTGCTCTCTTTGATGAATCCAATCTTGACCTTTTAAAACAGAGAGTCTTGGTCTCCAAACATTTGTGTCTAGCGGTACTAGTACGCTCTTTCAGGGTCTACTGTATTCGCAACCGGCACATTTGTAACTCCAACTTTATATTCTTCTTACCTCGAGCAAGCTCTGCTTCTCGATAAGTCGAATTTAAGTTCACAATTGCTTCTAGCAGTCACTGGGACGCTCATTCTGGGCTTACCATACTTGCGATCAGAACAATTGTACCCTCTATGCCTTTTTGGCTTCTTCATATTGCTTGGGTCATATCCCTCTAGCGATTTGAAAAGACAAAATCATAGAACTTCACATTTATGATCATTATATTCTTGTGATTACTAATGGATGTGGTCTTGTTTCAGAAACTTTTCAAAAACTAACAATGGTAGCTTCACTAACCATTACCTTCGACGAGAACAAGCACCAACTTATGCTTCAACAGAAGCAAACCACGCGCACCTACAAGCGCCCTATCAGCTGCCGAAGCGTCAACTCCCTCGGCAACTCTCTGAACTCCGGGTCGACCTCGACTCCCCGGACTATTGTCTTTGGAACGCTGGGACCATTCCCACTTCCCGAAGAACAAACTGCTCCTTCCAAGAAGCAGAAACTCGCCTCTCAACGTGTCACTACCGTGACACCAAAGGCAAGCACCAGAAGGCCCAAAGCCCGTGGCAGCCCCACGAAGCCTCAACCCTCAAACGACCAGGTCTATCCCAAGACTTGGTCCCCAAGACCTTCACCAAAACAAAGAAGGTCCCAAACATCCACCAAGCCAGCATTCCTGGCCCCACTCAAGGAGAACCAGTTCTACCCTCTTACTTACATGAAAGAGGAGAGACCCATTTCCAACCTGACTCCCAAGTCAAACCAGCATGAGCCGGCTTGTTCCTACAATCCCAAAATCAGATCATGCATCACAAGGCCTCTGCAAGCACCTGCTAAGGCCTACAAACCCGTAGTTCGACCCTTCATCTCTACAGGGGCCGAACTCCAAAAATTCAAAGCTTCGTTGCAACAGGCGAAGGACCGGGTTCGCATCCTGTCCTTGCCCAAGGGAGCACATCCTTCATCGTCAAAGCCCAGCCAGAGCTGACCAAAGCTCAAATTGCTCGTCGCATACGCCGCCGCGCATCGTATCGACAAATGAGACTAGAGAAGCAAAGGACCTAGTCCCCTACACTTCAAGTCTCTCCCAAATGGGTCGAAAAAGAAAGACCCAACCAAGTTGCTGCCGTCCATATGGTTGGAAAAACCAGAAGACATCAAAAATTAGCAGCAAAAATCCATGTCCGACGTCCGATGACCCGCAGCGTCTCCAGGACAAAAAGAAATTCAGAAGAATCCCCTGCTCCTTCAAGCAAAGGACGGCAGAGTGATCCTTCCTCAAGCTCTTCTTCAAAAAGAATGAGCCCCAGCTCAGTCATCAGGACAGTTTCCTCGTTCGAATCCCGAAGGATGAACATCCTGGCTACAAATTCTGAGCCACCACCCCGCAATCCACCTCAAGATGATGCGATCACACGCATCCAGCAGTTGGAACAAGGCCAACAGAGGATTGAAACTCTGATGGAGAATCTTCTCCTTGCCTTCCAAAATCAGGCGAACAATGAACCTCCTCCAAATCAACAAGACGATGAGGTAAATCGAGAAGAAAATGAGTCACGTGCCCTTACCAAAAAGGACGTAGAAACAGTATCCTCGCAAAAGCAAAAGAAGAGGATATACTCAAGGAGCATGGGATCAAGCCACCATATCCGTTATGGATGGACCCGGTCCCGTTCCCTACAAAATTCAAGCATCCTACTCTCCAAACATATACGGGGAAAGGATCAGCCAGACAGCACGTCATCCACTTCAAGATCTTGACGGGAGCTATCGTGGATCAAAATGCACTCAAGATCCGCCTCTTTGCAAGTACCCTAAAAGGTACAGCCTTCGATTGGTACTCCAGTCTGCTGGAGGACTCCATTCAAGACTGGGCCATGCTAGAGACACGCTTCCTGACTCACTTCAAAGGTGAGGATCATCCCGCTACTATGGCTCAGCTGTGCAGCCTAAAATAGGGGGAGAATGAGTCAGCATATGACTTCATTCACAAGTGGAAAGCAATGGCATACAAATGCTCTGATGTATTGCCACAAGCGTCGCGAGTCGACATCTGCCGAAACAACATGAGGGCTAGAATCCGCTCCATGATCATCGGTAACAAATCAAAAAACCTGGGAGAACTCTTAGAAGCTTCCATGGAAGCTGAAACGGTGATTAAAGACCTCAACAGTCAGAAATCATCAAGAAAAGAGCCAACCGCCATTGCAACCTCAAAACAAAAGAAAAAAGAGGTCCTCAATGTGCAGACCAAGTCAGCTCCTCAGCCACCAAAGAAAGCTGAAAACAAAGCTGCTGGTAAGAGACCTGAACTCTCTGATGCCTTCAAAGAACGAGTACAGAAAAATACCTGTTTGATGAAGATGTTGATGAAATCTTCGGGGCTCTTGTGGCAAACGGCAAGCTCACCATGCCTGAACCAAAAAGACCGGGTGATGTTGGCAAAACCAACGATCCTCGGTACTGTCCATACCATCAGATGATCTCGCATCCTCTCAATCAATGCTTCGTTGTGAGGGAGAAAATAAACGAGATATGGAAAAACGGAGTCATCACCTTTGACAAAAAACTATGGGTCTGCCTCCGTCAACATGGCGACATGTGGACAAACATCAAAATCACCGAAGAAGAAGATCACTACTTCCTTCAAGATGATAAACTCAATCCAAGCGTCTGAGGAACTGGTTCCTTACCCAACACCAGACGGACAACCCATATGGGTACATCCCGATCTCCTGGAAGATGAAAATTGGGAGGTCGTGAAAACAAAGCCTACAGCTCAACAACGAAGGCAGGCTAGGAAATTTCTCCTCAAGCTCAAACGGCAAGAGAAGACCCAGCCAAAACAAGAAGTCAAAGAAAAGGCAGAGGCTTCCTCTACCGCTTCACTGGAGGCAACAAAAACGTCCCTTCCAGAGACTTCAAAGGGGGTAAGAAAATTCACTCTCAGTGATTTCATGCCACATCAATTTAAAGAAGAAGCCACGCAGGAGGCATCATACTCTTGCAATTCGGTATCTGGATTCTCCATTGATGGATACGAGTCCAGCGACACCGATGATGGATTCGAATCCAACTACATAGACGAGTGGGAGGAGTCCCTTGAAACAGGAGAATATATCTCCAATGAAGAATGGGTTCCTAGACTCATCTTATGCCAGTAATCTGGTATAACCCCCTACAGCCACAAGGATCCTTGTCTGATGATGAAGAAGACCAAGAGGCTGTATAAGAAAATGCTGCTGACCCAGCACCTCTCATTGCTCCAGTGGAAATCAACCATGTTGAGCCACAAAGAGCTGATGAAGAAGAAGATTTGGCTCCCATGCCTGATCTTGAAGAATATGCAAGGATCTTGCAGCGTCTCGCTCTAGAACAAGAGCAAGACCACGTCAACAAGCTTCCTTGCAATCCAGAGCCTGAAGTCCATGAAGACCATCAGGTACATCCTCCCTTAACTCCTGAAAATGGAGAAAATTGCTGGATAGACGATCCTCTTACATCTGAGGATAAGTCTGACTCCGATCAGGCAACGTCTCCTGTCAGAGCTTCCTGTAATGTGATAATTCGGGATTATAGCTCTTCCGAAGCATCGTCTGATGAGATCACTTACACTCCGGTGACTCCTAGCAATATATCTTCTGGAGCCACCTCATCTCACGTGACTTTCACTGAGACGACACCATCTCAAATTTCTTCTCCTGAGACTGTAACTTCAAAGTTCACACCCTTCTTGACTGAAGAATCCCTAGCTATTGATGCTTGGGACGATGAATTGGTCAACGAAGAAGAAAGGTTGCTGGATGCTGTTCAGGACTTGTTCCCGAAAAATGCTCCGTGCAACACAATCACTGAGGATGGTAACTCTGCTGCTGATACATCCTCAACAAATGAAAAACAACAGCCTCTTAATCCTAAAGACAATCTTCCAAACGAAGACCCTTCTCAAGAAGCTCTCGAAGTTGGTAGAGGCACCCGCTCTGGCCGGGACTACCACAAGAATCACAACCAATCTTCCTTTACATATGTAAATCCTTCGGGAAAAGATGTTCTAAGTGCCCCTAGTGGCAACAATGATGAACATGTAGGCCCTAAGGAGGCTTTCAAGTATGACTTGATTGAACACTTCAAGCACATACCTGCACGTCTGCACATCCTAGATTTATTGCGAATGTCTCCGCACACTCGTGATAATCTCATTTCAGAATTACAAAAGCTGAATGAGGATGTCGACAAACATGCCCCGCAAGTCCTCCAAATTGAAATGGATTACCGGGCCAAAAACTCAGAAGCTTCCTCAATAGGAGAAAAGAAGAAAACTGAGGGCTCATGCATTGAATGCCTCTCCGTTAAAAAAGCAGCCAGTGCAACCATCGCCTTCACAAAGGATGATCTCCTACTTGGCGAAACAAGGCATAACCGACCCCTGTACTTCACAGGGTACATCAAGGAAATGCCTACGAACAGAGTTTAGATCGACCCAGGTTCTGCACTCAACCTCATCTCCACATCGGCTCTCGAAGAGTTGGGCATCCCACCCAGCAAGCTGAGCCACACATCTGTATCTATCTTTGCATACGATGGGAGTACTTAAAGGCCTATCGGAAAAATCAGGTTCAAGTTGCAGATCGGTGATCTTATTTCTGAGGTCACAGTGTATGCAATAAAAACCCCTTCATGCTACAACATCCTTCTCGGACGCCCTTGGATCCACGAGAATGGTGTTGTCCCTTCAACTTTACATCAATGCATCAAGTTTGTTGGCGACGACGGCATGATACATCGAGTTTTTGCGGACAGAAAATCCTTCAAAGGTAAAGAAGTCCACTTTGCAGACTCACAAATGTATGAAGGTAAAAAAGAAGAAGAGGAGAAGCACACAGCACCCTTTGCTGAAAATCTCCAGAAAGATAAAGGCAAGGCTCCTCAACAATCGCCGGAAGAAAACAAACCATCCGGTAAATCCAAAAAGAACATTCAAACTCCCTTCATCATCTCCCTCAAACCTTCAAAGCTTTTGGTCATCACAACTAAAGTGAAGAAGGCAAAGCAAAAGTCTGGGGGCAAATTTATTGTCTCTTTCGTGTCTACCATGCAAGACACGAATTCGGATTCAGAGCCAGAAGACGACACATCGTCAAGCCAAGCTGACACTCAGCAAGTTCAGCCTGCTCTTACTCCAGTGGAGATAACTTCTGATATAGAAGATCCTACGTCAGCTTCCTTCGTTGTTCCAACAACTTCAGCAAAGGAAAAGCCGATCTTCTTCCATAGATCGGATGCTTCTGCATCAAACTCCGTGCTTGAACCTTTCCAAAATGAAGGTATGCCTCAACTATCCTTATATAGTTCTGTGGCATAAGCTGTTATGAAGAAAATGGGCTATGACGCTCAAAACCCATTCGGTTTGGGAGAAGGACGCGGTATTCTTATGCCATTGGGGCCCGTCTTGACCAAAAGCCAGCTGGAAGATTGGAGACTCTACGGCTATGTAAAAAAGTCTTCACATGGGCTAGGGTACGATCCCGACACTCCTTTGAGACAGTTGACACAAAGGCTTAAAATTCAAATTACTGACCAAGCCTCAACATCTCGTATCCATGAAGACATCGATCTCCCTGAATATCTCTTTGATGAGTCACCTGACAAAGATCCAGGAAGCTCATCCAATTTGTATGATTTCTCTGACAATGAAGAGGAGTTGTCCGATGGCATAGACATGTGGTCTTCTGGCCCAGAAGAATCCTCGTCTCCAAAAAAAGAACCCTACTTCGACCCGGTTTCAACAGGCAATTGGGATCATCTCATAGCAAACCTTGAGAAAATCGCCGATCAAGAAGACCCATGGAAAGGAACAAAACCTTGGTCTGGAAATGCCCTTGAAACCCCAGAAGGTTTCGTTGAGTTGGAAGCCTCCGAAAATATTGTGGAGGAACCACCTTCGAACCTTCCAACAGAAGATCCTGTTCAAAAGATAGACTTGGGAACACCAGATAACCCACGTCCTGTATTCATAAGCAAGAATATAAATGATGATGAGTTACCCGAGTATATCGCCTTTCTTCGTGAGTTCGTTGATTGCTTTGCATGGCCTTACGCTGAAATGCCTGGCTTAGACCCCAAAATAGCTGTCCATAAACTCAATCTTCAAGAAGACATCAAGCCTGTCATGCAAGGCCAAAGAAGATTCCGTCCAGATGTGATGGATAAAATTGAACAAGAAGTTCAAAAACTCAAAAGCGTCGGCTTCATCCGTGAGGAACAACATCCTGAATGGTTGGCCAACATTGTCCCCGTGACAAACAAAAACAGGCAGATCAGGGTCTGTATTGACTATAGGACCTAAATCGCGAATGCCCTAAAGATGAATTTCTGCTCCCCATACAAGAGGTAATGATTGATAATACTTGTGGCTTCGAGCGAATGACATCCATGGATGGTTTCTCTGGCTACAATCAGATAAAGATGCATCCTGAGGATGAAAAACATACATCCTTTCGGACCCCATTTGGCGTGTATTGCTACACTATCATGCCATTTGGTCTGAAAAATGCTGGTACCACATATCAGAGGGCTATGATGAAGATATTCCAAGATATACAGCACAAAACGGTCGAGTGTTACGTTGATGACCTCGCCGTCAAAAGCAAAAGAAAAGAAGATCATCTCGAAGACCTTCGAGAAGTCTTCCTCCGGCTTAGCAAACACAAACTGCGAATGAATACTTTGAAATGCTTCTTCGGCGTCTCATCAGGTAAGTTCCTCTGATTCCTAGTTCGAAAAGCTGGAATAGAGCTTGACCCCATAAAAGTCAAAGCCATTCTAGAAATGCCCTCTCCAAGAATCTTGAGAGAACTCAAACGGCTTCAAGGGAGATTGGCCTACATCAGATGGTTCATCTCCAATCTTTCGGGGAAATGCCGTCCATTCTCCCGGTTGATGAAAAAAGGTGTAAACTTTATCTGGGATGCTGACTGTGAAGCTGCTTTTCAAGATATCAAGTCATACCTGACAAAACCTCCAGTATTAGCTGCTCCTACTACTGGAAAACCATTCATCTTGTACACAAGAGCCCTTGATCACTCTCTGGGAGCTCTGCTTGCACAAGAAAATGATGAAAGAAAAGAAGCTGCTCTATATTACCTCAGCCGCATGCTAGTACGTGCAGAGCATCGCTACTCTCCAGTGGAAAAAGAATGTCTTGCAGTGATGTTTGCTGTACAAAAGCTACGTCACTACTTGCTTTCCAACACAGTCTACTTGGTCTCGAGGGTCAACCTCTTGAAGGTCCTTGTCACAAAAACAGGTTCTCTCAATGCCCGACTGGCAAAATGGTCCATCCTTCTGTCACAATTTAATATTAGGTATGTACCACAAAAGGCAATCAAAGGGCAAGCTCTAGCGGACTTCCCCGCAAAGCATCCATTGCCTAAAGATTCTCCACTCAGAGATGATCTCCCAGACGAACCAGTCTACAATGTGGAGACTCTCTCACAAAATGCTTCCTGGGACATGTACTTTGATGGTGCAACCAGGACAAATGAAAAAAGACAGCTGATCTCGGGAGTTGGCATCCTCTTTGTTAGCCCCGACAAATACATGATTCCACACGCTTTCTCGCTACTGGAACCATGCACAAACAATGCAGCTGGATATCAAGCTCTGATCCTAGGTTTGGAACTCGCCATCGAATCCAGTATCACCATGCTGGAAGTCTTTGGAGACTCTCAACTGATCGTCAACCAGATGAATCAGAAATTTGAAGTCAGGAAGCCTGATTTGCTGCCTTGCTACCACAAGGCACAATCGCTTCTGCAAAAGTTTAACATCTGTCACTTCACCCACATTCGTAGAGGTGAAAACATACGTGCAGATGCCCTGGCTGGACTTGCTGCATCCATGGCAAACCAAGAAGGGGAAAACATGTAAATCACAGTGTGCGAAAGAAGAATCCTTCCTCCTCTTAACACACACCAAGCCGTTGCTGAATGCCACCAAGTGGTTGGAAGTCGAATTTCAATCCTTCAAACTTCAATCGGCGACTGGAGGGATCCGTTCATTGATTACATTATGTTCGGAATCCTACCTGAAGATCCAAAAGAACGAGTAAGCATCCAAAGGAGAACCCCGAGCTTTCATTTGGATATTCCTTCAAAAATCCTTTACAGGAAATCCTTCAACGGAGTACTTCTACGCTGCTTGTCACAACAAGAGGCTGAAGAAACACTCAAAGAAGTTCATGCTGGTCTTTGCGGAGCTCATCAGGCTGGTCCCAAGCTCTATGATCAGATAAAAAGGCTAGGTTATTACTGGCCTACCATGGTAGCTAACGCAATGCAATTTGCTAAGCACTGCCAACAATGCCAAGTTCATGGAGATTACATCACATGCCTCCAGAATGGCTACATCCTACAGCGATTTCGTGGCCTTTCGAAGCCTGGGGTATGGACATCATAGGTCCTATTTCTCCCCCTTCAAGCAAAGGTCATCGCTTCATCTTCGCCGCTACGGATTATTTCTCCAAGTGGCCAGAAGCATTTGCGCTCAACGAAATGAAGACCTCATCAGTCCTTCAGTTCCTGCGTACCAACATCATTTGTCATTTCGGCATACCCAAAAGATTCGTCCATGATAACGGACCACAATTCCGGGATCATCGATTCTACAGGTTCTGCGACAAATACAAAATCCAAAGCTGTCCTTCGACTCCATACAATCCGGCAGCAAACGGATTAGAAAAAGCTTTCAACAAGACACTCTGCAAAATCCTCAAGAAAATGGTCTCTAGTCACAAAAGAGACTGGAGCGACAACATGTCTGAAGCTTTGTGGGCCTATCGAACCACCATTCGAGGACCAACCCATAGCACACCATTCTCCTTAGTCTATGGATGCGAAGCTGTCGTACCCTTGGAAGTACAAATTCCTTCCTTGAGGGTATCCCTGCAAAATGACATGACTCAAGAAAGCAATGTCAAATTGCGACTCCATGAGCTGGACAATCTCGATGAGAAACGGCTCGAAGCTCAACAAAGCATTGAACTTTACCAAGCACGCATGGCAGGATCTTTCGACAAAAAGGTCAGGCAACGCGCCTACAAAAAGGGTGACTTGGTTCTTGCAATGGTCTTCGCTCACAAGTCCAAAGGAAAATTTGAGCCAAAATGGGAGGGACCCTACGTCATCGATAAGGTTTTCTCCAACGGCGCATACGCACTCTTAAACATGGAAGGTGACAGATGTATGCTGCCAATCAACGGCAAGTTCTTAAAGCGGTACTACCCTTGAAGACTTACCCAACTGGGTAAGAGCAATGCCTGTACGGCCAGAACCAGTTTCTAGGTACACGCTCGCTAAACACACCTTTTTTAGAATTTTCATGTCAAATGTTGAAATTTCTAGAAATTTAAACAATGCTTACTTTCATCGTTTCATTGTTCAAAAATCCAAGTTTAGGAACCTTTCCCTAACTTGACCAAAATTTTCAACCCTTGAACCCAAAATTCATGGTTTGAAACAAAATCCGGATTCAGGGATTTCCACCCTAGTCCATCCTACCTTTTACCGCCTAAATGGTTTTAGGTCAACACTTATGACCCTCGTGTCTTTAAAAAAAATGGTTTTTCAGAAAGCCGCGGGAAAGCGACGCTTAGTCGATACTCGCACAAATTGGAAGCATGCGAACCACGTTCGACACTTCCAAAATTGCAGGGAAGCGACATTTCGTCGATACTTGCAAAATCCAAAACCGTGGAGATGCAACATTTCAGTTGATATCCACAACCCAAATTTCAAAGGTTCGAAAAAACCAAGAAATCATGGAAATGCAACATTGCAGTTGATATCCACAACCCAAAGGTTCGAGAAAACCGCAAATTTTAAAAATTGAGGGGAAACGACATTAAGTCAGTACCCGCAAAACTAAAATTTCTGAAAAGCAAGGATGCGACATTCCATCGATACTTGCACCCAAATCCACGAGGATGCGACATTCTATCGATACTCGCAACCGAATGAGCAAGGATGTAACATTCCATCGATACTTGCAAGACCATTCAGTAGGGAGGCGACTTTTAGTCGATACTTGCATTTTTTAAAACCAAAACCGGCTATAAATGCCACAAACCGGCTATAAATGCCACCAAAACAGGCTATAAATGCCACAAACTGGCTATCAATGCCACAAAACAAAACTGGCTATCAATGCCACAAACCAAAAACTTGGCTTTAAAAAAAAAAAAACAGGCTATAAATGCCACAAAACAAACCGGCTATCAATGCCACCAAACAGGCTATAAATGCCACAAAACAAACCGGCTATCAATGCAACAAAAATCCGGCTCCCATGCCAAAACAATCATTTGACAAAAGATTTTCACAAAATGTCAAGCTTTTGATCAAATCCCATTTAGCAATTACTTTCATCACAAAAAGATTTAAGTGAGTGTAGGGAAAAAAAAAGATTACCAAAAAATACATGCGGTAACAAAAAAAAAAGTGTTCCCAAGCACAAAAAAAAAAGAGTACAAAAAAAATACATGTGGTACCAAAAAAAGGAAAGAAGGATAGTTTCTGTTACAAAAAAAAAAAAAAAAAAAAAAAAAAAAAAAAAAAACACGAGCTCAACCAAAAATGGTCTCCAGCCAAGATTTCAGCTCCTCAAGCAAACTTTTGGCTCAGCCGTCAGGGATTCCAAGGCACGCTTCTTCAGGAACTTACCATGAGATGCTGGAGAATGCTGCAATCCTTCTTTCACACCGGGAAGCTTATCCCGAGCAGTTCGCCATTGTTTGTTCTCTTGAGACCTCCTTTCAAGAAATCGATCAGCATCGGCAACCCGGCGAATTAGAGCACTTTCCCTGTCGCGAGCCTCTGTTATTGCAGCCCACTTGGCAGCAACTTGTGCCTGCAGATGCTCAAGACGTTTCCTGGCCTCATCGACCTCCCTATCAAGGATCTTAAGGTCATGTGTAAGCCCAATGATGGCTAGCTCTTCTAAGTTCTTCTCTCGGACTATCTGCTTCCTGCTTTGTGTAGCCTCATCCAGGTCAGACTTAGCCTTATCAGCAGGATCTAGGAACATCTCCTTGAAGAACTGGTTATCAGCCAAACCCATGGTCTCAAACTACTAGTCACCCAGCGCAATGATCCTATCAACGATCGCCCTAGTACCTGTGACATCCAGACCAGCCTCTTCGGCATCACCGAGAATCTCATGCACATGCTGGATCATGCCAAATCCGGCATCCAAGTGTCCAGCAAGGAGAGTCTCAATCCAATAGCTCAGAACCTGCACCACCACCTTCTTCGCAAAAAAGAAGAGATGGCCCAACTGAAGATTCACCCCGCTCCGTCGGTCGGCTGCCCATGTCATGCCCCGTTGGAAGAGGAACAAAAGAACTCTTTCCAGTTGGAGCTGCTTGAGAAGGAGTTTCAGCACGAGGTATCTCCTCAACAGTGTCAGAACTGGTCCCAGGAGCCCCTACCTCTGGATCGACCTCTGGCATCCCTCGCTCTGGTTTTGAAGGAAGCAACGGACTCTCCGCTGTCACCTCAAAACCTGCCAAAGAAATACAAAAAGGTATGAATATGATCCTGTTTGAAAATCATTATCAGGGTTATTACTACAAAATACCTTCTTCGACGATTGGCGGAACACTCTCTTCCTCCATGACCTCATCGGAAGCATCATCAACATTTGTGTCCATCGATGGTTCAAAGTCATCGGAATCCTATGGCAAGTCAGCTGATAAGAAAAAATGTTAGCAAACCAAGTCACAGACACCAAAAAAGAAGTTATACCAATTGGAGATTTTGGATTCACTCCAGAGTCCCTCGGTTCTTCTTCAGGTGCCCCGACAGGATCCGTCTCCACCTCATCGGTTGGAACCTCAGGCATCGCCAAATCTTCCTCTACTAAAAAAAAAGAGGAGCAGCAGGGAGAGAAAACAAATCAAGACATGGAAAAATCCCATGAAAAGAAATGGAAAAAGAAAGAGGAAGAATCATACCTTCACCAATGGTCTCTTCTTCTCGGCTTCTCTTCTCTGGAGGCTCGTCAGCATCCACTGGCACATCTTCATTGATAGTAAGAGGGACTTCTATGTCAGGAGAGTCCTCATATTGCCCCTTACTGCGATGATGACTCCTCCTCCTCTTACTCCTGCAAGCTCGCTTCTTAGAGGAACCTGCCCCGCTGTCAGAGTCAGGTCTCCCACTTGACTCCTCACTGGATGGTCTACTCTTGCCAGTAGACTCCACGGAAGCTTGCCTCTGTGCCGCTTGCATCCAAGCATCAAGTTCAGCTTCCTCCTGTTCTAGCTGCTCTAAGGCCTCATCAGATATTTCTCGAACAGCTTCAGAACCAATGACGCCCTGGTCACCGAGAAAGCCTATCTTGTACTTCTCTCCAGAAAGGAAGGCCCAAACTTCCTCTCGCCGAACGCCATCCGACTTTCCAAGGCCCTTTCCAGATGCCAGCTTCACATGAAGCTCCTTCTTGGAAAGCCCCCGATATGCCAAAAAGCTCTCCGTGAACCACTTCGCAAAGCCGGCAATCCGGGAAGTCGACAACATAGGATAAGAGATCATGGCTGTAGTGTCTTCAGCACTATAGAAAGCCCATGCATTTCTCCCGTCCTGTAAACCTCCAAAGCGCTTCACCATGCTTGAAGGCGCTCCAACAACGCCTTCAGAAAAGCCCAACTGCAAAGCAAAGAGAGAAGGTACATACGGCTGGATGTCGACAAAACTATGTCTGCGGTACACCATTGTGCCGACACGTATGCTGAAAAGCCACTCCTTCTCTGCATTTGTCAAAGAGTAATGCCTTCTCGACCCTGCCCTGGTAGAGTCTCGGGAGGCACCAAAATCAAAAGCCTTCTTCCGTAACTCCGGAGAAAGCTTCACTGAAGACTGCCCCATCTCGACATCCCTGAAACGTCGGATCCTCATGCGGGCAAACAAAAGTGATTCGGACACGGCTTTGCCCTTAGCCAGCCGAATCATCAGAGGATCATCATCCTGTGCAGCACCCAGCCGGTGGAAGCCAGGACAGTGGTACACATACCACGAATAAAAGATGTGGGATGAAAATACCCTATTCATAGAAAGCCCAAGCCGAACCAAAAAAGCAGCAGCCCGCAGTTCGGTACACAAGTAGGAGTAGAGAGCTGGCACCAAAGCAAGCTGCTCTCCAAACGCCATCTAACAAGCCAGAAAAATACAATGCTGCCTGATGTGCGTTCCATCTCCTCCAGCAAAAATAGCCTCACCAAGCCAATAAGTGAGGTAAACAGTGCAATGTCAGGACATATGGCGTTTGTACTCGCACAAAAATCTCTCAACTCTTCTTGCATAGCCAAGATCTTCTTCGAACTTGGATCCTGAGCCCTGGCTTCCTGGGTCGCACTATCAGAAGACTCCCTGCTATCAAAAAAGTTGGGGAACGAAGAGCTAGAACTCTTCCAACTGCTGGATCTAACTTTCAAACCCTCCTTCTCCTTCAAAAAATCATAGAAGGCGACGAGCTGAAAATACAGAAGCCTGAACTCCTCAGACTGCTCCTCAAGGACGCTGTCGATCGGCATAAACTCCTCATAGAGTTTGCCAAGGATGGGCAATCTAGTAATGGCGCTCAGCTCCTTCAAAGAGAAACCAATCTCACCATTCGTCACAATGAAGGTATTGGTTTGTGGAAGGAATGACTCCAACATAGCCATGAAGGCCTCGTCGGAAAACATCACGGTCTCCCTAAAGGCGCGGACCGCATCAAAAATCCCGGCTTCCTTCAAAACGGCGCCACCAATCAGCAGGACGCGATCAGTCCACGACTTCCACTCGGAGTCAGCACTGAAACGGCCACGAAGTCGAAAAGGCTTCACCCAATTGCTGCCGTCACCGCTGAAAATGCCAAGACCCACCGGTTTCAAATCGACCGATGGATAATCAGAACCCTGGTAACCACTGATCGGCATCAACATGTCTAAGTCAGTAGGCGACTTCTCCGCATATCCAGGAGAACCAGCAAACAAAAACCCCGGTCTTGATTACATTTGTCCTTCTCACCCAGCTTGGAGGATCTTCCCTCTTAGAGCACGTGGGGGTAAGGCTCGTTATCGAGATGGTGCGATCAAACGTCGACCGACTAGGAACAATCTTCTTCTCACCATCTGCTGTGAAAGAGAACTGAAAACATCTCCTCTGGTATGTCATGTCATCAGGGACGACATCACCAAAGAAGAACGTAGGCTTGGGTAAAACACTCTGATCTTCCATCACCCATGGACGACTGCTTATCATGATCTTATAAAAATCCTCTCCCTTGGGAGCGATCAG
This sequence comes from Litsea cubeba, assembly GCA_012931725.1. Classification (NCBI taxonomy): domain Eukaryota; kingdom Viridiplantae; phylum Streptophyta; class Magnoliopsida; order Laurales; family Lauraceae; genus Litsea; species Litsea cubeba. The sequence continues at coordinate 33,590,689 of CM022946.1, forward strand.
TCACTGCCTCATCTCATCTCTGTTGAGGGAGTCGCATTCTTCCAGATTTCTCTCAACATACTGGACCTTCTCCCAGGCCTGCTGAACGGCCGGATTAGAAGATCTAGCAGATCGACGAGGTACGCTTGTAGCAGGCTCTTTACCCTTGTTCGTTCTAGAAGAACCACCTGCAAAGGATGGAAAAGAAAAAGATCAAAAATCAAAATGACAGAATGTCGCTAAAAAAAATCTGGCGAAATTTTGACATGATGCCGGGGCAATTCCGAAGAAAAGGAACTATCCCGAAAGAAATAGAAAGCTTGAAGATGGGCTCAACATTGCTGCGAGCTCCGAAACTCCAAACTTTCGAAACCTCAAAGTCTCCGCAAAATCAGGAAGGGCTCAACATCGTTGTGAGCTCCAAATTCCCAAATTTACAAAGACTTTCAGGTATGCTATCACATCATGCTACGAATTCAACTTACAATAGAATGCATGCATAAACATCTAGGTTTGCCAAAAAAAAAAGGGGGAATTATCATGATGAGAAAAAAAAAAGAAAAAAAAAAAAACGAAGAAAGAAACTTTCTAAAAAAAAAAGGGGCAAGAAAGAAAAGAAAACTTTCTCAAAAAAAGAAAAGAAAAGAAAACGGGGCTGGCCCACAGGCCACGTGGCCGTACGGCCAGATCCGTACCACAAAAGAAAAAAAAACATGCGAAAAAAAAAGAAAGCATAAAAAAGGACGTGTAAAATAAAAAGAAGCAAACACGTGGAAAAGAAAAAAAAGAAAAGAAAAGAAAGAAACAAAAAAAAAAAGAAAGAACTTTTTTCCAACAATGGGGTTTTCTTGAAAAAGGGAACTTACTTGAAGCCATTGATGGAGAAGAAAAAGAAAAGTCTTGAAGATCTTGAAGAAGAAGAACTCTTGGTCTTGAAGCCCTCTTGGGATTGTTGCAAAAGAAAGCAATAAGAGCAAGAGATCCAACCTCCTCCTTGCTTTTATAGAAGAGAGCAAACCAAAGAAGGAAAGAAGAAAGAGGTAAGTGTTACTAATTAGTAACCTTACCCAAAAGAAAGAAATTAGAAAGATTCTTTCCCAAAAGAAAGATATCTTGAGGGATTCTCTCCCAAAAAGAAATCAATGAGAGATTTTCTCTCAAAAGATAGGATCAATGAAAGATTCTCTCCCAAAGGAAGATATCTTGAGATATTCTCTCCCAAACTAAAGGGAACATGAGAGATTCTCTCCAAACAAAGATATTCTTAGATATTCTCTATCCAAAGGAGATGTTTTTGGATATTCTTTACAAAAATAACACCATATGAGATCTAAGCCATTTGAAAAGCTTAAGGTCCCATAGGTTAGCCCATATGAGCCCGGTTTGACCACCTAAGCACTAAAAAAAAAAAATTGGGCTTTTAGTCAAAAAGAAATCCCTCTTACCAAGAGCATACAAAAATGGTTCCATGCCTCTTTTGAGTTGATTGGACCATACAAAAAAGAATTCCAAGCCCCATGAGCTTCCAAAAATCAAACCATCCAGCCTCATCTACCAAATTGAGCCAAAATCTTGAAATTGACATTCCACAAAAAACCAAACCAAATCCTGGTCCCCTAACATTCCACATACAGCTTGTTAGGTCACAAGACCAAAACCAAAAACCAAATCCCGATCCCCTAACTTGCCACATACAGCATGTTAGGTCACAACATCAAAACCAAAATTGATCCCCTAACATTCCACATACAGCTTGTTGGGTCACACGGTCAAAACCAAACCCGACCCCCTAACTTGCCACATACAGCCTGTTTGGTCACAAGGTCAAAACCCAAATCCACATCCCTGATGTCATCTTCAAAACTTTGCCTCGAGATGGTACGTGATCCCTTTCACTACAATAAAATACCCCTGGAAGCTCAAAAGGCTACAAATACCAAAAGGAAAGACTGCTCAAAGACTCTTGGTCAAGTCACAAGCTCTCCTTCACAAAATCTCTTCAAGGCACATCGACCACAAAAGTTAAGCAGCTCGTTGCTGCACCTTGAGGGGGCATCTGTTGACACCAAAACTGTCACTTTGCTTCTTCAAGATCCATAAAACTGCATGAAGTCGCAACCTGCCATAAATAGGCAATGCTACTTCCAAAAAATCAAATATTGTCAGAATCAAATAAAAATTGCAAGATCCTTCAAGACAACCAAAAGAAGAGTACACAAGAAGTTTCGGGCCATTTCAAAATCATTTGGCCTAACTTTGCTTCTCCGGAAGCTGAAAAGGAGCTCCCGGTGGCGAAAGCATCGGAGACACCAAATCTTCAATCAGAGCCGATGGATGGTCTCAAAATACATCCAAAAGGCTCCACATCAAGTTCCGAGTCAAATCGACAACGTTTGACCCTACATCAACCCTCGAACGACTAAATCAAGCCTCTCGGTGACGAGAACCTCTGAGGCCATCACTCATCAGATAGAGCACATGGACGGCTTCAAAATGCTTACAAAGGGCTACACGTCAAATTTCAGGTCATTTCGATAACATTTGACCATACTTTGACGCTCGGAAGCCAAATCAGGCCTCTTGGCGGTGAAGCTCCCCGGGACCATGGTTTCCAAGACAGAGCCTATGGATCATCTTAAAATGACTCCAATAGGTTCCCTGTCAAATTTCAAGCCAATCGGACATCGGTTGACCGCACATCAAGCCGCGACATCTTCATCGCGACGAAAACAATTCTACTAGTGATCAAACCCCAAATGGCTTCAAAACTCAAACAAAAGCCTATGGTTGGTCTTATTTATTACTCGGGAGGCTTCACACCAAATTTCAAGTCATTCTGACATCGTTTGCTCAGTTTCAGCTTCTGACAGAAAATCGGCAGCTCTGCGCAACAAAGTCTCCGGCTTTCTCAGAAAATTGGAAACTTTGCAAAACAAAACGCAAGGATTCTCATCAGATTTTCTACAGGGAAATTAGGCCAATAAATTATCAAAAATGTCAAGGAAAAATACAGAATAAAAAAGAATAAAAAAACAGTAAAAACGGACACAAAACGGGATAAAATGGGGGAAAACCCCCCAAGGTCGCCGGCGGCCCTGGAGCCCGGGAGGGCCGGGAGGGCCCCAGAAACCCCGTTTTTCTCCGTTTTTTCGCGATTCGAAGCGTCTGACTTCTGGTATTTCAAAAATTCATACTTTTGAGACACCAAATCCTCTAACATCCGTCAAAAATACGTGTCAATCATCAAGAGTATCAAAATCAACATTGATTGCCAACCGGTCAACAAAAAAAAAAGTGTGCTTTCTACCCGACCGATCGAGAAATCGACAGGACAGATGGCATCGACCCGCTTTTGGCAACCAATACCTAAAGTTACGTGGTCATCCGATGTCGATTTATATGAAGATCCATCGATGATCATCACCAGAAGAATCCCAAAAGATGCGGCACGACCCGCGACTCTTCAACTGCTCGGCGACCACTTAATGCGATTAATTGACTAGCTTTATTACAGTCAGTAATCCATTTCTTTGGGCGTCCAATCAGAAGCGAGCATCCGGGAGTTATGAGTCAAGAGATTCATGGCATTTAACCCATGAAACTCCTCCATCATGGCGATTAAAGGCGATTAAATACCCTCAATCTCCTCCGGCCAATCAGAAGCCAAGAAAAATGAGTTACAAAATAAAGAATTCAATCTTGTAACTCCTCCCTTTATGTAGCTTTATGACAATTAAAGCTCATAAATTCTCCTAAATGGCTACCTAAAAGCCTATAAATAGGAGAGCATTCCAAAGAATTCCAGATCGAAAAAATCACAGAGATCGGAAAAACAAGACAGATCCCAGATCAGAAAAGAGCACAGAAATAAAGAGAAAGAAAGAGAAAACTCTACGGAAATACTACACCGACCACCTCTACAAGGTGACAAAAGTCCCTTGGGGGTACCCCCCCCCCCCAAGGTCCTTGCCTTCTCCTTCTGCCTCCAATGGCTTAGATGTGGTTTTTCAGCCCGTCTACTCGGTTGTTTATTGGACATAGGATCTCCTTTTGGTCTTTGTCCTCTAAAAACCTGAGGTTATAGCCAAGCCAAGCGAATCAATAGCATCCTCTGTTCTCATCTGCATGGATGATGGCGAAGCCCACATATGGCTTGCGACCGTCAATATAAACGGGTCCCCCACAATCTCCTGAGAAGTTAGATCCTCCTATTCTTGCTTTTCATTGTAGTTTGTATTTTTTTCAAAAGCGACAAAAATCACAACTCTTGTCTTTCATTATTGATAAGGATTGTAAATCGGCTATAAACGCCAAAATCGGCTATAAACGCCAAAAATCAGTTATAAACGCCAAAAATCGGCTATAAATGCCAAAAAATCGCCTTTCACGGCAAATCAAGAAAATGTCTCTTTTCTTAAATATATGTGCAATGGAAAACTTGAAAGAAGTTGATTTCCTTTTTACTTGCGGAGGTCAATCTCCGGACCACCACTTGCAATTCCAAGTAAAATAGAAAATCTGGCACACCCACACAAAGAAATGTTGATGCACGCCTCTGCCCCCCGGTTACGAAAGGGTTGGATCCAAACGGACTCCCACGTCCGCCGACCCCGGTAGAACCGGGCAGAATGGCGCCGTTCCATCACCCTTCTTAATTACAGTAGAGTCATACGAAGGTTTTGAACGACCCAAAAAATTCCCATCTGTCTGTCCTTGCTTACAATTGGACTATATGCATCATCATAATCCACCCAAAAAATACCACGCAAATACTTCCACCTACGTCCCATCAACCCTCTACCGGGCAATTGCGACACCCTTTACGGTTATGCCCTCTCCCCTTGTAATTTAACCACGTTACAACCCTTCTCGGGCGACCACGATCTTCAGTATGGATCCTGCTCTTCTTTGGATGCTCGGGCTGTTTGGTGGCACTCGGTGGAAGAACCCTAACGTCACATGTGTGTTCCCATTGCTTGATGTCGCGAGTAGTACTTCACTGTACGTCATACGGTACGTGCTTGACAAATACCAATGCTCGATGAATGCGTATGGATCGTAATTTCTGACCTTCATTGATGCCAATGCATGACAGCATAGGATGCCCAATATCTGTCATTTCCGACATGTGCAGGTTTTCTGTACAAGGTCAACAACATCTACGTACTCCGCAAATTGAACTTGAGATTTAACAAGCCCAGCTATTCTAACGTGCACTCTGGAAGCATCCACCATTTTCTGGCCCAGCAGTTTCTCCGCATACAGAGTTAGACGAGATGTAATGTTTCAGACAGGAGGTATCATTTTTTATAGAACTCCATTAACTTGGCACGTATTTCCTCTACCTGTTTTGTGATGGGCATGGCTCTTGTGTCCCTTAAGAGGCTGTTAGTGCACTTTGCCGCATTGCTAGTAAGCATGTTATATCGATGGCCTTCTACATATGCATCCGACCAACGTTGCCGCCCTATTGCGTCAATGTAGTTGAACGCCTCTTGGACCGTCAATGTAGTAGAAAGCCTCATATCCCAAGAAAATCCCAAATCTAACACCCAACATTTGCCAAGAATTATATTACTCAAAATGTGAGACCTTTTTTTTCATCTCTAACCTGAACCCAACCTGAGTCAGTGATACTTCATCTTTCGAGTTAACCTTTGGTACTAGAACAACAAAAGGGACAGCTTTGGCATGTGCTCGGCTCCTTCCAAGGTCAACCTGGCCCCACCTCAACGCTTGCCAACACTATAAGAACCTAAACTTTTGGTGATGAAATTTTTCATCGCCAAATGTCACATTTTCGTCGGTAAAAGACTTTATCGACGAAAATTTTCTCATCGGCCAAACGTCAGCAAAAGATGGTCGGCAAGTATTTTCCCGACGAAATTCTTTTTCATCGGAAAAATATATATGTTTACCAACGATTATAAAACTTTTGCCGACATTTTTTTTCATCGGCAAAATAATTTTATTTTTCTTTAATTTTACTTTTTTAATTTCACCAACGTTTTTTTATCAATAAAATCTTTTTTTTATTTTTCTTTTGTTGGGATTGGTGTATGCCCTAAAGCCCACTAGCTGCACTCTCATCCTTTGTTACTGGATATTTACTGGTTATTTAATGGAATGACTCTTTTCTGCTTAAACATGTATATATGTATGGTTGTGTAAGGCCCATTGTTTCTAGTAAATGAATTTGGTGTGTAGTGTCTACACACAGATAGGTCTAATTCATGGACACTGGATACAACATATTTGTTCATAACTGAGAGATGGAGCTGGGCACTTCATCTTGGTATAAGTTATAATGAGAGACTCTCCTGTATTCAGGGTGACTTACCTAAGTCATGGGAGGGCTTTCCCGGATTTATCTCATTAGTGCATATGCAATGCATTGAACAGGACCATGGTAGGTGTGATCTCTAAAATAGTACTATCACAGAGAGAGATCAAGTCACCTCATGCTACTGAGTGACCAGTGCTCTTAATCTTGAGCATTTGTGGATGAACTGACGAAGTCAAGTTCTTGTGCTTTAATTCACTATGGGTGAGATTCTTTTCATGGGTCAACAGCTCTGTGTTTTGGGTACTCGGACTTGATCAGTTGGGACGTGCAGATGCAATAAAGAATCTATGCCATCTAATGATGGAATGATCGTCCCCTTAGAATTATCCGATTAATCATCAAAATCCAAGATCTTAGTATATGGATGTTCCATATGGATATTGAACTTGTGGGTCGCTCCCTAGACTAAGAGAATGATATCCGAATGATGATTATGTTAAGGATATGAAGTTCTAAGGTTTAGATGTAATCGGGAAGGTTGATAGTACATGTGATAACCTGACTCGATTATGGATGTTACATAGAGGGGCATTCAGGTCATTACACTTAGTAGGTCGAAGACAACCGTCATTTTATGACGAGCTTATTATATTATATATTTGTCCTTGGAGTTCAACTATAACTCTTTAGTAGAATGAGTTAAGGTTAAAATGGTCTTTATGTTGCTATGGGTTTAGCATGGACATTTTGGTCATTTTGGGAGCCAATGGCAAATATGTCTTTTGGTCCCTTCTCTAGTCACTTTCCAAGATTGGCATGGTTTTCTAAAATGTTTGGATAACATTTGGTTGAATTATTTTAGTGGAAAAATAATTTTGAGTTTAAATTCAAATAGGCCTTTGATGGCATACATGAATTTAATTCTAGATAAATTGTATGTAGGCCATGGTGTGCATTAGTATGTGGGACGTCCATAATGGGATTTCCATGGGTAAGGTTTCCAACTTTGAGTAGGCCTCTCTACTTGGAAAGTTGAACTCCTCTTTGGACTAGTATTCCTATGAGAAAGTTTCCTTTTTGGATTAGAAACTTAAATTAGTAAGTGTTGAACAACTAGGATTACTAATTGCATGGGATGTTCCTTTAGTTTCCTTTTCTAATTGGAGTGTTTCTTAAAGGAAATAAATCTTTCCTTTAGGACATCTATGAGAATTAGAAGAGATAAACTTTTAGGAAAACTTTCCTAAGTTTCTATAAAAGGGAGAGACACCCTCCCCTTGGAAGTCCAACACTAATAGAGCATACAAGGAGTGCCACACGTCCAGCTCTTTGGGTTGTTTCTTCTTCATTGAAGAAATTTTGAGATCTTAGATTTTTCCTTAGAGAAATAGTTCTCAATTCCTAGATTAAGATCCCACCATCTTAGCCAATCAGATTTGGAAGTGAGATAGAGAAGAAGATCAAAGGCAATACTACTGCAGAAAATTCCAGCAATTTATTTGCTAATTGCAAGTCTGAGTTCGGGCCTTTGGATCTATTTTTTCAGAGATTTGAAGGCTACAAATCTTCGAGGTAATAGTCTTCTTCATTCTCCTTTAATTATACACTTGTTGGTCATGAATTCATGGAGTTCTTATGCGATCTCTATGGCTGATTTATGCTGCCCAAATCAGATTTTTTAAAATCTGTCATGTTACAAATTAGCCATGAATGTCTTCCGCTAATTCAGATCTGAATCGCAGTTTCTTTCAGTGGTATCAGAGCCACTCCATGTGAAATCATGATCCCATGTTGTGTATAATTAATCCTAGATTGATTATGGGTATGGTGGCACCCTATTAAAGTTATGTTGTGATGCATGTTGTGTGCAAGTTTCATTAACATTGCTGGAATTTATTTTCCAGATTTGTTTAATGATGCACATAGTGTGTTTGCATGCACTAACCTCTTTGTTTGCAGCCATGTATTACATCCTTGACGGTTCGCATGATTTTTATGTGGATTTGGATGTTTTTTCATTAGTTAGAAAGTGTACAATTGCGCGTTTAGCAATCATAGGAAGTTGTAATTCTTTCTTTACTTTTATTCCAACTAGTCTTGATGTAAGCTTTCTTGAAAAGCATAGGTATCTCCAATGTAATTTGGGGTTTTGTTTTTTATGGGTTTGCTTGTATGAATTTAATATTGGAACAAGCAAGAACAAGAAAGTTTCAAGAAAGGTTGCAAGTAACCAGATTCTTTAGTAGTGGAGGAGACAAGACTTCTTGGTAAAAGATGAGACCTATTCTTGATGTCCTAGTTCGATAAGGATTAGAAGTCCGAAGAGCAGGGAGCCATCAAGGATTGCATACTTTTATTTGCTCTTATATATATGGAATGCATGGATGAATGCTTTATATAATTGCTATAATTGTCACCTAGAAACATGGCCACCATTAGGTTCTAAGATTGGCATCTTTTTGTATTAGATTGTTTTTAATTTAGCAAATTGTTTGAAACGGAACTTAGACCAGCACCTTCTATTTTGTCTAAGGTTTAAAATTGGATAGGCTTTAGTTTATCTTGGTACCCTTGGTTTCCAAAGAAGGCTAAACTAAAATCTAATTAGATGCTACCTATGGGTTTTCATAACCCAAGATAGGTCTTTGATTCTTTGAAGGGATTTGCTCAAATGTTTTAAAGCAAAGGTTATTTATTTTTAAGATGACTTAAGTCATAAATTTAATTAACCAAGTTTGCTAGATTTAAAAAAAGCTTTTGAGTAAAACAATGTAAAGGTGAAAAAGTATAAACCCTAGTGATAAATAATCAAGTGGGAGAGGGGTTTTTGGAAAGACCCCACGGCCTTCCAATTTCGGTTCATGTTATCTCATTGAGGTGTTAGTAGGAGCGGCCATCCCTTCGGTGGAGTTCTTTACTAAAGACCGCTTTGATGGGTTAATGGGTGAACTAATGTGAATATTCGTAATGAGGTGTTAGTAGGAGCGGCCATCCCTTCGGTGGAGTTCTTTACTAAAGATCACTTCTATAGAATGTCAATGAAGTGTTGGTGGGAGCGGCCATCCCTTCGGTGGAGCTCTTTACTAAAGGTCACTTCTAGGATGGATAAAAGTCTCTTCCCTTCGGAAGACTTAATCATAGACATTCTGGGAAATTTCATAAGAGATGGTTATACACTTGACATAAGACGGTAATGACCTCTCCCTAGGAGTTTAAGGTTATTTGTCATATAAGGCCAAACCAATCAGTGATTGGACTACCACTGGATGTGTATCTAGATGGTGATAATCCAAATAAGTATGCCTTAATTCAACGTGACTGTAGGCTCGGCCATCCCTTCGATGGAGGGTCTATGAGGAGGTTGAAACGCTGATACATTATGATTGGGGTTAAATAATGTAAAAAGTTTTGTGCTTTGTTTTTCCTTTTGTAACAAGCACCATATGCATATTACATATATACTGCATGTCTAATTATAAACCGTTTTATATCCAGAAAGAGATGGGTAAAGATTCTTTTAGTCCGTTGATGTGCATTCTTCGTGAGAACAAACTGACTGGCCCTAACTACGTAGATTGGAAGAGAAATCTTGACGTAGTACTCACTGCTGAAGAGTACAACTATGTCTTGGTGGAAACCTGGCCGGATATTGATGCTAATTCTACTGATGACCAGTTAGAGGCTGAGAGGAAATGGAAGAAAGCGAACAGCATGGCTAAATGCTACATGCTCGCTTCCATGTCCAACGTGTTGTAAACACAGCATGAGCATATGGACACAGCCTATGAAATCATGATGTCCTTGTCTGAGATGTTCGCAGACAAGAGCAGGCCAGCTAGGCAAGCTGCTATGAGGACTATCATGAACACTAGGATGGTTGAGGGAACACCTGTCAGAGAGCATATGCTCAAGCTGATGGATTGTTTCAATGTAGCTGAGATTCTAGGGGCTGAGATTGATGCAGAGAGTCAAACTGACATGATTCTCAAAACTCTGCCGGACTCTTTCAATCAGTTCAAGCTCAATTTCAATATGAGCAAGATGGACATGACTCTACCTGAGTTAATGAAAGAACTCCAGGCGGCAGAGGCCATCATGAAGCCCAAAGCCCAAGCTCATTTTTTCCAGTCTTCCTCTAAACTAAACCCGAAAGGGAAGAAGTTCAAGAAGAAGCAGAATAAGGGAAAAGGGCAGAAAAAGGACAATGCTGGTAATAAGAAGGATAAGGGTACAGATGGAAAGCCCAAAGGGAAATGCTTCAAGTGTGGCCTCAAAGGTCATTAGAAGAAAGATTGTCCCAAGTTCCTGGCCTCAGTTAAGAAAGGTACATCTTTTTCATGCTACATTGAAACTTGTCTAGTGGTTGATTCTACTGACTCATGGATAGTAGACTCAGGAGCCACTAATCATATCTGCAATTCATTGCAGGGGTTTTAGATAATGCAGAGGATTGAGAAAGGAGAGTTTGCCTTTAGAGTCGGAACTGGAGCTAAAATTTGGGCAGTTGCAGTAGGAGTTGTTACCTTACATTTTCCATGTGATAGGATATTAGTTTTAAATAATGTTTTCTATGTTCCGGACATGAGGAAGAATTTCATTTCAGTTTCCAGATTAACTGAATTTAATTATTCAGTTTCTTTCCATTCTGGTGTTGATATCAGTAGAGATGGAAATATTATATGTTCCGGTAGAATACATGACAACTTATTTTATATATATCCTATTGCTCCCACACTGCATAATGTACAACAAGAAAACTCAACTTCCCTTAAGAGGAAGGTATCTTCAATCAATGACACATTTCTTTGGCACTTACGTTTGGGTCACATTAACCTAAAACGGATTCAGAGGTTGGTAGAAGATGGGCCTTTAAGCTCATTAGATTTCAAACCTTTTCCTCAGTGCAAATCTTGTCTCAAGGGAAAGATGACCAAAAGGTCATTCTCTGAAAAGGGACTAAGATCAAAGGAGTTGTTAGAATTGATTCACACTGATGTGTGTGGTCCTATGAACAAACCGGCTCGAGGAGGGTATGAGTATTCATCACCTTCACCGATGATTACTCTAGGTATGGATATGTATACTTAATGCGACGCAAGTCTGAGGCGTTTGATAAGTTCAAGCAATTCAAGGCTGAGGCGGAGCTACAACTAGGAAAACATATCAAAGCCCTTCGATCTGATCGAGGTGGCGAGTACCTCCTGGGTGAGTTCAAAGAGTACCTCACACAACATGGGATTGTGTCTCAGTTATCTGCACCGGGTACACCCCAGCAAAATGGTATAGCAGAGAGAAGAAACCGTACCCTTCTTAATATGGTAAGGTCCATGATGAGTCATGCAACCCTACCTATATCTTTTTGGGGATATGCCCTAGAAGCAGCAGCATACATTTTAAATCTAGTACCTTCTAAATCAGTACCTAGGACACCCCAAGAAATATGGACAAGTCGAAAACCTAGTTTAAGACATATCCACATTTGGGGTTGTTGAGCCTATGTACTGAATGATAAAGCTACCAAGCTGGAACCCAGATCGGAAATGTGCTACTTCATTGGGTATCCTAAGGGAACGAGAGGTGGCATCTTTTATCATCCAAAGGAGCAAAAAGTGCTCATCAGCACTCATGCTAGGTACTTGGAGGATGATTGTATGATGCACCAAGAGCTTAGTTGTAAAGAAACCCTTGAGGAGATTCTTCCGGGATCTCCTATAATATCTGTACCAGATCTTGAGACAGTAGATGAACAAGATATTCCTTTGAACACTCCGGAGCCTCGTCGTAGTGGGAGGATTTCTAGACAGCCAGAAAGATATCTAAGAGTGTCTTTTAAGACAGACTCTGAAGATCTGGTTGAGGATCCTACTAGTTATGATAAAGCAGTAACGGATATAGATGCTGACATGTGGCAGCAAGCGATGAAATCTGAAATGGATTCTTTGTATTCCAATCAAGTCTGGGAACTTGTAGATGCACCTGAAGGGATTAAACCCATAGGGTGCAAGTGGATCTACAAAAGGAAGAGAGGAGTGGATGGGAAGGTGGAAACCTTCAAAGCAAGACTGGTGGCGAAAGGATATACTCAGAAAGAGGGTATCGATTATGAGGAAACCTTTTCACCAGTGGCTATGCTTAAATCCATAAGGATTCTCTTGGCCATCGCATGTCATTATGACTACGAGATATGGCAGATGGATGTCAAGACAGCTTTTCTTAATGGAAGTCTTGACGAATGCATCCATATGATGCAACCAGAGGGTTTCATTGCTAGTGGCCAAGATAACATGGTTTGTAAACTTAAGAAGTCCATTTATGGACTTAAGCAAGCATCTAGAGCATGGAACATCAAGTTTAATCAGGCAATCAAATCTTTTGGCTTTGATCAAAACATTGATTAAACATGTGTGTATAAGAAAGGAAGTGGAAAAGCAGTTGCATTTTTGGTTCTGTATATAGATGACATATTACTCATAGGAAATGATGTAGGCTTATTGTCATCCACAAAGGTTTGGTTATCCTCTCAATTTCAGATGAAGGATTTGGGTGAGGCCAGCTATATCTTAGGGATCAAGCTTTTGCGTGATCGCAAGAATAAGATGTTAGCCCTATCCCAATCTTCATACATTAAGAAGATATTGGTCAAGTTTAACATGCATAACTCCAAGAAGGGCTTGCTACCTTTTAGACATGGAGTACCACTGTCTCGAGATCAATGTCCAAAGACATCTGAAGAGATAGAGAGCATGAGGAGAGTTCCATATGCATCCGCTGTTGGAAGCCTCATGTATGCTATGTTATGTACTAGACCAGATATTTGCTTTGCCATTGGCATGGTTAGCAGATATCAGTCAAACCCTGGACCTATGCATTGGACAGCTATTAAGCATATATTCAAGTATCTTCGGAGAACGAAAGATTATATGCTAACCTTTCAAGCAGAGTATGTGGCGGCATCGGAAGCTGCGAAGGAAGTAGTATGGCTCAGAAAATTCCTGTTGGAATTGGGAGTTGTTCCTGCAGTGCAAAAACCGATTGTCATGTACTGCGATAACACTGGTGCTGTAGCACAGTGCAAAGAGCCCAGGAATCACAAGAAAGGCAAGCACATTCAGAGAAAGTACCACTTGATCCGGGAATTCATTCAGGATGGAGAGATAGTGGTGGAGCATATTGCTTCAGCGAATAACTTAGCTGACCCATTCACTAAGACTCTTACTGAGAAAGTCTTTACTTCTCATGTTGAGTCTATGGGTGTTAGGTTAGGAAGTAGTGATCTTTAGTGCAAGTGGGAGTTTGTTGGGATTAGTGTATGCCCTAAAGCCCACTAGCTGCACTCTCTTCCTTTGTTACTGGATATTTACTGGTTATTTAATGAAATGACTCTTTTCTGCTTAAACATGTATATATGTATGGTTGTGTAAGGCCCATTGTTTCTAGTAAATGAATTAGGTGTGTAGTGTCTACACACAGATAGGTCTAATTCATGGACACTGGATACAACATATTTGTTCATAACTGAGAGATGGAGCTAGGCACTTCATCTTGGTATAAGTTATAATGAGAGACTCTCCTGTATTCAGGGTGACTTACCTAAGTCATGGGAGGGCTTTCCCGGATTTATCTCATTAGTGCATATGCAATGCATTGAACAGGACCATGGTAGGTGTGATCTCTAAAATAGTACTATCACAGAGAGAGATCAAGTCACCTCATGCTACTGAGTGACCAGTGCTCTTAATCTTGAGCATTTGTGGATGAACTGACGAAGTCAAGTTCTTGTGCTTTAATTCACTATGGGTGAGATTCTTTTCATGGGTCAACAGCTCTGTGTTTTGGGTACTCAGACTTGATCAGTTGGGACATGCAGATGCAATAAAGAATCTATGCCATCTAATGATGGAATGATCGTCCCCTTAGAATTATCCGATTAATCATCAAAATCTAAGATCTTAGTATATGGATGTTCCATATGGATATTGAACTTGTGGGTCGCTCCCTAGATTAAGAGAATGATATCCGAATGATGATTATGTTAAGGATATGAAGTTCTTAGGTTTAGATGTAATCGGGAAGGTTGATAGTACATGTGATAACCTGACTCGATTATGGATGTTACATAGAGGGGCATTCAGGTCATTACACTTAGTAGGTCGAAGATAACCATCATTTTATGACGAGCTTATTATATTATATATTTGTCCTTGGAGTTCAACCATAACTCTTTAGTAGAATGAGTTAATGTTAAAATGGTCTTTATGTTGCTATGGATTTAGCATGGACATTTTGGTTATTTTGGGAGCCAATGGCAAATATGTCTTTTGGTCCCTTCTCTAGTCACTTTCCAAGATTGGCATGGTTTTCTAAAATGTTTGAATAACATTTGGTTGAATTATTTTAGTGGAAAAATAATTTTGAGTTTAAATTCAAATAGGCCTTTGATGGCATACATGAATTTAATTCTAGATAAATTGTATGTAGGCCATGGTGTGCATTAGTATGTGGGACGTCCATAATGGGATTTCCATAGGTAAGGTTTCCAACTTTGAGTAGGTCTCTCTACTTGGAAAGTTGGACTCCTCTTTGGACTAGTCTATATTACTAAAGGGATGTATACACTTCCTCACATAAAGACACGTGGCGCAACCTCAAATTTTTTGCAATGTCATTTCCAGAGTTGCCCTTATCCCTAAAATCTCTATATCTATTACACACTCAAAATACCTAAAATCTCTCCATCAAGAATCATCTTCCACTCAAAAGCCTAAAATCTCTCCATGAGATCCCTAAATAAGCCAACACACCAGATGTGCTAAATTTATATAAATCAATTCATGGGTCCCGGCCCGCATCATTTGATTTTATGGACGGTTAGAATAAAGATGGTAGACCATATTCATCTGGGTCCCACTTAAAAATATTTGTTCAATTTGTTAGGTCTATGATCATTTGATCCTTTGATCTTTCTTAATCAATTCATGGGTCCCATCCCGCATAATATGGTTTTATGAACGGTTAGAATAGAGATGGTTAAAATAGAGATGGTGGACCCTATTCATTTGGGGGGTTTCACTTAAATAGGTTAGGTTTGGTCAATTTGTAAGGTCTATGATCATTTGATCTTTATCAAGCAATTCATGGGTCCCAGCCCGCATCTTATGGTTTTATGAACGGTTAGAATATAGATGGTGGACTTCATTCATCTTTGGGGTCCCACTTAAATAAATTAGGTTTGGTCAATTTATAAGGTTTATGATCATTTAAACTTAATCAATCAATTCATGGGTCCCGGCCCCCATCATATGATTTTATGGACGGTTACAATAGAGATGGTGGACCCCATTTATCTGGGTCTCACTTAAACATATTTGATCAATTTGTTAGGTCTACGATTATTTGATCCTTTGATCTTTTTAAATCAATTCAAGGGTCCCATCCCGCATAATATGGTTTTATAGACGGTTAGAATAAAGATGGTGGACCCCATTTATCTGGGGGGTTCCACTTAAATAGGTTAGGTTTGGTCAATTTGTGGGGTCTATGATCATTTAATACTTTGATCATTATCAAGCAATTCATGGGTCCCAGCCCGCATCAGATTATTTCATGGGCGGTTAGAATATAGATGGTGGACCCCATTCATCTTGGGGGTCCCACTTAAATAGGTCAGGTTTAGTCAATTTGAGAGGTTTATGATCATTTGATCTTTATCAATCAATTCATGGGTCCCGGCCCGCATTATTTAATTTTATGGATGGTTAGAATAAAAATGGTGAACCCCATTCATCTGGGTCCCACTTAAAAATATTTGTTCAATTTGTTAGGTCTATGATCATTTGATCTTTCTTAATCAATTCATGGGTCCCATCCCGCATAATATGATTTTATGGACGGTTAGAATAGAGATGGTTAAAATAGAGATGGTGGACCCCATTCATTTGGGGGGTTTCACTTAAATAGGTTAGGTTTGGTCAATTTGTGAGGTCTATGATCATTTAATACTATGATCATTATCGAGCAATTCATGGGTCCCAGCCCGCATCGGATTATTTCATGGGCGGTTAGAATATAGATGGTGGACCCCATTCATCTTGGGGGTCCCACTTAAATAGGTCAGGTTTGGTCAATTTAAGAGGTCTATGATCATTTGATCTTTATCAATCAATTCATGGGTCCCGGCCCGCATCATTTGATTTTATGGACGGTTAGAATAAAAATGGTGAACCCCATTCATCTGGGTCCCACTTAAAAATATTTGTTCAATTTGTTAGGTCTATGATCATTTGATCTTTCTTAATCAATTCATGGGTCTCATCCCGCATAATATGGTTTTATGGACGGTTAGAATAGAGATGGTGGAGCCCATTCATATGGGGGGTTTCACTTAAATAGGTTAGGTTTGGTCAATTTATGAGGTCTATGATCATTTGATCCTTTGACGTTTATCAAGCAATTCATGGGTCCCAGCCTGCACCATATGGTTTTATGAACAGTTAGAATATAGATGGTGGACTCCATTCATCTTTGGGGTCCCGCTTAAATAAATTAGGTTTGGTCAATTTATGAGGTCTATGATCATTTGAACTTTATCAATCAATTCATGGGTCCCGGCTCGCATCATATGATTTTATGGACGGTTACAATAGAGATGGTGGACTCCATTCATCTGGGTCTCACTTAAACATATTTGATCAATTTGTTAGGTCTACGATTATTTGATCATTTGATCTTTTTAAATCAATTAATGGGTCCCATCCCGCATAATATGGTTTTATGGACGGTTAGAATAAAGATGGTGGACCCCATTTATCTGGAGGGTTCCACTTAAATAGGTTAGGTTTGGTCAATTTGTGAGGTCTATGATCATTTAATACTTTGATCATTATCGAGCAATTCATGGGTCCTAGCCCGCATCAGATTATTTCATGGGCGGTTAGAATATAGATAGTGGACCCCATTCATCTTGGGGGTCCCACTTAAATAGGTCAGGTTTGGTCAATTTGAGAGGTCTATGATCATTTGATCTTTATCAATCAATTCATGGGTCCCGGCCTGCATCATTTGATTTTATGGACGGCTAGAATAAAAATGGTGAACCCCATTCATCTTGGTCCCACTTAAAAATATTTGTTCAATTTGTTAGGTCTATGATTATTTGATCTTTCTTAATCAATTCATGGGTCTCATCCCGCATAATATGGTTTTATGGACGGTTAGAATAGAGATGGTTAAAATAGAGATGGTGGACCCCATTCATTTGGGGGGTTTCACTTAAATAGGTTAGGTTTGGTCAATTTGTGAGGTCTATAATCATTTGATCCTTTGACCTTTATCAAGCAATTCATGGGTCCCAGCCCGCATCATATGGTTTTATGGACGGTTAGAATATAGATGGTGGACCCCATTCATCTTGGGAGTCCCACTTAAATAGGCTAGGTTTAATCAATTTGAGAGGTCTATGATCATTTCATCATTTGATCTTCATCAATCAATTAATGGGTCCCGACCAGCAACATTTGATTTTATGGACGGTTAGAATAAAGATGGTGGACCCCATTCATCTGGGTCTCACTTAAATATATTAGGTCAATTTGTTAGGTCTACGGTCATTTGATCATTTGATCTTTCTTAATCAATTCATGGGTCCCATCCCGCATAGTATGGTTTTATGGGCGGTTAGAATATAGATGGTGGACCCATTCATCTTGGGGGTCCCACTTAAATAGGTTAGGTTTGATCAATTTGAGAGGTCTATGATCATTTGATCATTTGATCATTTGATCTTTATCAATCAATTAATGGGTCCCAGCCCACATCATATGATTTTATGAACGGTTAGAATAGAGATGATGGACCCCATTCATCTTGGTCCCACTTAAATATATCAGGTCAATTTGTTAGGTCTATGATCATTTGATCTTTCTTAATTAATTCATGCCTCACCTAAAGAATAAAACATTTGGAAAAAAACATAAAGATCAAATGAGCAACAAAAAAAAGGACTCACAAGTTTACTAATTAATAAATTTATTAAAAATAATTCATATCAGTCAGTGCATTTGGTGGTTTCGTGGTTATCCACGGGGTTTTGCTAGTATTCCTATGAGAAAGTTTCCTTTTTGGATTAGAAACTTAAATTAGTAAGTGTTGAACAACTAGGATTACTAATTGCATGGGATGTTCCTTTAGTTTCCTTTTCTAATTGGAGTGTTTCTTAAAGGAAATAAATCTTTCCTTTTAGGACATCTATGAGAATTAGAAGAGATAAACTTTTAGGAAAGCTTTCCTATGTTTCTATAAAAGGGAGAGACACCCTCCCCTTGGAAGTCCAACACTAATAGAGCATACAAGGAGTGCCACACGTCCAGCTCTTTGGGTTGTTTCTTCTTTATTGAAGAAATTTTGAGATCTGAGATTTTTCCTTAGAGAAATAGTTCTCAATTCCTGGATTAAGATCCCACCATCTTAGCAATCAGATTTGGAAGTGAGATAGAGAAGAAGATCAAAGGCAATACTACTGCAGAAAATTCCAGCAATTTATTTGCTAATTGCAAGTCTGAGTTCGGGCCTTTGGATCTATTTTTTCAGAGATTTGAAGTCTACAAATCTTCGAGGTAATAGTCTTCTTCATTCTACTTTAATTATACACTTGTTGGTCATGAATTCATGGAGTTCTTATGCGATCTCTATGGCTGATTTATGCTGCCCAAATTAGATTTTTTTAAATCTGTCATGTTACAAATTAGCCATGAATGTCTTCCGCTAATTCAGATCTGAATCGCAGTTTCTTTCAACAAGAACCTGAACTTTTGGTGACGAAATTTTTCATCGCCAAAAGTCACATTTTCGTCGGTAAAAGACTTTACCGACGAAAATTTTCTCATCGGCCAAACGTCGGCAAAAGATGGTCAGCAAATATTTTCCCGACGAAATTCTTTTTCATCGGCAAAATATATATGTTTACCAACGATTATATAACTTTTGTCGATATTTTTTTTCATCGGAAAAATAATTTTATTTTTCTTTAATTTTACTTTTTTAATTTCACCAACGTTTTTTTTATCGATAAAATCTTTTTTTTTATTTTTCTTTTGTAATTTTGCTGACGCTTTTATTTCGTCAGCAATATAATTTTATTTTTTTATTGTTCTTTTTAATCTTGCCGACGTATTTCATCGAAAAAACCATTTTATTTTTTTCTTTACTAATTTTTCCGACGCCTTTCTTTCATCGGTAAAATTTTTTTATTTTATTTTTTAATTTTGCCGACGCTTTTCTTTCGTCGGCAAAAGCTTTTTTATTTTTTTTATTTTGCCGACGTTTTATTTGCGTCGGCAAAATCTTTTTTATTTTTTTTAATTTTGCCGACGTTTTATTTACATCGGCAAAATCTTTTTTTTTTTTAATTTTGCTGACGTTTTATTTCCGTCGGCAAAGTCTTTTTTCATTTATTTGAATTTTTATTTTTGAATGTTCCCGACATTTTATTTTCGTCGGCAAAGTCTTTTTTCATTTATTTTAATTTTTCTTTTTTTAATTTTTTTGATGTTTTATTTGCGTCGGTACAATCTTTTTCATTTATTTTAATTTTTTTTTAAGTTTACCGACAAAAAAGTTCTTCAGCAAAATCATTTAATTTTTTTTTTATTTTGCCTGCGATAATTATAATCTGCAATATCATTTTATTTGTTTTTAATTTTGCCGACGAAAATGTTCGTCGGCAATATCATTTTATTCTTTTTTATTTTCATTTTTAATTTTGCTGACGAAAATTTTCATCGGCAAAGGTTTTTTTTTTAATAGTATTTTTATTTTTTCATTATTATTCTCTTAAACCTGTTTGTACACCTGTATCAAAAATAAACTTGTTCATATACCTATATTCAACATAAAAAATGCATTGAAACAAAAGTTACTAAATAACCATCTCCATTTTTCATTAAATCATTCATCTCATTAAACAAATATTACAATCAATAATGATATCGTCTCATATAAAATTCCAATATACATATATATACAAATAAATCGAAAAGAAGTCCTACACCCCCACAAGTCTGCAACCGACCCCAAAGCGTCCATCAATCTGCAATGACAAAATCAACATTAGATTATTTTCAACGAATTAAATTACAAATGAAACATAAACATGTATATATATAAAAATTTTCTTAAGTTTTTCGGCGGACTTTTTTCCAGCCTAAGTGTTGACAAGGTAACCATGCTGATTTCTGGGTTGTTCGATGGCCGTTTCCCGTTTTCGACCTACGACAGCCTATTCTCGGGACTAAGTGTTCAAAATTAAAGGTATTTAGGTCCAATTCTCTAACCAGAAGTCCTAATTTCGAACCGTTAGTTCCCACAAGTTACTTTACCCTCGAGTGAAGTGCTCGTGTTGGTTTTCGATTTTTTCGGTGGCCGTTTCCCGTTCCGGACCCCCGACGGGCCGTTTTCGAGCCTTAAGTATTGGAAAATGACGTGTTTCGCTCGTAATTCTCTAACTGGAACTTCTATTTACGAACCATCAGTTCCTACAAGTTAATCTACCCTCGAGCGAAGTGCTCGTGTCGGTTTCCAAGTTTTCCTTGGGCTGTTTCCCGTTCCGGACCCCCGGCAGGCCGTTTTCGAGCCTAAGTGTTGGAAAACCCCATGTTCCGCTCGTAATTCTCTAACCGGGAGCCCTAATTGCGAACCGTCAGTTCCTACAAGTTACTTTACCCTCGAGCGAAGTGCTCGTGCCGGTTTCCGATTTTTCCAGCGGTCGTTTCCAGTTCCTAACCCTCGGCGGGCCGTTTTCGAGCCTAAGTGTTGGAAAACCCCATGTTTCAGTTGTAATTCTCTAACCGGTTTGAATTGGCTCATTGACTAAGTACCTTATAGTAAATGACTTTTGTTTGAATTGTTTTTGGTTTGGAAAGTTTCTACCATGAGCTCAATTTAGGTCTCCTTTATTAAAGGGAGGTGCCTAACTGTCTCAATTCTCAATTGACTTGTTTGTATCAGTTTTCTGAAATTTAGACCAGAGGAACTGGTTAAATTGGTCCTGACCAGAGTATGTTCCACTTACACCCAAACCCTTATATGCTTAAATTCAAAAATCAGTATTGGGGTTCCCAAACATGTATTGCATAGCTAGGGTTCCCAAAAGGCTTAAAAGATTATGTCTTGCATAGGGTTCCTCAAAAGGGGTACATCCATTTGCAGAGGCACTTAGGCACCCCATTTAGTTTCAAACAGAGTAGTGTCTTCTTTAATGTGAAGGAAACAAATGTGAACACAGTCACTGCTGAAATGTGAATCACAACAGAGAGAAGTAGTACCAACCAAGACAACCCCACTAGACTTGACTTAGCAAGGAGTCAAGCCGGATCAAAGTTAGAATTTCCAACAAGTAGGAACATTTCAAATTCAAGTTTTCTCAAATGATTCAATCTACAACAAATCAAATTCAAGTTTCATAGAATCAAGCAGCAAAATTATTATTCTAAAAATGAAGTTACTAAAAGTCTACCAACCTTTACCGATGTTTTATATTAAACATCGATGATAAATTTTCCAATGCTACATTTCGTCGGTAAATAAAAAATCGTCGGTAAAAGACTCTGATTTTTAATTTTCATAAAAATAAAATTAAAAATACCAACGTTTTAAAAAAATGTCGCTAAATGCTTCATTTTACCGACGTCATGTAATTCGTCGATAATAGTCTCTGATAGTTTTACCAACGTAAAAGAAAAATAAAAAAGGATTTTCCAACACTTACATTAAATGGAAATGGAAATCATTTAAGCACGAGTGTCAACGTCAAAAACAATATTTTTAAAGTACATGTCATAGACATTCACATTGCGATTACCTCATCTGATTGAGACCAAGATGTCTCGTCATCTACATCAAATTAGAAATATTTTCAAGTGATGGATGAGGTAATGAGAAACTCCATAAATTTGATGTCCACCATTGGATATTCATAAACAAACAAAAAAAAATCTCAGATCTCATTATTAATATGTTAAACTGATGGCCACTAGTGGAAGGGGTTAGGGCTCACTAGTGGCCATTATTAATATGTTAAACTGATGCAAACATAAAATTTTCTGCCAGAGTATAGATAGCACTTTAAAAAAAGATTTCTCCCCAAAGATATCAGTCTTGTTACAAAACTCAGACTAATTTCCATGCATTTACATCTACATTTAGAAATACAATCAACAAAAATCCCCACTAATCTAAACCACCTAGTAATCTAATCATTTAATCACAATAGATTATATTAAGCGAATCCTAACATATACAACAAATAAATGAAGAGAAATGGAAACAAATAAGAAATGGAATCCCTCTAGCTCATCGTCACCCTTTTGTGTATTTTGGTGGGCTACACGTGAGCTTGGATCATTTATTGGCGGACTGAAAATCTAGGACAGGATCTGGATCTAGATCTTGACTTGGTGGTCAGGGCTATTGATTGAGACATGGGCAGTATCATCTATATGGTTCGGTCCAGTCTCCTTGGCTGCCTGACCAACTAAGACCAACTGTAATTCCAAAGTGCCAAAATAAACATGAAAATCACATATAACCAAAAAAGTCAAAATTTTCCATTACTGCGTGGGGAGATTTCCGGAACTCCAGGATTACGCTAATCACAGCCATCAGATGAGACTAAGCACTCTCACGTGCCATCCACGTGGCACCAAACTCACCTCGGCTAACAGGGCAGAGGCCTCAGCCGAAGTCAAACAGCTCCAGGCCGCTAGCGCCGAGCTCGGCCACCCCATGTGCCCATCTCGGCTGAGAACTCCACCTCGGCTGAAGGAGCCGGGACGAAAGCCGAAGCAAGAAAGAACCTCCACTCGTACCCCTCGTCCCCCACGTCATCAGGCACGTGGAGGAATAGGGGCACGAGCTAGTGAGACAGATGCGACATCCAGCCGTCCACAATCTTCGCCAGATCACTGACAGGGCGGCATCCAGCAACTGAAGCCACATCAGGGCAAGGCCCGAGGGCGGATCCGATGGTACCCCAACCGTCAAAGGCGCCCAACACAATCTGGCCCAACAAGACGCGCATTTAATGCAATGTGGGCTGATCCGACTGGCATTAAATGCAGAGTGGGCTAGATTGGACCGCATTTATTACTTTGTAGGCTGATCATGACTTCCCAGTCGAATCATGGGACCCACACCAAGATATCCTCCAAAGATACGACCCAAGCCTCTATACCACATGCAAGGTACGCACAATTCAACCCACATAGCTGTTACTCTGCCTCTCTTCTTCCTCTCCTTCCATTGTTTCAGTTCATTCACTGACTTTGGCATCGGAGAGCCTTGCGCCGCCCAGGCCAGGGTCCTCTGACTGTTTGTTCTTCTCTTTCAGGCTTTTGGACGGTACCTAGTCATCACCATTTTTGGATAAGTCCTCTAAGGCTCCCCAGTTATTGTGGGTCATTATTTTCTGCACCTACAATTGGCGCCGTCTGTGGGAAAGTAATATCCCAACCTTCCCAACCTTCTCAACCTCAATCTCCCAGAAGCCATGCCTCCGAAAGCTAGGAAAGGCGGAGAGTCCTCGAGAGCAGCGCTCGAGCAGCCAGCACCATCGGCAGACGCCCCTCCTCAAGGGCGTTCCCGAACGGTGCATGGCACATCTGCAGGAGAGGGCCGCTTAGGCTCGCAACTCTATGTCGAGTTTCCCCTCCAAGAAGGACTCGAGGCTTCGTTCTCAGCAGACGAAGTTATGCCACCCCGACGCGACGAGCGTCGGCATGAGCGTCCTCGCAAAGACAAAGCCGTTGCCGTGGAAGAAACGCGTCGAGTTCAGCCTCCTGCCGCTGGAGGAGATGTCGCAGCTCAAAATGCTCTCCTCCAGAAGCAGGAGCGGTTAATCCGCGAGCTCCAGCAGCAGCTGAGAGCAGCGCAGACTGCCTCGTTGAGGCAAGTCTCTGACCCTCAGGGAAAGAAGAAGGACGCCCCCAGCAGGGCAGCCCAGCCTCCTCGCGAAGATCTCAGAAACCATCTGGACCACAAGCGGAGCCAGATCCATGACGAAGGCTTGAGCAACAGCCGAAGTCATCGTAGCCGCGATGGCCGAAACCATAGCCATCACAGCCCGAACCACTCCAAGCGAAATTCAAGAGCCCAGACTCCAGAAAAGGACGACGAGCAGGAGTGATTCGACAAACGCGTCAGGTTGGCTCTTCAGCGCAACCTGGACGTGCGGGACCAGAAGCAGATCTGTGGCCACACTGATCTAGGGGCCTCGCCCTTCACGAGGGACATCGAGCGGACCCCCTTGCCCAAAAGGTTCTCTGTCCCGCGGTTCGTCCCCTACGACGGACTGTCCGATCCATCCGCTCACCTCCGTCACTTTTCCTAGAAGATGTCCATCTGGGGAAACGAGGGCCACCTCAACTGCAAGATCTTCTCCTCCAGTTTGGGTGACCTCCCTCTGAAGTGGTTCTGCGCCCTCCCAGAGAAATAGATTTCGAGTTGGAAAGAGCTCCAGCTCTCCTTTCTGAAGAAGTTCCAAGCTTACAGCGCCGTCCCCAAGAAAGAAGGGGACCTTCTCGCCCTGAGAATGAAGCAGGGTGAGACCCTCGCCAAGTTCGCCCGACGATTCTGGGCGGTTTACAGCCAGATCGAGGGCACTAGGGAAGAGATAGCAATCTACGCCTTCCAACATGCCTTGATCCCCGGCCACGACCTCCGGAAGGACTTGGTCGGAGACCCCCCAGAGTCCATGCCAGCGCTAATGTCCCGGATAAAGCGCTTTGTCGCCCGGGAGGAAGATGAAATCCAGGCCCGGGAAGAGGGCGAAAGACCGGAGCCCGAGCACAAGAGCAGTCAGCCTCGGCAGAGGGGCGGGAGGTCCTTTCAGAAGCAGGAGCCCAAGCAGGCCTGGACTGTCAGTTCGGCGAAGCCTGCGTCATCCCGATCTGGGGGCACCTGGAGGACCAGACCCCCCACCAGCGTCGATCAGAGCGTCAACGTCGTCTTCAAGGAGCCGATATACCGTATCCTGAGCAAGATAAAGACCAAGCCGTTCTTCAAGTGGCCTCTGCCCTTGAGGAATGAGCCCACCTCCGGTAGCCGAAGCAAACTCTACTGCTCCTACCACAAAGGTAACGGGCACAAGACCGAGGACTGCAAGTCTCTGCAGTGGTACCTGGAGAAGCTAGTCGGCGAAAGCCACATTCCAGAGTTCGTCAAGGCAGAAGATGCCGGCGGTAGCAAGGGCCGAGTTCACCAGAGCGCGACTCGGGAGCCAGACAGCGAGGATTCCGAAAAGATCATTAACATGATCCATCTGGCGTCCTCAGTCCCCTCACCCTCGTCTCGTGGAAGCTGAAGTTCGTCCTCGAGAACGAGGGCAAATTGGAAGTGGTCACAGTGGAGGGCGATCAGTAGCCGGCCAGGCAGTGCATGCTGGCCGCAGTCCCAGCAGTGAAAGATCCGGAGCGCGTCAACCTCGCCGAATTCGAGAAAGGCCTAGACGAAATCGGCCGAGACCCCGAGAAGAAAAGCATTGAGGACCTGGCCGAGGTCAGGCTAAATTCGGCAGACCCAAATAGATTCTTCCTGATCGGCACCCAGCTGCCAGACGAAGAGAAAGCCGAACTCTCAAGGTTCCTGATGCAGAACGTCGACGTCTTCGCTTGAGCCCGAGCGAAATGCCTGGGGTCGACCCCGAGGTCATGTGCCACAAGCTAAATGTGGACCCCAACTACAAACCAGTAGTGCAGAGGGCCCGAAGAATAGGGCTGCAGCAGACAGATGCGGTCGTCGAAGAGGTCGACAACCTGCTAAAGGCAGGAGCCATCCGGGAAGTCCAGTATCCGGTCTGGCTGGCTAATACGGTGGTGGTTAAGAAGAAAACTGGTAAATGGAGGGTGTGCGTGGACTTCACAGACTTGAACAGGGCCTGCCCTAAAGATAGTTTCCCCCTTCCAAAGATTGACCAACTGATCGACGCCACCGCTGGTCACGACCGAATGAGCTTCCTCGACGCCTACAGAGGCTACCACCAGATCCCACTATACGAGCCTGACGAGGAGAAAACGTCATTCATAGCCCCCCGCGGCACTTACTGCTATAAGGTGATGCCCTTTGGGCTAAAGAATGCGGGGGCGACATATCAGCGCCTCGTGACAAAGATGTTCCAGGCTCAGCTCGGCCGAACGGTAGAGGTGTACATCGACGACATAGTCGTCAAATCAGTGCACTCCAGTGACCACCTGGCAGATCTTGGCCAAGTCTTCGACATCCTTCGCGCGTACAAGCTCAAGCTAAATGCCTCCAAGTGCGCCTTCGGCGTAGCCTCTGGCAAGTTCCTCGGCAGCTTGGTAACGCGGAGGGGGATAGAGGCTAATCCAGACCAGATCACCGCGATCCAGGGCATTCAGAGCCCCTCTACCACGAAAGAAGTCCAGAAGCTCACGGGAATGGCTGCAGCACTCAATCGCTTCATCAGCCGGTCATCAGATAAGTGCAGGCCTTTCTTTCAGCTTCTAAAGAAAAATTTAAAATTCCAGTGGACCCCTGAGTGCGACCAGGCATTGGCCGCGCTCAAAACCTATTTGATGTCACCACCCTTACTCTCCACCCCAACTCCGGGGGAGGTTTTGTATTTGTATCTCGCGGTCTCAGATCACGCAGTGAGCTCCGTCCTCATCAGGGAGGACGAGGGAGTTCAAAAACCAATTTATTATACGAGCAAGACCCTGCTCGATGCCGAGACCAGGTACCTTTTATTGGAGAAGCTCGCGTTGGCTCTCGTCAGTACCTCCAGCAAGCTCTCCCATTATTTCCAATCCCACACCATTGTGGTGATCACGGAGCATCCACTCCGTTCAATATTCAAGAAGGCTGACTTTTCAGGGCGAATATCAAAGTGAGCAGTTGAACTGGGGCAGTATGATATACAGTACCGTCCCCGAACTGCGATCAAAGCCCAGATTCTGGCAGACTTCATCGTTGAGTTCGTCTCGCCCAACTCGGCCTCGACCCAGCCCGGCACGGCACTAGGGGGCACAGGGCACGAGCCAGAAGTAACTGAGGTCGAACAGTCTCCCGCCCAGGCATGGAAAATCTTTGTCGACGGATCGTCCACCTCCAAGAGAGCTGGTGCCGGCATAGTCCTCCAATCGCCAGAGGGTCTGGTCATAGAGCAGGCTTTCACCCTGGACTTCAAAGCGACGAACAATGAGGCAGAGTCTGAAGCACTGATAGAAGGGTTGAACAGCGCCCAAATCCTCGGAGCCCAGCACCTGGTGATCTTCAGCGATTCTCAACTGGTGACTAGCCAGCTCGCTGGAGACTACCAGGCCAGGGACGACAGGATGGCGGCCTACTTAGCCCTTGCGAAAAAACTGCTGTCTCATTTCCAGAAAGCCGAGGTCAGGCAAATATCCCGAGATACCAACACGCACGCAGATGCGCTTGCAAACCTGGCCTTCGCCGTCGAAGCAGGGAAGAAAATGACCGTCGAGGTCGGGTCAATATCAAGGTCAAGCTTAGAACTCCATTCATCTCGGCTTGTCCTCTGTGCTGACCTCGGCCCAAGCTGGATGGATCCAATCATCGCCTACTTAAAGGACGACCAGCTCCCTGAAGACAAGACTGAAGCTCACCGGATCAGACTCAAGGCAGCTCGATTCTGGCTTTCTCCCGAAGGCAAACTCTACAGGAAATCCTTCACAGGTCCTTACCTCCAATGCGTCCACCCGAGCAAGGTGGATGACTTCCTGTATGAGATCCACGAAGGAATCTGCGGCAGTCACATAGGAGGTCGATCACTGGCCTACAGAGCAATAAGCCAGGGTTACTGGTGGCCCTACATGCAGAAGGACGCGCAGGTGTACGCCAGGAAATGCGAGAAGTGCCAGAAGTTCTCCCACTCTCTCCATCAGCCAGCACAAGATCTGAGTCCCCTCACTAGCCCATGGCCCTTCGCTCAATGGGGCCTGGACATTGTGGGGCCTCTTCACCGAGCTCCAGGGAACAAGAGATGGCTGATAGTCGCTACGGACTACTTCACAAAATGGATAGAAGCTGAACCGTTGTCCTCAATCACGGACAGGGACTCCAGGAACTTCGTTTGGAAAAACATCCTAACGAGGTTCGGCATCCCCAGGACCCTAATTTCGGACAACGGGACTCAGTTCGACTCCAAGTCCTTCAGAGACTTCTGCCAAGAACACGGTATCAGAAACCATTACTCCACTCCGGCATATCCACAGAGTAATGGCCAGGCCGAAATTTCTAACAAAGTGATCCTGGACGGCCTGAAGAAGCGACTGGACAAGGCAAAGGGAAGATGGACAGAGGAGCTTCCGAGCGTGCTATGGGCATACAGAACGACTCCAAGATGTTCCACTTCGGCAACACCTTTCTCTCTGGCCTACGGGATGGAGGCGGTCATTCCTTTAGAAATCGGCCTTCCCACCCTGAGGACAGAGCTGGTCGACCAAGGCCGAAATGAGACGAACCTGGCAATGGAGCTGGAGCTGGCAGACGAGCGCCGAGAAGCAGCAGCCCTGCGACTGACCAACTATCAGCAGCGGTTAGCCAGGGCGTACAATCAAAATGTCAGAGAAAGAAGATTCTCCGTGGGAGAGCTGGTTCTAAAGAAGACCCTTCCAGCTGACATAGAACCGAACGAAGGGAAGCTGGCTCCGAACTGGCATGGCCCGTTCAGGATGGTCTCACTAGCGGGGAAATCAGCCTACAAGCTCAAAGACTTGGAAGGCAAGCCACTGCCGAGACCGTGGAATGCATCCCACTTGAAGAAATTCTATTTCTAAAGATGTAATGAATCTCAGAATCAATGAAAGCAGCTTTCGCCCTGTCATCAATCTGTCATCTCTCTTTGACTGACTCCGGCAACTCTGGGTCTACCGCCCTGGAAGAAGGCCTCGAGTTCGAACACTCGGCCACTTCCTAAAGTCCGGGTTTTACCCCACTCAAGGGTCCACCGCCCTAGAAAAGGCCTCGAGTACGAACACTCGGCCGATTCCTAAAGTCCGGGTTTTACCCCACTCAAGGGTCCACCGCCCTGGAAAAGGCCTCGAGTACGAACACTCGGCCGATTCCTAAAGTCCGGGTTTTACCCCACTCAAGGGTCTACCGCCCTGGAAAAGGCCTCGAGTACGAACACTCGGCCGATTCCTAAAGTCCGGGTTTTACCCCACTCAAGGGTCTACCGCCCTGGAAAAGACCTCGAGTTCGAACACTTGGTCGCTTCCTAAAGTCCGGGTTTATACACCTCTCAAAGACCGTTGCCGAACTCATGCTCACATAGCCGGGACCAGCGGAATTATGGATTCACCTCGGCGTAAGGCAGTTCGTCTCAGCCAAAGCCAGCCATTTCGGCCAAGGTCAGTTTTTAAGAAAGAAAGAGCTGTGCAAGCACTGAAGCACAAAAAAGCAGCACAAAATCACAAGTGTTCCAAAACAGTGCAAGGAAAGTAAAAAAGCACACAGGTTGAATAATCACAAAGCTCTTCCTTTTTATTCATTGCAAACTGCTTCATTACAAGAGTTACAGAACAGAAAATAAAATACAGAAAGGAGGATCGCAGTCCTCTAAAAATAGAAAATAAAATGAAAGCTGGGAGACTCTGATCTTCACCGACTCTTCAGGCTGCAGGCTCGAAGACGCCGGATCATTGCCCGGAGGTTCTGAGGGATCCTGAATTTCACAGAGCTTTATAATACGCTTTGGTTGGTCAGACCAAAGCATTCAGGATCCCCTCCAGTTCGGAGGCCCTGGACCTCGCTGAGCTCTTCAACACCCTCCGGTCAGTAAGACCAGCCGAAGTTTGAAGAACCCCCAGGTCCAGCGGAGCCTCAATCCCACCCTGCGTCCGGCGGTCGCGCAAGACCGTGCCAGACGCAAAGGGCGCGACCATCCCACAGTTGCAGAAGATTCCCCTGCAACCGGACCAGGGACGATCGGCCATGAACCCGCGTTCAGAGAGCGCGTGGTCCACGGGGAGTTCCTTCAGAGAGCGCGCAGACCACGACGGGCTTCCCCCCTCGGAGAGCCGTCCACAGACGCAGGGGTTCCCCCCGGATCAAATGCTTCTAAACGTCCACTGGACATGGCTCCTACGTCTATGTGAATTAAACTGTCCTAATTCCTTTTCTTTTCTTCTCCCATGGCGAGCCTACCATCTCTATTTATAGGAAGAAGAAGGGCTCAATCTCCAAAGGAAGTTATGGGGCGAAGTCTCCCACGCGTTACATGGGACGCACGTCTTCCTGTCTGTTGACCAGTGATTCCTATGGCGCCACGTGGAGACGTCCGCCCATTTCCCTCATCGGCCGTATCACCGTGCTTATTGCTATTTATGGTCTCCAGAATATGGAGAATCGGCACAGACAGCTATGAAGACCATTCGACTCTCTCTAACTCGAGGGTCGCGCGTCACATTAAAAGCATTCAATACCATTCAATAGCACGTCCAGAAGCAAAAGAGAGAAAAATGCAGAGAAAAATGCACAAATAAAGAAGCCCGTTTTTCATTAATAGCAAAAGGTGTTACAGGGCCAAAAAAAAAAGCATTACATATAAAAGGCCAAGAGAGGTAAAAGAAGCAAGGCTACTGTGGCTTCGGCGACTCCACCAGCAGCATCGGCCGCGACCGTGACCTTGCTTGGGGCGTCGTCAGCAGAGGGGGCTTCAACCGGTACCTCACCCGAAGCAGGGGCAGAAGGAGCCTCACCCTGAGGCACGGCCGAAGCGTCGCTGGCGACCGGGGCATCGCTCGGGGCCGGGGCAACTGGAGCGTCGTCTGAAGCAGGAACGACTGCAGGAGCTTCGACAGGGGCACTTTCAGCTGCAGGAGCGGGGCTCGGCTCAGGAGCCGGGTCCGAGTATTTCGGCAGGTCCCGATAGACAGGGTGGTCTTCAGGGACCCCCGCACGTCTCAGTGCGGCCAGACATCCTTCCTCGAACAGAATGGAGGTGATCTCCTCCACCTGCTTCTCATACAGCTCCGTAGCATGGTCCACCCCCTTTTGGAAAGCGGATTGGGCCTCGGACAGAAGGGAGGCCTTCTCCTTTTCCAGCTCAGCATTCGCCATTTTCAGCTTCTCTCTTTCAGCGCGCCCGGCCAGCACTTCCCCGCGCAGCCTCGTCCCCTCGGCCGCCGATTCAGCCTTCGATCTGGCCAACTCCGACTCTAGCTCGGCGGTCCTCTTGTTTCTCACCCAGACTTCGCCTTTCAGATGATTAGCTCTCGACGTGAGTTCGGCGACATCAGCCAGAGCCGACGCCAGCCGAGCAGACTCTTCAGCGCTGGCCTTCTTCAGGCCCTCCATTCCCTTCTTCAGCTCATCTATCTCCTTCTTCAGCCTCTCCCTCTCAGACTCCAGCTGAGTGACCCTCGCGGCGTTCTTGTCACTCCTCCCCACCATGGTCAGGAGCCTCTGCACGTTCTGCAAATGGAAAGAGCGGGTCAAACAGGAGCAGTCGAGCTAAATTACTTGAAGAAGAACGCTGAAAACACTTACCAGAAGGTTAGCCTGGATCGCCGAGACCATCAGGCTCTCGTTGTCGAACCTCTCGTGCGTCTCCATGTCTCGCGGCAGAGCGCAGACCTTGGCGAGAGCTCCGATGACGTCGGCGTTCCCCATCAGCCGGTCCTCGACGTTCAGAGGCTTACCGGGTTGCGTCTCCATCCTCGGTCTCCATGGCGCTGGGGCAATTCGGGGTCCGGAAGCCGATCCAGACCCTTGCCCCGCCGAGATGGCGAGCTCGCGGGTCGCCCCGCCGGTCGACTTGCTGGCCGGCGCACTCTTTTCAGTTGGAATCTTGACTCCCTGGGCCCGCGCCGGAGTCTTACCCTTCGGAGGCTGTTCAGCCCCCGAGTCCTTCTCCCCCGCCTTAGACTTCTTCCTGGGCGGGGACCCCTCCTTCGAGCGATCCGGCGAGCGTCGCCGAACTCCCTCGCTCGGAGCGGGGGCAGGAGCAGAAGAAGCGCCAGCACCCCCCGAGCCCGAAGCTGCGCGGGTACTGGCAGATGATGGCGTCCCAGAAGATGATGACCTCTGCCTGAACTTGGCCGCCAGGTCCTTAACAACTGGCTCCCTTGAGCTTCCCTCCATGCCTTCTTCTCGATCGGAAGAATAAGCGTCCACTATCTGCGTCAGGTTCGGTGGCTCCGAACTAGAAGTGGACGCCTCGGCACCAGATGCAGCTCGGCTCGCAGCAGGATCGGTCAAAGGGATCCCGGCAGGCACGGCAACGGAGACGGTAGGACGATCAGGGTGCGCCTCGTCCACCTCGTCTACTCCGGTTCTCCTGTAGTGACCACGGTACCTCGGCGTGTACCCGAGCAGCTTCCAAGCCGACCTGGTCTCGTGCCCCTTGTATCTTTCAACCTTGTTGATGTCGTCGGCGTTCCTCCTCCAGCCTTCACTCGCAGCTCGGCGTCGCCTCGCGCCTGCCTCTGCACAACAGACAATAAGAGTGTCAGCTCGGCGTCATCAAAATCAAGCAAAGCGAGTAAGAGAAAAGAAGCGGTGTTTACTTGGGACTGTCCCGGGGCGATGTGGGACCGTTAGCCTCCTGCTTTCGCCAGCGCCGAACTCCCAGTCCCCCGACACACAGAAGAAAGTTTCTTCGGCATTCTTACTCGAATCTTCCATGGCCAGGACGAAGCCTCTTCGCTGAGACTTCACTCGGAGATAGTATTTCCCTTCCCCATCCTTGCAGATATCGTAGGTATCCTCGATATCGTGGACACCCAGGTCGGTCCCCAAAATCTCATTCAGCTTCGCCGTGCCCATGATGACCTTGTAGCCATTGGGCATCAGCTGGCACGGGGTAAGGGACCAGGTACTGAGGCAAGCCCTAAGCAAGGGGTGCAGAGGAAATCTGACCCCGCCCTCGATCACGGAGATCATAGGGAACGGCATCCAGCCGCAGGACCAGCGCATCGTGGCGTAGTCGACGGAGTCCGCTGGCTTGAGGAGAACTCCCTCCGGAATATTGAAAGCGGCCCTAAATCTGGCTATGCCCTCTTCAGTATCTAAATCGAACCTAGGGGTGCCCATGTCTAAAAAGGGTGACAGCAAAGTTAAACCCTAGAAGTCGCGAAACCCCAAAAAAAAGCTACACAGAGGCACGAAGCAACTTACAGAGAAAAATGGGGCGACTCAAGTACAGATCCGGGCACGTCCTATGGTCGTCCTCGCTAGAAAGATCTCGAGCAGCAGAGCAGAAATCAAAGATGAAGGCTAAGGCGAAAAGAAACCAGAAACAAGAAAGGAAGAAGACGACCCTATTTATGGAAAGGGAACCCTCGACGCGCGCTACTTTCGAAATTCGAAAGGACGAATTTCGCGATCCGCGCCCGTTCCATCAATAAGACAGCGCAATCAGTAAAGAGGCTACGCGTGTAGCCGTCGACTCGCCTCCCAGGACAGATAGGGCAGAGCATTTATTGCTTCAGAAAAGTTGAAACGACACCAGGCAATGATCGCCGCATCCCCAGACGAGTTTTCTAGCTTTCGACCACTAAAGGCTAGGACGCTTATGAGGTCAAAAGCTAGGGGGCAATTGTGTGGGGAGATTTCCGGAACTCCAGGATTACGCTAATCACAGCCATCAGATGAGACTAAGCACTCTCACGTGCCATCCGCGTGCCATCCACGTGGCACCAAACTCACTTCGGCTAACAGGGCAGAGGCCTCAGCCGAAGTCAAACAGCTCCAGGCCGCTAGCGCCGAGCTTGGCCACCCCATGTGCCCATCTCGGCTGAGAACTCCACCTCGGCTGAAGGAGCCGGGACGAAAGCCGAAGAAAGAAAGAACCTCCACTCGTACCCCTCATCCCCCACGTCATCAGGCACGTGGAGGAATAGGGGCACGAGCTAGTGAGACAGATGCGACATCCAGCCGTCCACAATCTTCGCCAGATCACTGACAGGGCGGCATCCAGCTGCTGAAGCCACATCAGGGCAAGGCCCGAGGGCGGATCCGATGGTACCCCAACCGTCAAAGGCGCCCAACACAATCTGGCCCAACAAGACGCGCATATAATGCAATGTGGGCTGATCCGACTGGCATTAAATGCAGAGTGGGCTGGATTGGACCGCATTTATTACTTTGTGAGCTGATCATGACTTCCCAGTCGAATCATGGGACCAACACCAAGATATCCTCCAAAGATACGACCCAAGCCTCTATAAATAGAGCTTCATACCACATGCAAGGTACGCACAATTCAACCCACAGAGCTGTTACTCTGCCTCTCTTCTTCCTCTCCTTCCATTGTTCCAGTTCATTCACTGACTTTGGCATCGGAGAGCCTTGCGCCGCCCAGGCCAGCGTCCTCTGACTGTTTGCTCTTCTCTTTCAAGCTTTCGAACGGTACCCAGTCATCACCATTTTTGGATAAGTCCTCTAAGGCTCCTTAGTTATTGTGGGTCATTATTTTCTGCACCTACAGTTACATTTTGACTAACTTCAAAGTTGGGTTACAACAAGAGAAGGCACCATATTGACACAGTGACAAGATAGAAAGAAAGAGAGACAGACACTTACCTGAGGTGGTCGTAGTTTTTCTATTGATTTGGAGGTGGATTTGTGGTTGTATTTTGTAATTTATCTATTACCCTATAGTGAGGCTACCTATAACTCAACTGTGATTACCGTGATTACCGGTAACTAATCATAGCACAGAATAAAACAACTATGATAACAGGTATGAACCTTCATTCAACCACTTATGACATGAGTTCCTATGTATTTTATGGAAACAAACAAAGCCCATAGAGCAAGCATTCACAATGATATTCTTTTGTCTCCAAACATTATCCATAATGAAAATGCCACCTAGTTAAGCAACCAACCAAAAGCCAAAACTCCTTGGGGGAGCTTTAAATGCCCAAAAGGCTAGCAACAGATGAAGGACTCAATCTCTCCTCAAACACCACTAGGAAAAAAGAAGCAACTGAGAAAACCCTAAATGTAGACCCCATTCAAACCCTGTCAGTATCTTCACCAGAGATGTAGACCTCGTTCAACAAGGAGAGCAGGGTGTGAATCGACACTCCACCTCAATAAAATTTCTAGTGGAAAATATCCGGGAACCAAATGGCAAAGGGGCCTATTACCAATCCACTTATCAAGCCAAAAGAGGATGTTTTCTCCCAATTCAATCCAAAATCTTATGTTTTCTACTTCTTCTGAAACTTGGTTAATAACCACCAATTTCATGACATGTAAAAAGACATGGTACTGGGACAGCACAATACCCCAATGATGAATCATAGAGTTTTGTTGTCGTTGATGATGATGTTGTTACTATTGGTTCTTTGCATTATATCCTAAGCAATTTATGGTTTATTTTCCAGTACAAATCTAAATCCAACTAACATAATCACAAAAAAAAAAGGGATAAACCAAATGAACCTCAAAATGTCCACTGACAGCAACCAAACAACCGTAAAGATCACACTAGAGAGAGAGAGAGAGAGAGAGAGAGAGAGAGAGAGAGAGAGAGAGAGAGAGTCCCTTCAACAACCAAGTTCCTGATTCCAAAGCCTGTACTTTCCATTATGTATTCAGAAAATTATTTTAAAAAATTAGAAAAGCCTTCCATAACTCAATAACCTTAAACACCATAAATCTCCCAGATACTAAATCCACCTGAAAGAAAGAAAGAACATAACACCAGAAAACCCTAACTCCCAGTTTTCCAACAAATAAAATCTCATAATAAAAAAACCCACCAATCCAACAAATAAAACCTCATAAAAAAAGTCTATCACAATCACCTACAGACAAATGAAGTAGATAAAATAAAATTTAAAAACAAATAACCCGCAATTACCCATGAACCACATCGCCTAACCCAAACATCCACAATACCAAACCAAATCAAATCTATCAAGCCAAAAGAACAACTCTCTGACCGAGAGGCAACCCCACCAGATCCATCACCAAAGAAATCCCATCCATTTTTTTTAGCTCTACTGAGCCATAATAATCTTCTTACAGAGTCCATCAAGCCTGTCACCTACCCCTGCTCCGGATCACCAACTCGGAATCCAAGCAAAAATCAAGAAAACAAAAGGGAAAAATCAAGAAAGCAAACAATCAAAACCATTCACAGATCAACAAAAACCAACAAGAAATATGCCAAAACAAAAAGGAGAAAAAAAATTGAGGAAAGCAGTAGAGGCTTACCAAAATATCAGACAGAGACGAAGAGAGGGGAGAGATACAGAGGCAGCAACGGCAGACAGGGTCGAAGCAGAGGCAGCGGCGAGAGAGAGGGAGACCGTTTTCGAGCAAGAGAGACAGCAAGAGAGAGCAAAGAGATCGAGCGAGAGAGAGAGAGAGAGAGAGAGAGAGAGAGAGAGAGAGAGAGAGAGAGAGAGCCCAGATCCAGAGAGAGCAGAAAAATCGAGCGAGAGTGCGAGGGGGAGAGAGAGCAGAGAGAGCGAGCGAGAGAGAGAAATAGCAGAGAGCGAGAGTGAGATAACAGAGAGAGCGAGAGTGAGAGAGTAGATAGAGTGAGAGAAGAGCAGGAGAGAGAGTGACAAGAGGAGTTTTTGGTGGCAGGAGGGGGAAAAAAACGTGGGAAATTTGCCGACGCATTTTTTCCGTCACAAAAAAATATAATTTTGGTCTGTAAAAATTAATTTATTTATTTTTTTAAAATAAGTAAAAAAGTCTACCAACCTTTACCAATATTTTATATTAAACGTCGGTGATAAATTTTTCGACGCTAATTTTCGTCGGTAAAAAAAAATCGTCGGTAAATGACTCTAATTTTTAATTTTCCTAAAAATAAAATAAAACATTACCAACGTTTTATAAAAAATATCGTTAAATGTTTATTTTACCGACGTCATATAATTCGTCGATAATAGTCTTTGATAGTTTTACCGAAGTAAAATAAAAATAAAAAAGGATTTTCCAACACTTAAGTTAGAAAACGGCCCACCGGGGGTCCAGAACGGGGAACGGCGCCTGAAAATATCAGAAACCGACACTAGCACTTCGCTTGAGGGCATAGTACCTTATAGGAACTGACGGCTAGCAAATAGGACTCCCGATTAGAAAATTAGAAGTGAAACATAGGATTTTCCAACACTTAGGCTCAAAAAAGGCCCGCCATGGGTCCGGAACGGGAAAAGGCTCCGGAAAAATCGAAAACCGGCACGAGCACCTCGCTCGAGGTGAAATTAACTTGTAGGAACTGATGGCTCATAAATCGGACTCCCAGTTAACGAATTAGACCTAAAAACGTTGGATTCTTAACACTTAGGTTCAGTTTGGCATCTCTAATTTTATCCTCTCATTGGCTTAAAACTGATTGAATCCAATTTTAACATGCTTGTTTGAAGCTTCTACCGTGTCCATTTCAAATGGCATTAAGACAAATAATGTCTGTTTCATGAAGTCATGAAGTAAAAAACAGGTGGCAGATTCCAATCAGACAAACTCGTTTGAAGCGGATAAATGCTTATCGCTACAGTGATATGTACGTCCTCATTGGACAGTCCAGTTTTTCTTTTTTCTTTTTAATGTATGGGACCCGAATTCATGATCCAGACCGTTAGATATCTGCAGAAGGTCAAACATGGCCACGTGTCAAAATTTCAACCGTTGACTATCTCAGATCTCGAGATATTTACAGAAAAAGCGATGAGATATCTGAAAAAAACCACAAACATTTATATCTACCTTTTTAAAAACCATGGGCCCCAAATACAAGATCCGAACCATTAATTCTCTTTCTAACGTTAAACACAACTACGACGTCAAATTTCAATACTTGAATCCTCAAGGATCTTGAGATGTTTCTGAAAAATTCTCAACCATTGCTTTAAAATAACAAAGGCCCTAATTTTTTCTATGTAACCAAACAAACTATTTGAAAATAAAAATAAAAAATAAAAAACTTTCAAATAAAAATATAAATATAAAAACTTTCGCCGATTTCTTTTTCGTTGGT
This sequence comes from Litsea cubeba, assembly GCA_012931725.1. Lineage (NCBI taxonomy): Eukaryota > Viridiplantae > Streptophyta > Magnoliopsida > Laurales > Lauraceae > Litsea > Litsea cubeba. The sequence goes on from CM022946.1 coordinate 33,628,932, forward strand.
AAAATAAATACAAAAATTGACAAGATCAGAAAATGTACCTCTAAGCAAAGTGCACAAATCCGCAACCTTTCCCGACTGGTATTTTTACAGATACAATCTCACCATATTGAGAGAAGGCTTGTTTGAGATCCTCGTCACTACAATTTGGATCAAGTCCTCCAACAAATATCTACAAGAATAAATGGGTTAAAGGTCTCCCTAACTACCCGGGTTCTGGAGTTCCGGAGCTCCAAACTGTCTACTGCGCAGCGACGTTTGAGTTTCTAAACCAAGACTCGATCCCGTCGGGTATCATCCGGTCGAAGCTAAATAGTGCCGACTCAATTATATCCATAACAAATCGAATTTATATACAAATCAAATTGAATAACATTTCCAAATCATTAAATGCTTGTCCAATTCAAATTCTTTATTAATATCGAATAATTGTATAGCAATTGAATATCAAATAAGAAGAGAAGGTAATGAAAATAATATTATAAACAATGTGATTGTTTAATCGAATGAAATTAGTACAAATAAAAATCTTCATTTTCAATATGCAATAAATATTTAAATGACATTAAACATTTACTAACTATTTTATTATTCACACACCCTATTATTATCCAGTACAAGATTAATTGAGAAAATCAATACATTACTATCGACTTGGTGTCAATAATGATTAAATTATATTGATCCCCTAAATTAATCTTCATGGCTTAATAATAGATTAGTGATCTCCATCGGACTAATTATAAGGTCATAAGGATCCATTTTAAAGGGGCATAACTCTAAACGGATCGATCTAATTATCTATGGAATATGGGTATACACCCTAATTATTCATTAGGAATGTAATTAAGGGGGTTAAATAGGCTTTAAGAATGATAAATTCATTCAAAATAAAAATGTGCTTCTGGTTCGCTCGAGCGGACCCAAGGTCGCTCGAGCGAACCCCATCTAGAGAGCAACTCGCTCGAGCGCACCCTTGGGTCGCTCGAGCCTGAGTTCCAGAAGAGCTCGAGACTGAGTTCCAGAATCGGGTTCGCTCGAGCGAACACTCCAGTTCACTCGAGCGAACGGTCCAGGGTTTCAAGAACTCAAATTTTCGAGTGTTCTTATTTTTCAACCCATTTCTCCTAGCTTTCTTTCCAATATAAAACCTGTATGTTGGAGTTGATGCGGTTGCTTATGGACACCCTTAGTCAACTAGACCTGTTTTTATCCGACCCAACAAGTTTGTTATGTACCTAATCAATATGTGAAAAGTCTTGGATGGATGGAACACGTAAAATTAATTCTTATAATCATTTAGGACCCTATGTGCAAGTCAGGATCAAGACAAGTCTGTACCACTTGTGCCGGTCTTAAAAGATCACAAACAAAATTTAAAAATTAACATTAATATATATATATATATATTTTTTTTTCTCTAGCTAATAAAAGGATCACTTCATACATACAAAGTAAAAATCACTAATATATAATCATAATATAACCAACTTAATAGTAACATTAATATGACAAACTCACAGTAATATGAATTAATCAATTAAGGGTTAGGGGCAGCCAATTCTTCTATGATGTATTGAGTCTCAAGTTGCCTTGAACCTATCTCCATCACTATTACCATAATCTACGGTCATTATTGGATAATTATGAAAACACATTGGATAAAATATCAAACATTATGAGCTTTATCTTCTCACTAATAATAGATCTCATGTAGCATAATAACTCTCGTGTTGCTCACAAATCGATGAGAAAAATTAGGATTTGGAAACTGTCACCAAAAAATAAAATAAAATATAATTAAAAATTAAAAATAGTTTTTACCGACGTTTTTTTTGTCATCGGAAAAATAAACAAAATCAAAATAAAGACGTTTGCCGACGTTGTTTTTCGTCGGTAAAATAAAACAAAAAATAAATAAAAATTGAAAAAATGTTTTGCCGACGTTTTTGGTCGTAGGTAAAATAAATAAAATAATATTACTAAAAAGCATTTACCAACATTTCTTTCTGTCGGTAAAATAAAATTAACAAAAAATAATTAAAATTTAAAAAACATTTTGCCGACGTTGTTTTTCATCGGTAAAATAAATAAAATAAAAATACTAAAAAACATATACCACGTTATTTTTCGTCAGTAAAATAAAAAGAAAAATAAATAAAAATTGAGAAAAATCTTTGCTGACTTTTTTTTTGTCGGTAAAATAAATAAAATAAAAATAATAAAAACATTTATCGACGTTTTTTTTCGTCGGTAAAATCAAACAAAAAATAAATAAATTTTAAAAAAATATTTTGCCGACGTTTTTTTTCTTTGGTAAAATAAATAAAATAAAAACACTAAAAACATTTACCAACGTTATTTTTCATTGGTAAAATAAAAATAAAAATCGAGAAAATGTTTTTCCGACGATTTTCTGCGTAGGTAAAATAAATAAAATAAAAATACTAAAAAACATTTACCGACGTTATTTTTCATCGGCAAAATAAAAAAAAATAAATAAAATTTAAAAAAATATTTTGCCGACGTTGTTTTTCGTCGTTGAAATAAATAAAATAAATATAGTAAAAAAATATTTACTGATGTTATTTTTCGTCGGTAAAATAAAAAAATAAAAAAAATAAATTTTGAAAAAATATTTTGCCGACGTTTTTTTTCGTCAGTAAAATAAATAAAATAAAAAATCTAAAAAACATTTACCGACGTTATTTTTCATCTGTAAAATAAAAAGAATAATAAATAAAAATTGATAAAATGTTTTGCCGATGCTTTTTTACGTCTGTAAAATAAATAAAATAAAATAAAAATATTTTTACCGACGTTTTTTTCGTCACAAAAAATAGTGAATTTGATAGTGAACTTTGCCGACATTTTTTAGTAAAACGTCGGTAAAATATAGTATTTGAAAGTCTAACTTTTGCCGTCGAAATTAAAAACGTCGAGAAAATCTAATTTTTACCGACGAATTTATAAAACGTCGCTAAAAGTGCAACTTGTTGTAGTGGGCAACCCTTCCCATTTTGGTTGAATTCCAGCTAGCTAGGTCATATAAACATGTAGTAACTTGGATATCATTTGACATTTTGAAGGACCAATTTCAACCGTCACCTTATGATTTATGCCAGCCTGATCCTAGGACCCACTAACTGGATGATCTTGATCCGTAAAAAGCATAAATACAGAATCACATTACTAGGGATCAACATCTTTACATTCTAATCAAAATGAAGAAATTACTTGAAATAAAATTCCTTTTTCCAAAGTCCAATCACATTCTAAAATATCTCTTTGTTACCATAACCACTGTTATACAAGTTACAACACTTACAAACATAAGAGAAAAATAAAATTCAATAAAATAAAGCAAAGAAACTAAAAGCTCCAAGCAGTATACATTGAGAAAGAAAAAAAGCTATCCTTCATAGTTTTAATACTCGACCAGACATGACTCAAACTCAACTCCACCCAACCAAGTCAGCTCAATTTGATAAGTTTTGAGTAAAAGTGGGCAAATTTTGACCGCTAACTTAAGTTACTCAACTGGTCTTGAGTTGAGTCGAAGTTTGGAGTTTTAAAACTACCAATAGAAGTAGTAGAAAAGGGAACTCAGGTCAAGTGCAGGCAACCGCTGAGTTGAAGCATATCAATAAGCAGAGGAAGAAGAGGAAAATCAATGGCCATGGCTCGGCTAGGAGCGAAGTCCTCTAACATGCCTTTTCCGACCTGCTGCGTTCTTTCTTAGAAGATGTCTACTATATATCGACCCGCTGTGAGTTCGATGACTAGGTGCAGATGAAGGGATATCTTTTCTAGCATAGACATGGGTCATCTTTGAAGCATCTGCTTTTGGGACCATCATTATCTCTGTTCTTGCTCTCGCAGAGAAGACACTGACCACCGTGAACATGAGCAAAATAGAGAGCTTAAAGAGGAATGCAAGTCTACATGAATTAGCCATGGATCAATAAGTGTAAAATAGAGGGAGAAAGTTTGAAGCTTGAGAGGTTTGAAAGCTTGTGTCTCTGTTGGGGATGATGGTCTGGTCTGTTTGATTGTGTTTATATATGTCTGAATCTGATAGATAATTTTGGGAGATTACAAATTGCCCCTTGCAAACCGACAAAACAGAGACAGATATGCCGGTATTGAGGTTTAACCTCCAGGGCTTGTTAGACGCTACGTACAATGGACCGGGTTTGGTAGCCATCCCGACCAACCAATTTAGTGGACCTCCACATGGAGTAAATCCTCTTGTTTCAGTCTTACAGTTATCTAACCGCTACAGAGGTCAGATCACTTGATCACTGGAAGAGGAAAATCAAAAGGAAAAAGAAGTAGTGACTTCAAACAAATAAATGAATGAAAGCAAAATACATGATATGATCGAAGCCTATACAATGAGTTTATACACAAGTGATGTGATTTCCAATGTGAGCACTCCATAACTTGGATTTGTTGAACTTGGCTTGGGCTGGGCTTGGCTCGACTCTCAACCAACTTGTTAATTAAGGGTTTTTAGTAGAGACCCTTATAAAACTTGGGTTGGATTCAGGTTAACATTTTCAATCTCGTTAATAAATAAGTTGGATTATGGATTAGGGTTGTGCCTATAGATATTACCTAGAGTGAACAACTCAATTGGAACTGATGGAACCCATTGCCACCCCTCATGTATATGGGAAATATGGTCATGGAATTTGGCTGATGTGCGGTCCAAAACCTAATTTTCCACTATTATTGTTTCTTAAGTTTTTTTTCTTTTATACCTATGAGCTAACTAGGAATAATTAAGAATTAGAGATTCTCTCTCTTTTATTATTTTAGATTATGTTAGTTAAGAAAAATAAAATGAGTGTGACCGTTTGGGCCATATTATTGGTAAGTATGTACCAGTTTGCCACTGTGCATTATCAATTTAGGCAGTTTTCTCTAGTAGTCTCTGTATAGAAGAAACGTTTGTATATGTTAAGGCTCGGAGCGTTTTGGAATATCATCCAAAAATAAAGAGAGATAATATTAAAAATGGAAATCTTCAAAAAAAAAAAGCCTTAAATTTCTGTCTAATTTCAGAAAAAGACTTAATTTTCAAAAAAATTCAAATTAGTCCCTAAGTCTCCAAGGAAGTTTTCAATTAAGGACATCCATCCATTTAAAGCTATTTTCCAGCAACTTTTTTTTCAAGATTTTCTAAAATACTCAAATTACCTCATTCTCTCCTTCACTTCCTCTATATATATTCTGCTCATTTCCTTCATCGGTGTCCTAACAGTGATCAAGGATAACCAATATTTCCGCAGCGATTGGATGCATGTAGCTAGGGGCTACCAAAGTCTTGTTATGGCTTTAAATGTAGTTTAATTTGGGTATTTTCAAAATATTGAGGGAAGATATAGCCAAAAAATACTATTAAATAGCAGGATGTCCTTAATTGAGAACTTCTTGAAAAACTTAGAGACTAATTTGAAAAGTCTTGAAACTTGTTTTTAAATAAGGTAAAGACTTAAGGCCTTATTTGAAAATTTTTCTAGTAAAAATAAGAAATTATATTAAATAATATATAAATGATTAATCTTTTATAGTTGAAAGGATTAGGAAAAAAAATATATCAAAAACATATATACATAAATATTAAATATAAAAGAAAATTTTAAGGATAGTTACAATGTCAAACCAGTATCTACCTTGAGTGGAACCTCCCCATGTTTCAAAATTGCGATATCGGCCTAGGCCAAAATCCAATATCATATCGGTATCGGTCGAGGTCATCACGGTGTGAAATTTTATTCTAATCCAAAAACATTCGCAAAAATATCTATAAAATCCAGAATATTAGAAAATATTGGAAAATAATATTTTTCCCTTTAGTAATAACAATAAATGAAAATACCGATCACCATAAGTCATGAGTCATGTCTGTGTTGCTGACTCGCTGTCTTCTCCAGCATTTTATATAATGCAACCATTATTTTGGCCCATGATCAATTTATTAGTGTAAAATATAAGAAAATAAAGATAACATATCAATTATCAATTAATACTAAGATAACATATCAATTATCATTTAATACTAACTCAATTATCAAATAAGTTTTAAAATCCAAGACCATGAAGATAACATATTAAAATCTAAAAAATTATAGTGAGATAGATAAACCAAAAGCACTTGGACATCAAAAGATTTATGATTTACCTGAAATTAGGGGGGACTAGAGAGAGAGAGAGAGATTGATGAGCATGATAGCCTAATTCCAAGTGGAGTGTCCCCGAGGCTCGATATCATCATCATCATCATTTATTCGGCATTGATTGTTAAAAAATACATAATAGTTAAAATAAGGGAGTTATGTTGATTTTCTTACCAAAATAAAATGATTTCTTCAAGAAATAGTGTCGGAAATATGCAAGAGAATGAGCTATGGAGAAGGGATTGCTCTAAGGAGATGAGGGGAGAGGAAGAAGGTGGGTCAAGAATGAGGGGAATCTTGAAGAATTTAGGGTTTTTTACCAAAATAAAATTCCGTAATATCATGCTTGTGGGGCCCACCCTTTGGTCCATCTAAATAGACCAAATACACGACCCCCCTGAATTGCACATGTCCAGTAACTTTCGGTCAAATCCAAATTCACTAGACCGTTGGATCAACTATGTATCGATCCGAATGAACTATTGACCACTAAACTTTTTGTGCCCAAATAGAGATGATAGAAATCACAATTGGGGTTGATTTTTTGCAAAGAGGATGATCCTAGGGAATCCTTGAGATCCCCCCCCCCCTACGGGTCCCCAGGGCCCACCACACACTTGAGTTTACTTTATTCTAAGCTTGACCTTTGGAGAGCCGGCCCATATATATATATATATATATATATACTCTCCTAAGCTCGAGCTTAGGATAAAACTTCGTAAGCTCATGCTTGTAGGGCCTATCTTTAGTTCATCCAAATGGACTAAACACATGAACCACCCCCCCCCCCCCCCCCCCCCCCCCCCCCCCCCCGCACTCCTAAATTGCACATGTCCATTAACTTTTGGTCAAATTCGAATTTACTGGACCATTGGATCGATCGACTATGTATCGATTCGAAATGACCGTTGACCATTAAACTTTTGGGCCCATATGGAGATGATAGAAATTATGGTTGATGATTATTTTTTATAGAGAGGAGGATCCCATGGAGTCCTTGAGATCCCCCCATCCCCATCCCCATGTGGGCCCCACCACACACTTGAGCTTACCTTATCGTAAGCTTGAACTTAGGAGAGCTGACCCCATATATATATATGGAAAATGCTCTTATGGGAGCAACTCTGACACTACTACGGGAGTAGGGGGCCCTCATATTCAGGCTCTTTTGGATATGGATCTAATAGATCGATTCCCCCCCCCCCCCCCCACAATCTAATAGTAGCGTGAGAGTTACTCTAATAAAAGCATTTCCCTCCTGAATTTGATTTGGTCTCTCAATTCCATAACTCTAATTGTCATCGCTGAAAATCCCATTTATTGTAGTGTCTACCACACTCCCACTAAGAACCATTCAAATCTCACTTCGTAAGGATCCAAACCTTCTCATGCTTTTAGATGAGATCTTACACTTCACCACGCGCGCGGTCCACCTTATGTGGCCACTGTGCAATTATGCATACCTCTATATTCAGAGGTACCTCTTGCAATTCCTAGGAAAGGGAAAAGCCCTATAGCTTGCTCTTACTTGTCAAAACCTGTGTATCTGGCCCGACATTGATAAATCTAAGCCACTCATTTCATACAACCATGAATGTATAGAAATTATAGAGCAGTCCCCTTCAGTCGAAGAGAACATTGCTGGGTTGATCGATCATATTGTGTGGGGGTATTTTTACTAAGCCGAGATCAACGCTAATATGCCCTCAAAATAGTGATAATGCCACCTCTAGCCGGGGCTGATTGCGGCTACAGGATCGCGGCATTTGCCGCGGTGGGAGTTCCCGCAGTCAGATCCGGCCGACTGCGGCACTGAGGCCCGGCAGTACAAATGATTGACGGGTTGATGGGACCAGCGACAGAACAGCGGCGCATGCCAAGGCATGCCCTGCAGTCTATCATTACTGACAAAACGGCGTGCAGGACACGTGCGCCCCCAGGGCATGGCTCCAGGCCAGGCCTGATGGGACCTGGCCCAAAAGTCAGCATCGCCGCCTGACCCAGCAAGCCTAGCATTTAATGAAGCATGGGCCAGCATTTAATGCGTTATGGGCTGAATGGACGTAGCCACTCGAGTGGCCGGCCCAGTCTTGGAACTCGCCCGCAATAGTCAACCCCATCGCCTATAAATAGCATATCCACTTCCATCCAAAGGTATGCAACCCAATATACACTCTATCCCTCTGCTATTTCCTCTCCTCGCTCACTAAACTAACTTAAGCATCGGAGAGCCTTGCGCTGCCTGCAGCCAGGGTCCTCTGACGTGTTTTCTTCTCCTCCTCAGGTCTAATCGGAGCCTCAGCAGCAACCTTCATCTAAACTGCTTGAATCAGGGGTCCTAATCCCTGTTTTAAAGTCCTGAATTTTTAGGCACTTACAATTGGCGCCGTCTGTGGGAAAGTACTAACCCATACCTCAAAACCTTTCCCAAAACTCTCTCAAAACCTTTCTCAAAACCCTTTCCAATCACCATGGCTCCGAGGAACAAGAGAGGCGCAGAGCACCCGAAGTCCCTCCCCCCAGGGCCGCTGGTTCTCCCTGGACCATTGCCCTACGCGTCAAGAGAAGTCGCAGAGGTAGAAAGCTACCACACTGAGTCCGCGTCATCACCACTAGAGGCGGAGAACCCGCCGCGGCTGAACGCTCCCCTTCAGGAGCGCTTCCCGAAGGATAAGGCCCCGGCTGCGGAGGGGTCACATCGGTCCGGGCGCCGCTCGGACCGCGGCGGCAACAGAGCCGACCCCGCTCAAGCCACAGTCAGGGCCCAGAACCTCGCCCTCCAGGAGAAGGATGATCTCATCCGCCAGCTCAGGCAGCAACTCCGAGAGAAGGGAGTAGCCCCCGGGGGCGGGGATCCCGTAGGCAGGAAAGATCCCGTCACCGGCAAAGACTTGAGAGATCACTTGAACGACAAAAGTCGGGAGCGAAGTCACGTTGGGAGTTCTTACCATGACCACGAAGATAGGGGGTCAATGCCGAGACCGGAGGCGGCAGACCAGCAGGCACTGATTGACCGCCTGGTCAAGCAGGCCCTCCAGAACACCCTGAAGGAGGCAGGGTTCGCCCAGAGTCAACCGGACCTCCCCGACTTCTCTGGCCTCGACTCATCACCCTTCACCAGAGAAATAATCGAGTACCCTCTCCCCAAGAAGTTCAGTGTTCCAAGGTTCGTCCTCTACGACGGAACCTCAGATCCGGGAGCACATCTCCGCCATTTCACGCAGAAATTGTCTGTCTGGGGTGACGTTGGGCACCTCAATTGCAGAGTCTTCTCCTCCAGCCTGGGGGACCTACCCCTCAAATGGTTCTGTGCGCTCCCCGAAGGATCGATCTCGAGCTGGGCCCAGTTGCGGGACTCCTTCCTCGGGAAGTTCCAGGCGCACAGAGTCATTCCCAAAACCGACAGCGACATCATGGCCCTCAGAATGAGGTGGGGTGAGAGCATCACTCGGTTTGCCAAAAGGTTCTGGACAGTTTACAGTGAAATCGACAACTCCTCCGAGGATGTCGCGATCAAGTCCTTCCAGCACGCCCTCCTGCCGGGATGCGAGCTTAGGAAGGAGCTCGTCCGCAACCCTGTTCTCTCTGTAGCAGCCCTCATGGCGAGAGTGAACAAGTACATCGAGCAGGAGGAGGACGAAGCACGGGCCAATGAGAGCTTTGGCGTTTCAAAGGGCAAGCCTCGGGACGAGAGCCGTCATCGGCAGGAGGACCGACCGCGGCAGCAGGACCGACAGCGGCGGGAGGATCGGTCTCGCCGAGGAAATCGAGCCTCAGGAGGGGAAAAAAGGACCTATCACGGAAGAGAAACAAGCCGAGACCACCACTCAGGTGGGCGATCGTCGACCCCGACCCACGCTTCAGGAGAAAGCAAGAGACACCCGACCGTCCTACTCTTCCCGCGGGAGCGTCAATACAGTCTTCAAGGAACCGATTCACCAGATACTGGAAAAGATTCAGGGAAAGCCGTACTTTAAATGGCCCGCTCCCATGAGGGGCGACCCATCCACGAGGGATCAGACAAGGTTCTGCGCTTACCACAAGCAGAACGGCCACGACACTGGGCGCTGTTTCACCCTCAAGGATCATCTCGAAAAGCTCGTTAAGGACGGGCACTTGAAAGAATTCTACAAGGCAGCCGGCGGCGGAAGTAACGACCGACCTCAGCGCCGAACCGAGGAGAATCACGACAGCGACGGGTCGGAGAGACTCATAAGCGTCATCCACTTGGCCCCAACCAAGCAGAGCAGCGGTCAGGCGCGCGCCGAGGCCAGGAGGGCCTCCCATGGGAAGCAGGTCATGTCGGCAGAACTAGGACCAGCCTCTAAAAAAGCTCGCAAAGAGAGGCCGAAGATCTGGTTCTCAGACGAGGACTTGAAAGGGGTTCAGCTCCCTCACAATGACCCACTGATCATGACCCTAAAGTTGGGAAGTTGCAAGGTGCAGAGGATCCTCGTCGACTCCGGCAGTTCGTCCGAGATCCTCTACTTCGACTGCTTCACCAGGATGGGGCTCACAGAAGAAGATCTCCAAGAGGCGCGGACCCCCCTGATAGGGTTCAGCGCGATGCCCGTGTACCCCAAAGGGAGAGTCTCCCTCGAAGTCCGAGTAGGTGGCACGTCAGTGGTGGCCGACTTCCTCGTCGTGGACACGCCATCTCCCTACAATGCCATCGTAGGGCGGAGCTGGCTGCACCAGATAGAAGCCGTCCCCTCCTCCTACCATCAAAAGCTCAAGTTCCCTTTGGAAACGGACGACGGAGTCGAGGTGGTCACAGTCGACGGGGACCAGCAAATGGCCAAGCGTTGCATGATGGCCGTGGTATCCGGCGAAGAAGAGCCAAAGCGAGTGCACATGGCGGAGCTGGAAGCAGAGTTAGAGAGGGTCGGCCGTGAGCCAGGAGAAAAGAGTGTCGAGGACCTCACCGAGGTCAGGATCGACCCCACTGATCCAGAGAGGTACTTCCTTCTAGGGAGCCAGCTCGCCGAGCAGGAACGATCTGAGCTGCTCAGTTTCTTATTGCAGAGCAGAGATGTCTTCGCCTGGACCCCGCAGGAAATGCCAGGCGTGGACCCAGAAGTTATGAGCCACAGGCTAAATGTCGACCCTCAGGCCAAGCCAGTGGTTCAGAAGGCGAGAAGGTCCGGAATCGACCAGTCTGCAGCCGTGGTCGAAGAGGTGGAGAAACTGCTCGAGGCAGGCGCCATCAGAGAAGTTCAGTACCCAAAGTGGCTGGCCAACACCGTGGTGGTGAAGAAGAAGACCGGGAAATGGAGGGTCTGCGTCGACTTCACTGACCTCAACAGAGCGTGTCCCAAAGACTGCTTCCCTCTCCCGAAGATCGACCAGATGATCGACGCCACCGCCGGTCATGAAAGGATGAGCTTTCTCGACGCTTACCGCGGATATCACCAGATACCCATGTACGAGCCGGATCAGGAGAAAACGGCATTCATCACTCCTAGGGGAACCTACTGCTATAAGGTGATGCCATTCGGCCTCAAAAATGCGGGAGCAACCTATCAGAGGCTGGTCACCAAAATGTTCCAGGAGCACCTCGGCAAGACAGTCGAGGTATACATCGACGACATGGTCGTCAAATCCACCCAGTCTCTCAACCATCTGGCAGATCTCGGGCAAGTTTTTGAAGTTCTTCGGAAGTTCGGGCTGAAGCTGAACGCCTCCAAATGCGCCTTCGGGGTCGGGTCCGGCAAATTTTTAGGGAGCCTCGTCACGCGACGCGGTATCGAAGCAAACCCGGACCAGATCTCAGCGATTTTGGGGATTCAGAGCCCGGCAACGACAAAGCAGGTGCAGAGGCTCACTGGCATGGCCGCCGCCCTCAACCGCTTCATCAGCAAGTCTTCAGACAAGTGTCGCCCTTTCTTCCAATTGCTGCGAAAGAACCTGAGATTTGAGTGGACCCCAGAATGCGACTCGGCTCTCCAGGAACTCAAAGCCTATTTGGCCTCGCCTCCACTCTTATCAACCCCGAAGAAAGGCGAAACATTGTACCTATACTTGGCGGTCTCCAGCCACGCGGTGAGCTCAGTCCTGGTCAGAGAAGATGAAGGGCAGCAAAAGCCCATCTATTATACCAGCAAAACCTTCCTCGACGCCGAAACCAGATACTTGCCAATGGAGAAACTTGCACTGGCCCTTGTAAGTGCCTCTCGGAAACTCTCGCACTATTTTCAGGCCCACAAGATAGTGGTGATTACGGAGCACCAACTTAAGTCCGTCTTCAGAAAGGCCGACTTCTCTGGGCGAATTTCGAGATGGGCCGTGGAGCTAGGGCAATACGACATCCATTACCAGCCCCGGACAGCGATCAAGGCGCAGATTTTGGCAGATTTCATCGTCGAGTTCACTCCTCCAAGTTCGGCGCCGAGCCCACTCGACCCCGCACTGGGGGGCAAGGGGCAGGATGGCCTAGTCCCGGAGACTGATTACGAGCTATATCGGGACACCTCCCGAGATTCGGCTTGGAAGGTCTTCGTTGACGGGTCTTCCACCTCTAGAAGGGCCGGTGTCGGCATAGTCCTCCAGTCTCCGGAAGGGCTAGTAATTGAGCAAGCACTGACTCTCGACTTCCGAGCGTCAAATAACGAGGCAGAGTATGAGGCATTGCTGGCCGGGCTGAATAGTGCAAAGGTTCTCGGAGCTCAACAGCTGGTAATCTACAGTGACTCGCAGTTGGTGACGAGCCAGCTCACTGGAGATTATCAGGCTCGCGACGATAGAATGGCAGCCTATTTAGCCCTCGCCAGGAAACTCCTCTCCCAATTTCCGGAAGCAGAGATCAAACAAATCGGCAGAGACTCTAACTCGCACGCCGACGCACTCGCCAACTTGGCCTCCGCCGTCGAGGCTGGAAAAAAGAGAACTATAGAAGTTGGCTCGCTAACATCGCCAAGCATAGAGCTCAGCCCACCACGGCAAGTCCTGTGTGCCGACCTCGGGCCCAGTTGGATGGATCCCATCATCGCATACCTCAAAGACGACCATCTCCCCGAGGACGGAGCACAAGCTCACAAGATCAGGCTCCGGGCAGCCCGGTTCTGGCTCTCTCCAGAAGGAAAGCTGTACAGGAAATCCTTCACGGGCCCCTACCTCCAGTGCGTCCACCCAAGCCGAGTTGAAGACTTCCTCTACGAAATACATGAAGGCATATGCGGAAGTCACATCGGAGGAAGGTCACTAGCATACCGGGCTATAAGCCAAGGATACTGGTGGCCATACATGCAAAAGGACGCACAGATGTACGCTATGAAGTGCGAAAAGTGCCAGAAATTCTCGCACAACCTCCATCAACCAGCACAGGATTTGAGCCCGCTCTCCAGTCCATGGCCATTTGCACAATGGGGGCTGGACATCGTGGGTCCTCTCCACCGAGCCCCGGGAAATAAAAGGTGGCTGATAGTGGCCACCGACTATTTCACAAAGTGGATCGAGGCAGAAGCACTATCTTCCATCACAGAGCGGGACTCCAAGAACTTCGTATGGAAGAGCATCGTCACGAGGTTCGGTATCCCTCGTGTCTTGGTCTCGGACAATGGGACCCAATTTGACTCCAGCCTCTTCAAGAACTTTTGCAAGGAGCTCGGCATAAGAAACCACTACTCGACCCCGGCCTACCCCCAGAGCAATGGTCAGGCTGAAATCTCCAACAAGGTGGTCTTGGATGGGCTCAAGAAAAGACTTGATGGGGCCAAAGGAAGGTGGGTGGAAGAGCTACCCAGCGTGCTGTGGGCCTACAGAACCACTCCGCGACGCTCCACCTCAGAAACTCCTTTTTCCCTGGCATACGGAATGGAAGCCGTGATCCCCCTCGAAATCGGTCTCCCGACCCTCAGATCCGAACTCTTCGACCAGGCCCAGAACGATAAAAACCTCACCCTGGGACTGGACCTGGCCGAAGAACGCAGAGAAGCCGCCTCCATCCGTTTAGCAGCCTATCAGCAACGATTGGCGAGGGGTTACAATCAAAAAGTGCGGGAAAGAAGGTTCTCCATCGGGGAGCTGGTCCTGAAGAAGGCACTGCCCGCAGATAAGGATCCGAATCAGGGAAAGTTGGCCCCAAACTGGCGCGGTCCGTTCAAGGTGGTTTCGACCGCGGGGCGGTCCGCATACAAGCTTGAAGATATGGACGGGAAACCGCTGCCGCGGCCGTGGAACGCATCGCATCTGAAGAAATTTTACTTTTGAATGTATCCCGTTTACGCAAAATCAATGAAGTTCATTTTCTCTCAAGGAAAAGTCTTGTCTGTGTTCTAAATCAACAACAACGACTCCCCAGCGCGGCCCCTGGTGACGAGCCAGGGGGACATCGCCATCTCGTGCGCATCTCGGCTACGCGCCAGATTGCCAGCACGGCCCCTGGTGACGAACCAGGGGGACTTTTCCAATTCGTGCGCATCTCGGCTACGTGCCGGATAGCCAGCACGGCCCCTGGTGGCGTGCCAGGGGACTCCTCCATTTCATGCACATCTCGGCTACGTACCAGATAGCCCACACACCGGGAACGACGCACTAAATGATCCCTAAAGCACTCCCCGAGTTCATATACTATCACCCAGTGGAGAAACGCTCGGATCAAACCTGCATCGCATCCTATTCAAAGGACCACGGCCTCTTAGCACGGATAACCGACCGCGGGTTCCCAAGGGATGAAAGTCCAAAACACAACGCCGAAAACACAACGCACATTCTAAACATTCCAAACAAAAGAGTACGAAATAAAAAAAAAAAAAAAAAAAGAAAAGAAAAGGGGGGTTCCTTCTTCATTAATTTCAAAAGTTTTCTACATAAACAGCAAGAAAGGAAAAGCTACAAAAGGAAGCATATAAAGAGCCTCAAGCAGCAGGGGGCAGGGCGCTAGGATCTGCAGAAGGAGTCGCGGCAATTGGAGGAACTTCGGAGGAGGAGGCGACGGCCGAAGTCGCAGCGACGATAGGAACTTCAGTCGACAGGGCGGCCCCTGGTCCGGGCGCGGCTGAAAGATCCCCCTCGGGATTCGCCACGGGGGTCGGGTCAGCCTCGGGGCAAGGGAACTCATCCGGGCTCACGTATGCAGGGTGATCCCTAGGGACCCCCGCCTTCGCGAGCGCCGCCATCCAGCCCATCTCCCAGGACGAAGCCCTTATATCGTCGACCTGCGCCGAGTACTCCTCGCCCGCCACGTCGACGCCGTCCTGAAAGGCCGCAGCAACCTCGGCCTGAACCCGGTGCTCGAGCTCGGCTTTTTGCCTTTCCAAGCCCGCGATCCTCCTCTCCAGTTCGGCCTCCCTCCTCTTCGTCGTGTCAAGCTCGGAGAAGAGGGCTTGGTGAGTCTCTTCGTACTCCTTCTCCCTCACCTTGGCATCCTCCAGGGCCTTCCTGTGCTGATCACAGTTGGCCTGCATCCTCCTGAGCTCGTCATGGCATTTCTGGACCCTGGACACTGAGACCTGGGCCATCTGCACAATCTGCAAATAAAATCACCAAGTCAGGAGAAATTATGACTAACAGATGAAAGGAAGAAGACCAAGAAAAAGTTTAGAAAACTTACGCTCAGGCCCGCCTTCATCTGCGATGCCAGGAGAGAGATGTCATCCAGCTCATCGTGCTTCTCCATGTCCCGGGGCAGGGCGCAAGCGCTGCCGAGACTGGCAACCACGAGGGGCCCTCCAGAGAGGCGGTCTTCGACCGTCATCGGTCTCCCCTGCTGCAGCATGAAGCTCGGCCTCCAAAGGGCGGGAGTAGCCCGCGTTGACATGCCGCTTGAGGACTCCCCCGCGGAGCCCTCGACTCTGGCCCTCTTTCTGGCCAAATCCTCGCCCCGCGACGCCGGGGAGGGCGCTACCGCGGATGTGCTAGGCCCGGCAGCGTGGTGCGGCGGCAGTGTCGGCAAGGGAGGAGGAGCCGAGGACGATGAAGGCGCGCTCGAGGAAGGAGGCGCGCGAGAAGAGGAAGCCGCGCCGCGGCCTCGCCCCCTAGCGGGCTGGGCCCTGAGGTCCTTGAAGACCGGCCTCGGGCGGGCCCCGTCCATCCCACCTTCCGGTTCGCTCTCCGAGGATAAGATGATCCTCCCGATCGTCTCGGCGTCGTCTTCAGACTCCGATGCCGATGCCTCGGAGTTTGACGCAGTTCGATCCCCGGAGTGAGGCGCACTCCCTCCTTCGTCTACCTCCGCCGCGGCCTGGGAGCGGTGGGCAGTCTGCTTCTTGCCCCGATAGCCTCGATACCTGGGTTCGTACCCAAGCAACCTCCACGCCGATCTATCTCCGTGGCCGTGGTAATTTTCCAAGGCGCGGATCCAAGCCTTGTTCAGCTTCCAGCCGTCCCGGGGAAGCAGCCGCTTTCCTCTGACGAACACCTGCGGGGCAAACGAAAGGCATCAGTCCGGCAGTACGGAAAAGCGAAAAAGGTCGAAAAGCACGCTGGGGCTGTAATTACTTGGAGGGGTGCCGTATTGGCGAGGAATCCTGAAGTGTCTTTCCGCGATGGACTCGTCATCGCCGAACTCCCAGCCACCCGTGACCATCAAGCGGTCGTCTCCAGCGTATTTATTGGAATCCTCCAGGGCTTGCACAAAACGGCCTCCTACCCGGCTTGATGCGGAGGTAGTACATGTCCTTCCGGACTTGCAGATATCGTAGGTATCCTCGATATCATGAACACCAAGACCGATGCCCAGGATCGCGTTTAAGGGCATCCGTGCCCATTATGATCTTGAAGCTGTTGGGCATCAGCTGGCAGGGACATAGGTTCCATGCCCTAAGGCACTCCCTGAGCAGAGGGCGGAGGGGAAACCTAACCCCGCCCTCGATCACGGCAACTAAAGAAACGGCATCCAGCCATTGTAGAAATCTCCAAGGATATCGGCGACCAGTGGGGCCGCCATAACCTGAACCCCCTCGGGGATATTGTATCTGGCCCTGAGATTGGCCAATCCCCTCTCAGACTCTATCCAGTGACTAAAGATGCCCATCACACAGGGGTGAACGCTGAAATGAAAGGGGAAAATTCGCTAAAACAGGCGAAAGGAAACCCTAGACAGAGGCTAAAAGATGGAACTGGAACTTAAAGAACAGATTGAAATCGAACGAAACAGCAAAGAGCAGAAAAGAACGGAGAGAGGAAGAAAGAGACTTACGGAAGGAAAGGAAGCGCAACGGGATCCTGGCGGCACCTCTTTCAGGATCACGAGACCTTTGCTGCAGCTTCCTTCGATTCGACAGAAACAGAGGAGGAAGAAAGCGAAAAGGAAGTAGAAGCAAAAGAGATGGAATGCGAGTAAAGGGGGAAGAAGGAAGGACGACCCCCTACTTATAAGCGAAAAATTGGGCGCCTAATCATGGCGCCTCTTCGAATTTCAAAAAGGGCGCGTCTTTTCACTGCACGCGCCGCCGCGAAACGACGGGCCAACCAAGCAAAGAAGGACGCGTGGAAGCGTCAGCTCGATTCCCGAGCGCCATTTAATGCCTCGGGTACGAGGCGACAGCGGATAAGAGTAAAGGCCCCAACCGCCAAAATGGCGGTAGAATCCCAAGAGACAGGAGGCGTTTGAGCTTCCCCGAGCCTGAGAGCGGATTCATCGAAGTGCCGCGCCACGTTGCATCTCGGCAAGACCTACTCAGCTCCCGACCTCAAAGAGTTGTGATACCCCTAAGAGCTCGGAAGACTGGGGGGCAATTGTGTGGGGGTATTTTTACTAAGCCGAGATCAACGCTAATATGCCCTCAAAATAGTGATAATGCCACCTCTAGCCGGGGCTGATTGCGGCTACAGGATCGCGGCATTTGCCGCGGTGGGAGTTCCCGCAGTCAGATCCGGCCGACTGCGGCACTGAGGCCCGGCAGTACAAATGATTGACGGGTTGATGGGACCAGCGACAGAACAGCGGCGCATGCCAAGGCATGCCCTGCAGTCTATCATTACTGACAAAACGGCGTGCAGGACACGTGCGCCCCCAGGGCATGGCTCCAGGCCAGGCCTGATGGGACCTGGCCCAAAAGTCAGCATCGCCGCCTGACCCAGCAAGCCTAGCATTTAATGAAGCATGGGCCAGCATTTAATGCGTTATGGGCTGAATGGACGTAGCCACTCGAGTGGCCGGCCCAGTCTTGGAACTCGCCCGCAATAGTCAACCCCATCGCCTATAAATAGCATATCCACTTCCATCCAAAGGTATGCAACCCAATATACACTCTATCCCTCTGCTATTTCCTCTCCTCGCTCACTAAACTAACTTAAGCATCGGAGAGCCTTGCGCTGCCTGCAGCCAGGGTCCTCTGACGTGTTTTCTTCTCCTCCTCAGGTCTAATCGGAGCCTCAGCAGCAACCTTCATCTAAACTGCTTGAATCAGGGGTCCTAATCCCTGTTTTAAAGTCCTGAATTTTTAGGCACTTACACATATCTAAAATATATATCCTATAAACTCTGATGCAATAAATCATGCTTTTACTTGTGATAGTCTCTGATAGTAGGGGCACTTTTAATTGGATTGAATTTTGGACAAGTGCCAACTCAATTGTGGGTGGGGGCATATAGTATGAGTGGGGGTTGGATTTGTATAGCTGAACCCATTCCATAGACTATAAAGTGGAAGCATGCTCCTGCTTCTAAAATGGGAGAATAAGAATTGGTCATATTTTCTATATATATATATATATATATATATTATCAGTTGCAATTTTACACATGCAATTTACAAAACATTGTCGATTCATGATAATCCTAGCTTTATAAAAAGAAAATAAATCATTGGTAATAATTTAAATACAGCAATCAAATTAATCTATGTGATCAAATATGTTCAATCAATCCTACTAGCAAAAGACAGAAAACACAAAACAAAAAACTTAAAAAAATAAAAAAGTTTCTGTCAAACAAGAAAACTTATTGTTCTCTATTGTAACTCTAATCCATCACTACTCATCATGAATGCAAACAATGAAAACACCTTCTCTGCAAAATGAAGAATGTAGCTAAGGAGAGAGAGAGAGAGAGAGAGAGAGAGAGAGAGAGAGAGAGAGAGACTTTTGTGAGTTTGAGAATTTGTGTAAGAGAACTCAAGAGTGGTGAAAATCTGAGGGGAACAAGCCGTGAACCAAACCGAGAATGAACAGTGGAAGAAAGAAAAGAATAGTTACATGGAGAGAGAGAGAGAGAGAGAGAGAGAGAGAGAGAGAGTTTATATAGAGAAGAAAGTTTATATAGAGAAGAAATTCTAGTCCAAACCTTTGATAATTACCGTTTATATATAAACATATATGATTAGAGAGAGAGAGTTTTCATAACGGAAGTGAGAGTTAAATGAATTGCATTTTTTAAGCTTATATTACCACCATCACAAAACTTTGTGATACTTTAAAATTTGAGAAATGATATTCAGACCAATGTGGAGCAATTGGAGCCTGAATTGGATTGTAATGACATCTTTGACCCTCAAATGTCTTTTCACGTACCTTTTTAGAATCCAGGCTCCACATCGGTCTGAATAGCATATCTCTTAAAACTTTCATACTAATATCGTGATTTTGACATAGAAGATATTTTCCGGATGATAAAGCGATATTTTCAAAATATGTGCAGAGTCAAAGTTTCAAACAAATGCTATAAAATCATGATGAAGATTGAAAATAATCTATTGAAACAGTATTTAACAATATTTTATATCTATTTATCATTATTATTTATATAAAAGATTATTTTTTTTCTGCTACAATCTTTTGATTTTGTCCTAAGAAATCCAAATTTCTAAATATCCTGACATTTTATTCCCAAGCAGTTAACATCTTGAGAATTATATTTATAACAACTTTTGTCGCCAATCTTTCTTAATATTATCACTACATATTGGAAATAGCCAAATAGCCAATATTTCAAAATTAAAACATAATGATATTATTATGAAAATATTGTTTCTCATAGAAACTATTGTTATAATATTTTTCGAGAATTGAACCCCCATTAACTGTCACAAACGTAGATGATATTTTGAAAATAGACCAATAATATTAATTTACTTACGTGAAAATGAAAGTTTCCCGATAATATCACAATGGACTTCTAAATGGTTATCAGAATTCAAATATTGCAATAAAGTCAAGATAATATCCCAATACTTTTTTTTGAAAAACTAAAATAATTATTTTTAATTATATTATTAAAAAGGTATTTATTTTTTAGATATTTTCCTAATAAACAGGGGCGGACCCAAGTGTAAGCACGTTGATGCGGTCATACTCGTGTGATTTGAGAAACCCCTAAAAGAAGATCTTAAAATATTCAATTTTATTATTTAACTTCTTCACTTGACAATATACCGTACCATCCAAATGAAAATCTTGGGTCCGCCATTGCTAATAAGTTTCTTATTTCGATCATTTTGAGACTATCCCGATATTTAATTTATCTCATTAGATAAATCTAACCAGATATTATAACGACAATATGTTTGATAAAAACATGACAAAAACCGAATAGTTAAAATCACATATTCTTAATTAGTCCTTCAGTTTCATTTTTCGTTCTTATTCATTTCAAACTTCGTTTTTTTTTTTTTTTTTACTTTTGATGATGTTTTTAACAATATCCCAATCCCAATGACTAATATTTGCATCCTATTCCAAACATGGTTGCATGATCGACAGGTATTTTCAGTGGTCCAACAGACTACTGAAATAGAACACCTACCCTGCCGAACTCAAGTTTCCAGACGTCTCGCAGGTAAAATAGGTCGGGATGGTACAGGCCGTTGGTAACAGTTGAAAGAGATAGTGGCGTGATAGGAGCTTAAGAGAGGATGAAATGTTGGTTGAATCTGAAAGACAAGAAGGTGGTGAGTTAGGCAAAATGCATGATTTGTTAGGAAAGTTGTTGCATTTGGAAGGTTGTAAGAATACTAGAATAGTGCTCTCTCTACCCTCTGTTTTGTTAAGAGTTAAGAGGATTTGTGCTCCTTTTGTACGTCCCGGCAAGGTGGGTGGCCCACCTATCATTCCCTACCCTTTATCATAAAATCACCCACTGTCCTCTGCATGAAAGCAACTTTTAAGGGTTTTTTTTTTTTTTGCTTTTCATCCAAGTAGGGGTGGCAATTAACATTTTATTTTAATTTACCATGCACGCTTTTAAACCCCAAAAAAATATAGTACAGGGCTCTGACGAATTCCATGATGAAATTAAGAAAAAAAAAACAAAGGTTTGAAAAAATTCAAAGGAAATGATTTAGAAATGAGAAAGATGGGGCAGAATTCTAGAATTTTTATAGTTTAGAGATTATTGCCTCTATTAGTACAAGTGATGCTTTTTTTTTTTTCAATTGAATGGAGACTTAACTTTCTTTTTATTTTTTTACAATTAGATGTCAGTTTGTTTTATTTACAGTTAGATGCATTATTTTGTAGATTGAGTGTTTTCAATTTGAGTGTATTTGCATGATGGGAGACTATTATATTAATTTTTTTTTTGAGGTTGTAAGCTAAAATATTAGTATTTTTAAATAAATCCAGCTCTTTTTTGTTAATAATTCATCACCTATTTCAATTATGAAATCAATTGTCATTAATTTGGTAAAATAATGAAGTTGGTTTCACATTTATTACTTCAGACAATGTTTTGTAACTATCACCTGAGTTACAAGCATTTTGAAGATTACATTCTTTGTAATAAATAATTAAACCAAAATGTAAATGGGGTGGGTTAATTAGGGCGAGGTAGGCAGTTGAACCCAGAACCCATCCCAAGCAGGACCTGAGCCTGAGACCACAAATTCATACCCGCCCCAAACCAAAAAAAAAAAATAAAACACCCACTACACAAGCTGCTTATAGGAGCATGCATGTTAGGACAGTTCCATTTAACCCAACCCATGGCCATCCATAGTGTATATACAGATATATACATACATGATTCTTTTTTTTTTCTCCTTATTCTTTTTCTATATGACGTGGGTATCTTTGAGGTATTTGACACACCATACAAATTTGGAATGGTGTCAAACACAAGATGTGGAGAGCAAAACCACGCCTTATGCCACTCAACCAATTTCCAGGCAGGTTCTTACCCAATTGAGAGCCCTTCATACATAGTACTATGGGAACTCACCTACAAACGTCACCTGTGGGCTGTGGCCGTGCAAATTATGGTGGAAGTCTGGGTGTGAATAGCAGTTGAATGTAATAGAAAGATCTTGAGGCAACCTGAGGGTGTGAAAAACCCAATTTGATAAGCCTAACCACTTGATCTATGCCTAACAACTGCAATTATTTTAGAATACATCATTTTATGGATTTCAATCTAGTGGTGAATAGCAATTGGATGTGTATCAAATTTGGGCTTCAAGAAATTCACTGAAAGTATAGTGCTAGGAAAGTAACTTGATCATAGGTGGGCCACATAGGTCAAGAAATAGGCTTGACCATATAGAACAACCGTGCAAATACTAATCTGAATTTTTTGATATATACACACACATACAGTTTCTTTATGGTGAGATCATCCACACAGACGTCAAAACCATTCATCTAATTCTTAGGTCCAACAGCAGGGCGATCGAGTTTTTAAGAAGGGGGACATTGTTCTTTCAGGTGGGAGGAGTAGGAGCCCGGAACTAATGACATCGCCTGGGCGATCAAGTGTGTGCGAGGATCTGACCAAACTATTCCTAAGTTGGAACAATGCTCACTTAGAAGCATGTCAATCACGAGTCAAGATCCACTGAGGTTCTGACTTGAAGAAGTGGAACGCTACAGTTGGGTCCTTTAAAAAATCCAACTCATTTAAAATGAGTTCCTTTCCAATGTATAGGGTATCCCAAATTTTACATTCATAGAAGTTGGTCATGTTACTACAAGAAAAACTGCCTTTAGCGGCGGCTGGTGGCCGCCGGTAAAAGTACTATTGGCCACCGGTAAAACCAATAGCGACGGTTAGCATGGCCGCCGGTAGGCGTCGGTACATGTCCTATCGGTAAAAGTTTGGGCGGCGGGCATCGACCGCCGCTATTGCTTTTTATTGCGGCGGTACTGACTGCCGGTAAAAGAAATTCGTCCCTTACTTAAACGACGAAGAAAACTTTTAGCGGTGCTCGTTGACCGCCGGTAATATTAAAATTAGCCGCCGCTAAAAGTAGTATATTTTTTTAAAAAATATTACTTTGTAGCGGCGATCAAATGGCCGCCGCTAAAAGCAGTATTTTTTTTTTTTACAAATATCAACCCACATTAATCACAAAAATACCTGCCAAAAATTTACAAAGATCCATCTTAGCATATTCTTCACACAAGACACAAGTGGAAGAAACTTTACTAAAGGTAGCAACAGGAAAACCAACTCATACCTGACCATAGGATGGCATATTTTAGTCATTTTCGAACAAGCATGGGTCTTCTAAATACACGTGGAAAGTAATTCAGTCATGATTTAACTATAAATAGTACTCTTGACTCCCAACTTCATGGATGCTAGCTCTACCAAGTGAACTTCACAAACACAAAACATATACAAGGTTGGGAAAGGGCACATTCTAAAATGGACTATCCTAACTATCCAACCTTAAAATCTTTTCTGGTTACGAGTGTAGCCAACAAATATATGAAGAAAATTGTAGGTGGTGTTGAAAAACCACCTCAAATAGCATCATTCCATCATTCAACATTTGATTGTATATGCCTGCTAAAAGAAGGTTCTCAAATAATCATGAGCAACGCATTCAAGAAACTCAACTGCAAATGATAGCACGCACCAACAACACATTCAATTGAATATATTATATTAATTGTATATAACATGCAACAACTGAGATAGTTGGGCACCTAACATGAAAACATGACATGAAAATATCCAATTGAATATATACATAAATGCCCATTAATCTATATATGTGATGCACATACAAATTCAATATCCACACCCACTACGTCAAAACAGTCGAAAAACCACAGTCATAGCCTGTAGCTTTTTAAAAAAACGACAGTTGTAGCTGTCGTTTTTTGTGTCTCACTTTACAGTGTAGCTTTTGAAAAACGACAGTTCTCATATGTGGTTTTTATTTTGAAAAAGTGACAGCCCAATACTGTGGACAATTTAGTTTCTAATACGACATTCATCGTCTGTCGCTTTTTTTTAAAGGCACCTGCCCCTTTTGGGATAAAAAACTATAGGCAATGGCTGTGGTTTTTTTTCTATTTTTCCTAAAAAAAATTAAAATATCTCAAATATTAAACATATTTAGTATCAATAACAATCCATTTAAACAACTCAAACAACCATATCGTCAACAATCTAAAACTCAAACATCCACATATTAGCCATCCAAACAATACCCGAATAACCATATAATTTCATTTATCAAAAGCACATGCATCCATATAATATCCAAGTATCAACTAAAACAACAGGCTAACAAAATCCATCATCCAACATTAACTCAAACTTACACCCACAAAACATTTACCTAAAAGTAAGAATAGAAAACTAATAAAGTATGGTCCTTATTATAGGCCAATCAAGCACATCTCCAAGCATGACATCTTCTAACCCGCGTTCCCGTCGAACAAGTCAACGCTCCCATCAACAATCTCATCTAACACAATCATGTAGAAACCTGCCTCCGGTAACTCCGTAACCTTTCCATAAGCAATTATGTTTATCTTTGTCATGTGCTGTAACTTACACGAAGATGGGCCTCTTGTGTGTGATTGTTTGGTCCAAGTGTGAGGCTAGACTCTGAGAACTTTGGCTCCCCTACATACATCATTAGGAACACATTAATTTTTATTTTATCAATGTAGACATTTCATTACATTTCTTTTCTGGTACAGTTGTGGTTTGGTTTTCTAGTATGGGACTAAAGTCTCACATCAGATTTGTGGAGGAAAACACATAGACACTAATGGATTCTTAATTTCTTTTGCCATAGTAAATATGGGGGTTCTCAAATCTAAATCAGTGTGACTAATTTGATGGACACCAAGGGACTCTATGGCGCACCCATGCACACTTCACATGCATGTCACTAAAAGGAAAAAAAAACTAGTCTCATTGGCCATTACTTTGCTAGGTATCCATCCATGGGAGGGGTATATGCTGGCCACCATTTAGTAAATTCTGGCAAGTCACTTATCCTAACCCGTTTATTGGAAGGTTAGAAATATCAACCTGAACACAACCCAAAATTAAAGAGAGTCAGTCAACCCAAACCTAGAAATTAAAGGCAAATCAGGTTAGAACTTAGAAATCTCCATCCCTAGATTGAAAGTACAGTTGCACCAAATGAAGATAAAAAATTTAAGTCCAACAAGAGAGTTTCCAATGCAGATAAGTTTGTACTTTTAATTTTTCGCGGTACATACTCTCATGGGAAGAACATCTGTAAATTAGATGTTGGACTTGCCACCGTTGATCTGTCATGCGACATAGTGCCTGTAACCACAAGAGCTGCATTAGAACATTCATGACATTATAAATATATCGACATGCGAAATGAAGTTGGATTTGATTCATAGGCATTAAAAGATAACATGCAAATGTTGCTAATAGACATGTTTATGCTAGCACAAATGTTAGTACTAAAAAGCTTGTCACACATGAATTTAAGTCTTAGATCTCCTCGTCATCAACTATAGCATCTTGCAATGTTGCGCTTAAGCTACTTCTTTTTCTTTTTCTTTTCTCTTGCTTAGAAGCAAAATATGCTATTAAAATAGAAAGGTATTGACAAACACAAAGGAAACCAAAGGGAAAATATAACATGATGAACCGTACCCAAGTTGTTCCATCTTACTGATGTCATACCAATAATATTAATGATGTCCAGAACAGGCAATTTGGCCTGATTGGACTATCCTAACTATCCATCTTACTGATGTCATACCATTTTACATAAAGATATGTACTCCGAATTGGTAGAGATGAGAAGGTAAATAAGCCAACTTAGTTCCCAGAGTCCAGAAATTTGTGAATAAAGAACTCAATGGTTTTGGTGAAATATTATGCATCATGAGATAAATGCCAAGTTAAAATTGTCCTTGTTGGCATATTTCACCGTCCAATCTAACAAGTTAAAAACTGATCTTCTTCTTCATCCTTCACTTCTAAACTCTAGTACTAGGATAAAGCATCATCAACAGGCAATTTGGCCTGTTTCCATAAGTTAGTGCTTAATTCCTTTTGAAGAATTGGATTTGACATTGCTCGGGGCCAAAGCAGATGAATGTTGAATGCACCAATATTGCCATAACCAGCATACACATGAAACCACAACTATTAACCAAATCAAGATTAACCTTCCTAAAAAGTAATAAAATGAAAAGAGATCAGGTAGCATTTATTATAATTCAACAGGTGATTGAGAAAGTAAATTAATTAAACAATATCTCAACTCATAGAACAATCCACGCGTCGCAATATCTCAACTCATAGAACAATCCACGCGTTTGACGCTTTTAAAACGGCCCCTTCTGGGGGAATGAGAGCTGGAATCTTAAAAGATGGATGAAGAAAGAGGTTTTTGGAAATAGGTTGTTTAAAGGAGGTCCAATCAGATTCAGCAACATAGAATTAGAATCTCACCAAAAACCCACATATTTGGAGGAATGACAAAATCCTTTTTAAGGAATTTGAGCTTCCAAGTTCCTAAGGATGGAAGCTTGTTGGATAACATGCTTTTCTTGGAAAGGTAGTCGTCTGCAAGGACCAATTCACAATAAACATGTGTTTGTCAGCTAATGAAATAATAAGAGACAAAAGTAAAATTTTGTTAGAGAAATGATAAAAGTGAAACCGCTGTAAATGCAACTTAACTATTATATTCACAATTTTAGATACAACCAATTGCATTATCACATGTAATATGGCTAGATAGGAGACTTAAACCTGGAACTAATTCAGACACAGAATTTGGAGTCAGTATCAAACCAGAACCTGGAATCAAACCTTGCAAATCTAATCGGATTTGGGTTGTGGAGTTTGTATCAGACCCAAGCTTGGATTTGGCTGCAAGAGGGAATTTATTAAGTCAGCTAAACAAGACAAATACCTGCATAATCACAGAGAGAATTTAATAACCTTTGTAACATAGCTAGCACTAGATAAGGATATTGAATGTTTACATTACTCAAAGTATCATATAGTATAAACGCTGAAATATAAATGCATATATAAGTCCATTGAGGGCATAGGCAAACAAAGAAGAGATTCTTTAGCCAACAATAGACCTCATAACTGTCATTTAAACAGGCAAGTTTTATCATAATCATCCACAACAAACTAACAACTAAAACAAATCCATCCTAATTCACATTATTTAACATCATTATCAAAAAACTAAAAATGAAACCACTTGGGAGTAAAAGATTTGCATATAATTCGATACTCTACTACACCTCAATAGGATTGGCCATAACTTTTTCAAAATGGACTGGTTTCGTAGCACTTCAGTGAAACAAGCAAAATGATTAGAGACCCAAGAGAAAGAAACAAACAGCTCAAAGAGACATTTACTATATAACTTAAGCTAGAATTTGGACATATGTACGAAAAGAAAGCAAAGACAGAAAAAACTAGTAAGGCCATGACATATAATTACATAAAAAAGAAAAAAAAGATAAAACAAAACCTCATTTACAACTAACAGACATAAATAAAAGGTCTTTACCAATCAAAAAATTATAATAAAAGGTCTTTTGGGTTTAGCCCATAAGAGCAAAAAAACTGTAAACTTTACACAATTGTAGATAGCTTTTTGAAAAGTCTCATAACCACCCCATGAAAGACAGAAAGAAAAGAACCCAATTACAAAAGTACATAAGAAGAAACATGTTCAATATATATATATAAAGTCATCATGTGATCAAACAAGAGTAAGAAACAAAAATTTCTAATCTAAACTAAACATACTGGTGGTTGTGAATTGCAAATTTAATAGGCCATCCCTGTTTCTGTTTGATCCCAGCCCCAAACTGCATTTGGATGGTTTGGATCATCCAAATCCTTAAGGAGAGAGACTGTTTCAAAATTTTACATCAAAGTTCTGGCATCACTAAAGCTTCTAAATCTGAAAAATTAATTAATACTTCCTTATAGATTAGAACCACAAAACTAGTGACTTAAAAATCCTTTCAAGTTTTAATGGATACACTCTAGATTACAAACTATCTAAATTCAGCCTGGTATTTGTTGTTCCATTAAAGGCATAGTCAAAACTAGTTACTTCAATTCTGCATTTCCACTTATCTTCTAACCTGATTGGAGTCGACAGTGATACATCAAATCACAACATGTGGTCCACTGTTGCAATTGGATAGCAGGTAAAAAGAAAAACAAAATTGTAGATGAGGACTCAGTCTAGAAAAAATAATCATGGAAAAATAATAGGAACCCAGAAATCAGATGAAAATAAGCTCCATCATTGTAGGTTAGAATTTTCAATCTAACACAGTAAGCGATGGACTACTTGCAAAGAACAAAGACCCATGAATGCTCATCTATCCGATGAAGTCCTTGAAAACAACAAGACTAAATATCATCACTTTATTCCAAATCTTTCACAAATGTATCTATACTGTTTTTTATACAAGAAAAGAATGAAATCTATTTACAGTTGTCGAATTTCAAAAAATTAAAGACAAACAAGAGGTGCAAAAAAGAATCAGTACACATAAAGCGAAAAAAAATATCAGTTCTGATTAGCGAGGCCCACCATATCTTCTTTCAGGCTATCAAAGAAGGCATCTCATGTTAATAGAGAGAGAGTAAAATGAAAGTGATGAATGGTTCCTAGCTTCTCATTAAAATTTCTCAATGAACGACAGTAGGAAGTAAGAGCATCAGAATCATGTCTTAAATTTGTATGGGAGCTACTACTATGTTCCAGACCAAAGAAAAAAAGTGGGAAAATGGAAAATCCATCTTCCAACACTCAAAACCCACACCAAAAAGATAGCTAACACTTGTCTTGGTGGGCAAACAAAGACAAATCTCGTCCCAAAACTAATACTTTATCGCATCCCAACCAAAAACCCAGACCAGTAACAACAAGAAAGCCATCCTCTCATTGAATGTATATGCATTCAATTTCTCAAGCTACCCATCAAGGTAATGAAAAGAGGGGAAGAAAAAGAGAAAAAAACAATCCTCCTTGAAGACAAACTTGGGAGAGGAAATGAAAAGGCCAGGAATAGGAATAAATAAATCGAGAGAAGAGATGCCATGCATGCTCCCAAAAGAGAAGTTGCTCTTTCCAACTGATAATTCCCCAACGTCTTTAGGTACCCAAATCGGTCTTAATCTAATCCAGGCTAAAAAACAATCAGATCATCTGAAATTATAGAGAGAGAACACGCAATATGTTCTCTTTCTCTGTTATTTCAGTCCGGATCTATAGTTTTTTTTATTATTTCACCTCATCTTTCTCTTCTCTGTTCTTTAGCATTAATATAACAAACACAAATCTAGAAACCCAATGCAAAGCTTGAAGAGATTCAAGTACATGATCAAGAGGAGAAATGGCATGTAGAGATGAATGGTTAGACTGACACAGATGAACACCTTTTAACATCTGACTCATCCTTGTGATTAGTTTTAGTAGGACACAATAAAATATAAAGGGAACCGACAACGCAGATCGACCCAATAATTTTGTCGTCCCATTAGACCTAAGGTTTGCTTCAAAAGTTTGTAGGTTGCCAATCAACTCATCAACTTTGAGTGTATTCAAATTTTTTTTTCCTCTATGGCCACAACCTTTCCATCAAACCTTTCTGGGAGAGACCTCAAAATCTTTTTAACAATTCTGTTTTCAGGAATTGGTTCTCCCAAAGTAAAGATATCATTCACAATTGCATTCAGCTTTGAATTAAAATCATCAAAAGTTTCATCATCTTCCATCTTTATGGTTTCGAAGGCTGTATACAATTTCTGAAGTTTCGACTGTTTGACAGTGTCAGTCCCTTCATGTACAGTCTGTAGAATATCCCAAGCTTCTTTTGCAGTAGTACATGTTGAAATTCTATGAAACTCAGACATATTAACTCCATTATAAATAGCATTCAAAGCCCTAGAGTTACAAGTGGCAACCAACTCTTCTTCCTTATTCCACTGATCTTCAGGTTTGGGACCAGTTACCCCATCAGCAGTAATAGTGGGCAAGGAATAGCCATTCTCAACAGATTTCCAAACTTTCAGATCTATGGCTCTAAAAAAGGCAATCATCCTGGCTTTCCAATAAGCATAATTGCTACCATCCAACAGAGGAGGCTTATGGATCAACACAATAAAATAGTGTAACCCGCTCTGATACCACGTGAAGGTTTTTTAGGACCCACTAGAATGAATTACTAGTTCTAATTTAACCAAACAATGCAGCGGAAATAAACCAATCAGACAGAACTAGCAAATAAATCTACCAATCACACACCACAAGAAGGCAGACACAAATTTTACCGTGGAAACCCTTTTCGGGAGTAAAACCACGAACCAGAAATCAAGAGTTCACGAACAGTTTACAAGATATACTCACAAGCTCCTTTACCTCAGTCTGTACCTCGACCTCAGGACTGTAGTTGTTCTTGCACAGAATCCACTAACACGGCTTCCACCGTGCACCGTTCTCCTTACTTGATCTCCTCGCACCTTGTCCACCAAGATGATCAATCTTCTACAAGAGAGTAGAAGCAACAAAACCTTCTAAAGAAGTCCTTCAGAACAATCTCTCAATGGCTCTAGAGAAACAAGATAATCTCTCTTAGGGTATTCTAATCTCAGATCAAGAGAGATAATTAACTTCTTGTGTATCTTGTGTGTCTTCTTAGGGTTGAGAGGAACACCCAATTTATAGGCCCAAATTCGTGCTTAAGACTCCTTAAAAATAATCCCATCAGGAAAGAAGTCTTTTTGCAACTCTTTAAAAGAGTTATGAACGAACTACAATTGCTGCGCCGTTCTCGCTATAGCGAGAATGAGTCTCGCTATAGCGAGACATCATACTGTCTCAACGCCTGTTCTGTCAACAATGTTTGTACATTGTTTATTGTATCCATCCGGTTTTCATGAGCTTTTGTCAACGTCAACAGCTGGTCCTGACAAGGACTTTGATGGACGACTTTTATTCTAACAATCTCCCCTTTTTGGCAATTCTTGGACAAAATCCCCTAGAAAAATACAATTCGATCTACCCAAAAGTAAAACCCAAAATAAATTGAATTTTAAAATAAAAAAAAATTCAGCACTGTAGATCTTGTATTGCCTTTGCTTGCTTGAACGTTCAGATCTTGAATTGCCTTGGCTTGTAAAGCTCCCCCTAGCTCCATTCTTCTCCCCCTATTTTTGTCCATAATTGACAAACAAATATTATCATGCAGCTTCTGTCAACCTGGATGCATTAGCTCCCCCTCAATATTGACTCCCCCTCAATATGATCTTCGTATCAGCACTGGGGTGGGGGCTTGATCTTGCAGATCAGGGGTGATGAAGCTTAGACACACACACTTGTAAATTTAAATATTTCAGCAAAGTGTGTACCAATACAGAAGAGAGGTCTTCTTTCTTGACCCAGACAGCTTTGGTATTCTTCTTTTTCAACTCAGCCTTCTGCGTTTTCCATTGCTTTTGATTCGGTAAACTTCGCAGCTTGTTGCAATGGGGTCGAATGTGTCCTTTAATTCCACAATGATGACAAGTGGGGGTTCGTTCAGGACGTAACACATTCTGCTTCTTTGGAGCTTTCTTTGCAACACTAACAACATGATTAGTAATAACTGAATTTTTAACAAAACAATTTTTACCTTTGGCATTTGAAGTGGATGCTCTATCAGCGTAGCCAATACCATGCTTATCAGTGTTTGCCTTTTGACTGCACAGGATGTCATCTAATTTTCTCGATCCAGTGTTCATCCTATTCAATGAAGCTTTAGCAGTGTCTAACTCAGATAGAACCATCTTGAGTCTTCCATTCAGATCAGAATTCTCTGCTTTCAAAGTCTTCATATCAGAATCAAGTAAGTCACACTTTTGTGATTCTGCAGTCAATCTGTCAGCCAACTTGTTATTTTCATCCTCCAATTTTTGTACTTTTGCAAGTGAATCTGCAAGTTCAGCTTTCAAGGAGGAATTCTGCTCTTCAGACATTTGCCAATTAATAGCAACTTTTTCATTCACTTTAACCATCTTCATGGTTTTCTTGAAAAGTGTTTCATATTCACCTTTCCAGTCTGGTTCTTCCTCTGACTCAGTATCATGATCAGTCTCAACTTCAGAAGAAACATGGGAAGCAACAGAACTACAAGTTGCCATAAAAGCAATAAACTTCCCCTTGACAGTGTCAGACTCGGAATTTTCATTATTCTCATCAGAAGTGTCATCTTCCCAAGTAGTATTCAAGGCCTTCTTTTGAGATTTTTTGTTTCCGCAATCATTAGCAATGTGTCCATAGCCTTGACACTCATAACATTGAATCCCTTTAAAAGATTTCTTCTTTCCAGAATTTTTAGGGATCTTCACATTGGTTTTCTGTCCCTTCATAAAAAGCTTAAATTGCTTCATGAACTGTACAGCAACTTGGGGATCAATCTCCTCGGAGTCTGAATCTGAATCACTTGCATCTTTCTTATATGATTCATTGGACGCTTTCTTGAATGATTCCTTAAATGCTTTCAAAGCAATACCTTGAGATTTTGTCGTCCCATTAGACCTAAGGTTTGCTTCAAAAGTTTGTAGGTTGCCAACCAACTCATCAACTTTGAGTGTATTCAAATTTTTATTTTCCTCTATGGCCACAACCTTTCCATCAAACCTTTCTGGGAGAGACCTCAAAATCTTTTTAACAATTCTGTTTTCAGGAATTGGTTCTCCCAAAGTAAAGGTATCATTCACAATTGCATTCAGCTTTGAATTAAAATCATCAAAAGTTTCATCATCTTCCATCTTTATGGTTTCGAAGGCTGCATACAATTTCTGAAGTTTCGACTGTTTGACAGTGTCAGTCCCTTCATATACAGTCTGTAGAATATCCCAAGCTTCTTTTGCAGTAGTACATGTAGAAATTCTACGAAACTCAGACATATTAACTCCATTATAAATAGCATTCAAAGCCCTAGAGTTACAAGTGGCAGCCAACTCTTCTTCCTTATTCCACTGTTCTTCAGGTTTGGGACCAGTTACCCCATCAGCAGTAATAGTGGGCAAGGAATAGCCATTCTCAACAGATTTTCAAACTTTCAGATCTATGGCTCTAAAAAAGGCAATCATCCTGGCTTTCCAATAAGCATAATTGCTATCATCCAACAGAGGAGGCTTATTGGTTGAAGTGCCTTCGCGGTAGATATCCAGTCTAGCAATTATGGATCAACACAATAAAATAGTGTAACCCGCTCTGATACCACGTGAAGGTTTTTTAGGACCCACTAAAATGAATTACTAGTTCTAATTTAACCAATCAATGCAACGGAAATAAACCAATCAGACAGAACTAGCAAATAAATCTACCAATCACACACCACAAGAAGGCAGACACAAATTTTACCGTGGAAACCCTTTCCGGGAGTAAAACCACGAACCAGAAATCAAGAGTTCACGAACAGTTTACAAGATATACTCACAAGCTCCTGTACCTCAGTCTGTACCTCGACCTCAGGACTGTAGTTGTTCTTGCACAGAATCCACTAACACGGCTTCCACCGTGCACCGTTCTCCTTACTTGATCTCCTCGCACCTTGTCCACCAAGATGATCAATCTTCTACAAGAGAGTAGAAGCAACAAAACCTTCTAGAGCAGTCCTTCAGAACAATCTCTCAATGGCTGTAGAGAAATAAGAGAATCTCTCTTCGGGTATTCTAATCTCAGATCAAGAGAGATAATTAACTTCTTGTGTATCTTGTGTGTCTTCTTAGGGTTGAGAGAAACACCCAATTTATAGGCCCAAATTCGTGCTTAAGACTCCTTAAAAATAATCCCATCAGGAAAGAAGTCTTTTTGCAACTCTTTAAAAGAGTTATGAACGAACTACAATTGCTGCGCCATTCTCGCTATAGCGAGACATCATACTGTCTCAACGCCTGTTCTGTCAACAATGTTTGTACATTGTTTATTGTATCCATCCGGTTTTCATGAGCTTTTGTCAACGTCAACAGCTGGTCCTGACAAGGACTTTGATGGACGACTTTTATTCTAACAGAATTTAATCGAGTCTGTTAGGAAAGAGTGGAGGAAAAGAGGATGCATGATCGTGCGATTCTCGAGAAAATGTGTAATCAGAGCTTTAGAAGAAACATTAATCTGAGAAGGGGAAATACCTGAGTTTTCATGGCAGCAAGTTTTTTCTTCCTCTTATCCTCCTCTTCTTTATTCCCTTCCTTTTGATTTGGGGGTTTTCAAATGGAGAGGGTTTTCGATGATGATTGACGAGGGTAAGGGTTGGAGATTTGGGGGTTTTCCAATGGAAAGGAAGGATGAGTGAGAGAAGAGGGACGGCGTGAGAGAGAAGAGGGATGGTGTGAGAGAAGGAGAGGCCAGAGAAATAAAGATGAGATGCAGATTCCGCGGACTGATCTCAAAACACTGATCAATGAAGCCTTGATGATGAGATTTTCATGCCTGCGATTTCTAGCTTCGAAAAAGGAGATCTCTCAAAGCTGAAACATGGATTTCGCCTTCAGAAGAGATTTTTCGAAGCTGCGCAGGGGAGAGATGAGCGAGAGAATGAGAGAGTGAGAGAGATGGACGGGTGCGCTGGGGAGAGATGAGTTAGAGAATGAGAGGGCGAGAGGGTTCCAGTGAGGGTCGTTCCAGTGTTAAGAGTGAGAGACCGTGAGGGAGATGAGCAAGAGGGATAGGATGAGTGGGGATAGGATGAGGTGTCAAAATTTTACCGTCGGGGACCACTTATGGCCGCCGCAACAAATAATTTGTAGCGGCGGCCAACACTTGGCTGACGGTAAAAACAAAAAGTTTCCCGCAATTCCTTGGCGCCTTTCGGATTAATGTTTTTAGCGACGGATATAGCAAAGGCCGCCGGTACAAGTATCTTAAAAATTGCATTATAGCGATGGGTCAGCTTTGGCCGCCGCTATAAGTATCTTATAGTGACGAATTGTATCGGCCGCCGCTATAAGTCCGCCGCTAAAAATGTATTTTCTTGTTGTGTCTCCAATTATATGCATTATTTATTAATCATGTTTTATATCAAATATTCATTCTTATGGTGGGACCAACTCAAATTAGGGCAAAGATTTGGAATATCCCATAAATTTAGAGAGCTTTTATTTTGAGTGGCTAAGATTTTCAATAGGTGGAGCTCCATTCCCTCATAACTCAGGATTTCTTTGTACTCTCAAATCATTGGGGTCTAATAGTTTACAAGGTCTCCTCAAGATCTACTTGTGGGATATAGAGATATCTCATCGTGGATCAGGAAAAAATTCAGTCTGATTAGATTATTCTAACACTAGATTTAACAGTACCCTTTAAATTTAACCGTATTTTAATTATAGATTTTCTATTTTCAGATTCAATTCAACAGTAACAGATAGTTGAGCTAAGAGGAATTAATGATTAATTTGTCCAAGGTTATGCCTGAAAGAACTAGCAGGCCCCATATGGGTGTCGAAACCGAACTTACCGAGGACCTTTTGCGTTCCGGTGTGAGGTAGACCTGCAAACTCGCTGCAAATGCTCTGAGATCTACTGGATAATCAAGCAAGGATTCTCATCTCCGTTATATAGATCAATCCCTATGAGTCACGACTACAACGGATTCTACCCCTCCTAGAATACCACATCTCCTGACCAGCGTGGGAATTCTGTCTACCGAGAGTCTGAACTTGATCCAAACTCTACCACTAAGAGTTTGATCCTTATCTGACTCAACCAAATCAAGACTTATTGGGAGTTCATCCGCGGCACACCGCCAGGCTCGATCTGGCGTAGGCCCAATAGCAGTCGAGCCACACAATTTTCCTAACAATGCCATGGCCCACAAACTGGACGACCAAGAACTGTGTGGTCCACTGATCCAATTTCACTGTACTAAAGAACTAGACACTAAACGTCTGGTATATTTGTACACGAACAAGATCACCTTTAGATTCCTATCAAAATGATAATTAAATTGCTTGATGCATATAAACTCCACTACCAAAGTCCAAATCAGATTAACTTCACAAAATTTTCTCTCTGCATGCGTTTACCAACTCATAATCTCACGTCATCAATTGAAATTAGGAAGCAAAAGAGGTTTACATCACATCACAGCTAGCCATCTCCACTTTCAAAATGTGATAAACTTTTCTAACCCATATTAGATTAACCGAGAATTAGCAAACAGCCTGCCCTAATAATTGCAACTAACAAAAGACACTGTCCCATTCTACCAAAAAAAAAAGAAAAAAAAGACAGCTGTCCCACGTTCATGGAACGATGAAACATACAAGAAAAGAACAAATAAACTCAAAACAACAAATTGTATACAGTACGTGACAAAAAAAGTCATAGTAATTGGAGTAGGCAGCAACTGTAGCGGTCGACCAGACTCAACTCCACTCGGCCGAGTCAACTGTTTGTGGAGTCGATGGAGAAGGTGAGGTCGACCGAGTTTGACCCAAAGCTAGTCAACTAGTCTTTATATGGGGTCCAAGTCCAACCTTCGGATTTCAAACCATTAGCTGCAGCTTGCAGAAATTCAATGGCCATGATGGCGATGACCCAACTTCGAACGCAGTCCTCTAGTTCGCCGTTTCCTGGCGGCATTGCTCGTCCTTAGAAGGTGTCTGGATTGTAATGAGACGCTGTGGGTCTGATGGCTGGGAGAGGATACTGGGACGTCTTTCCTAGCAAAATCATGGGTCGTCGAGTTTGAAGCTTCTTTTTTTGGAGCCACCATTGTTTCATTTGTTGATCTTGCGGCGAAGACGCTTAAGACCATGAACATCAGTAGAATAGAGATCTTGAAGAGGAATGCAGGTGTACATGAAGTAGCCATGGAGAGAGAGAGAGAGAGAGAGAGAGAGAGAGAGAGAGAGAGAGGTTTGAAGATTTAGTGCTTGGAAACCTTGTGCTGTGGGATGATGGCTCCTGTTTGATTATGTTTATATAGGGAAGGTGGTCTGATAAGAGGGTCTTGTTTCAGAAAATTACGAAATGGCCCTTGGAGACAGACAAAAGAAAAGTAGATATAGCGTCGGTGTTTCACTCCCAAGAAGAATCTGCATGTATGTTTGGAGTTGCGTTCAGGGCCCAAGTTTGGTAGACGTTCACTCCGTCCTATTCAGTGGTCCGCAACTGGAATGTAGCGTGGAGAAGTTTATGGAGCTCTGGCTGATGTTTTGTTCAACTCTAGTTTTTCCACCATAAATATACTTTTGTTTTTTTTTTTTAATACCTTTTGATGATGCCTAAATTAGTTTCAGACACCACCGGTCAAGTAATAAATGATAAATGCAGTAATTATAGAAGACAATGGATTATAGTGGTTCCGTCAATGTGACCTACATCCACTTCAAAGGCATAGGTTGTCGGATATATTATTTCTCAATTGTGGAATGATTACAAGCGAAATCTTTCTCCCTCTCTCAAGCGCCGGTGGGACTTTTCTATTTATATTCTTCCCCTAACAAATGGGGACGACTTTATAGCAACATTTGCTCTACTTTGATGGAGTCTTCGAACTATCCTCGATGGACGAGACAGGTGAAATATTCTCCGCAGGACTTGGTAAAAGCGGGTTAAAGACTGACTATTTCCAAAGCGACGTGGGCTGCCTTGACGTGGCCAGACTTCGTGGATTTGGGCCCGGACCTCAACGGACTAAACGGGTCTTCACAGATTTAGGCCCTGGTTCGTCACGGACTGGGTCACTTGGGCTTAACTCATCATCACGGACTGGGTCATTTGGGCCTGACTCATCATTTGCTCCTCAATGCACCGCGCCCAAAGAAGCTTTGAAAGGGGGGCATTTCGAATATCTAGGTCTCTCCTCCCTTCCAAGAATTTCTAGCAGTCTTTCCTTTTTCTACTCAGATGTGTTTTTGGGAGCTTGAAACCCTAGGCTATAAAACTCATTCTTTGAAAACCCTAGGCATTCCAAAGGATTAGGAAAAAGTTGGAGTTTTCAAGGTAATGGAGCACCTAAGTGGAGAAAGGTCATCCTAGAAGAAAAAGATGAACCTGCAACTTGCAGGAAAAAATGGGCCAGGCGTTGTCAACGACCAGGCTCCCGGTGTGAATCGTGCAGTGGAGAAGATCCCCCTGGGCGCCAGCATGGGAGAAGAGACAGCAGCGGGTGAGGGGTCAGTAGCGGGCGCCGCCCTGGCCGTCGTGACAGCGGGCGAGGGGACAGCAACGCAACGCCCACCGGCGGGCGTCGCTCAGGCCGTCGCGGCAGCGGGCAAGGGGCCAGCAGCACGACGCCGGGCGGTGGGCGTCACTGCAGCGGGCGAGGGGATAGCAGCGCGACGCCCGGCGGCGGGGCGTCGCCCAAGCCACGGCAGCGGGCGAGGGGACAGCAGTGCGACGCCAGTGGCAGGCGTCGCGCAGGGCCGTCGCGGCAGTGGGTGAGGGGACAGCAACGCGACGCCCGGCAGCGGGCGTCGCCCAGGCCATCGCGGCAGCGGGTGAGGGGACAGCAGCGCGACGCCTGGCGGCGGGCGTCTCCCAGGCCACGGTAGCGGGCGAGGGGACAGCGGCGGGTGCCGCCTTGGCTGTGGCAGCGTGCGAGGGGGCCCCTGCTGTGGGCGCTGCAGCCACAGTGGGTGTGGGCGTCGCTGCCCGAGCGGGCCCCGGCGTCGCTTCAAAGGTGGGGACGGTTATGGCGCGTGTTGGCGTGGCGGGCGGCTCTGTCGCTGGTCCGTTGCGCATGAAGGAAATTGGAGATAGCCCTCCTACCAATGTCTTTGGGAAGTTGCGTCCTCGCCATGAAAAGTATCGAGGAAAAGCTGTTGTTGGCGATGACGGATCCAAGGTGAGCACTCTTTTTAGTGTGTTCAACACTGATGGTGACATTTTGAAGATTGTAGTTTCTTATCATATTCCTCTCACCGTGTTGTGTCGCCGGGCCGACATGGATGAGCCTGCCTGTGATGACTCCTCTGGTGACATTGTCATCTATGAGGAGATGCTCGAAGCTGGGTTGAGGTTTCCCATGTCCTCCTCCATTTGCCGCATTCTCCTTTACTTTTCATTGACCCCAGGGCGGTTAGCACCCAATGGCTGGAGGGTTATGCTCGGCTTTCTTGTACTATGGAGGAGGTAAGTGCATCACGAGGACACTTCTTTTGCGGAGTTTCATGCTGCCTACAATTTGATTGAGTCCCCGGCCCCTAACAAGGGATGATACTATTTTACCCCCAGGGGTGGCAAGCTACTCACGGGATTGCGTTCCAATTGTCACAGTTGGAAATCCCGTTTCTTCTTCATTGGTGGAGAGTGGGTCTCTGAGGTAGATCGGCCTTTGATGCCCATACGATGGCTTGACGCCAAAAAACTCGGTACGTCCTTTGATTGCTTCTTCTTTTACATTTTTTATGCATGTACGTGCTCATTGTCTTCTTGCAGATCTGCTAGTGCTTTCCGCAGATCAGGAGCGGAAGCTACAGGCCGTAAGAGTTCACCCTGACAAGGACTTGGGAGTTCTCATTCCCAAAGAGAGTGGTAGGACTAGTGGACCCCCTTCCGGATCCTTCTTCTTTTGGTAGGACTGGTGGACCCCCTTCGAGATCTTCTTCCAAAAAAAAAATGTACGTCGCTTGTGCTTTAGCAATAATTTTTCGTTCACCAGATATTCTATATCTAAGTAACACTTTTGTTTCTACAGCAATAGACAGACAGGTGATTTTGGCCCCCCTCTCTAGTAGGAGTACCCCTCCCTCCAAGGGGGCGAGGATAGATAACTCCTCTCTAGGGACCTCTCCACCAGCGACTTTGGAGGTGAGCTCTCCTCCATGCATCCCTGCAACGGGGCCTTGGGCGTGTCCCCATCGGGTGGTTTCTCCCGTGGTGCCTTCCCAGCCAGCGACTTCCTCAACCAAGACTGTTGCTCCGGAGTCTTCCTCTCGGGCCACGCCTTCTGCCCCTCATTTGTGTCCTCCAGGCTCGGGAACTTCTACAGGGGCACCGGCTTGGGCTGGCCCCATGCTAGGCAACCCGCTGGTGATCTGGGAAAAGCTCGGGTGATTTGTGTTTCCGCCCGAGGTTACGCAGATTAATGCTTTGGGCACCGAGGGGGTTGTAAACGTGTTTTTGGAAGGTCTGGCTCAGGTAAAGGTTTATTGTTCCCTTTTCTCCAAAGATTTTTTTATATATATATGCTCTATCTCATTTCCTTTGTCCCTCTTTTTTTAGGCCTCCACTGCATCCGTCTGTTTGTTGTCACGGGCCCAATCTCATATTCAGCTGAAACATGATAATGAGACTATGTAAAAGGAGCTCTTCGCTGCTCAATGAAGGATTACTGCTATTGAAGTTGCTAGAAGGGCTTCCGAGGCTGATCTTACGGCGACCCGCGAGAGGGCGACCAGGCTTGAGACTGAGCTCTCAGCCGCCCACGAGAGGGCGGCCAAGGCAGAGGCTGAGCTTGTGAAGGCCTGTGAGAGGGCTTCGCTCAGTGAGGCTGAGCTTGCACGGACCCGTGAGAGAGTGAGGCTCAGAGAGATTGATGTGGAGTCATAGATGAGGGCGGCACACAAGAGAGCTTCTCAAGCTGAGGAGAGGGCTGCCTTGGCTGAGAGGGAGTTAGCGAATGGCCTCGCTTATGCCTTCATTAACGGCTATGATGAGCTCCGAGGGAAGATTTTCGCTGCTTTCCCAGATATTGACCTCTCAGGTTTCGTGCCGACTGAGGCGCCCGATGATAGTAGTGGCAGCTCTGATGATGAGGAGGATGAGGAGGAAGATGAGGGCAGCTGCGAGAGTGATTAGAGGGCAAGGGACTTTTGCTGTGTTTTTTTTTTTTTTAAAGAAAGGCAATTCAGCCTAACTTTTGGAAATTGAATGAAAATACAAGAGTCTGTAGAACATAACTTTTGGAATGAAAATGCAAGGATCTTTCCTCATAGAACATTTTATTCAGCTTTTTGTTAAACAACTTTAAAATAAACAAAGAAAGTAGAAAAAATCACATGTATCCCCCAAACCTTCATTTCTCCACCAGTTTTAAAATGTTACTGGTAGTACCTCTTCAGATGTTCCGCATTCCATGGATGAAGTAAGACCTTTCCCTCAGAATCCTGGATCCTGTA
Source organism: Litsea cubeba (assembly GCA_012931725.1). Lineage (NCBI taxonomy): Eukaryota > Viridiplantae > Streptophyta > Magnoliopsida > Laurales > Lauraceae > Litsea > Litsea cubeba. The sequence continues at coordinate 33,670,329 of CM022946.1, forward strand.
GGTGCCTGGTCTCACTACTTCTGTTACTAGGTACGGCCCTTCCCAGTTTGGTTCCAGCTTTCCTTCGCGAGAGTCTTTTGTGGCGAGGATCACCTTTTTGAGGACCAGGTCTCCAAGTTGAAAGGAACGAGGCTTTACCCTCGAGTTGTAGTACCTTGCCATGCGCCGTTTGTATTCCGCGTTGCGGACCATAGCCATCTCCCTTGCCTCCTCTACTAAATCGAGGTTGATGGAGAGTCCTTCCTCATTGGTGATGGGGTCATGGAGGTGAACTCTTAAGGAATGGACACCTATCTCAACAAGGATGACTGCCTCAGTCCCAAAAGCGAAAGAGAAAGGGGTTTTCCCAGTAGGAGTTCTTGGCCGTGTCGTTCGATATGCCCATAACACTCCTGGGAGCTCGTCGACCCAAAGACCCTTTGCTCTTTCGAGCCTTGTCTTTAGGTTGCGTAGGACCGTTCTTACCATGACTTCTACTTACCCATTTGCCTGTGGGTGTGCCAGGCTGGAATGAGGCTGCTTTATCTAGAGGTCGGAGCAGAAAGAATTGAAGAGTTTATTATCGAATTGCTTGGCATTTTCACTAACAATGGCGTGAGGTATCCCAAAGTGACAGATGAGGTTTTTCCAGATGAAGTCTTTTACCATGGAGTCTGTTATTTTTGCTAGGGGTTCTGCCTCCGCCCATTTTGTGAAGTAGTCGACGGCGACTACTACAAACTTGCATTGTCCTCTACTCAAAGGAAGGGGGCCTAATATATCATACCCCATTTGGAGAAAGGCCACGGGCTCAAAATTGTCGTTAGCTCCTCCGGTGGCTGCCTTGGTACAGTGGCGAAGCGTTGACACTTATCGCATTTTTTGGCAAATTCTTGAAAGTCCTGGGGATCCTAACCCTAGAGGGGGGGTGAATAGGGTGAGCTACAACTAGTGACCAATTATGACCAATTTTAATTTCTTTAAATTAACTAGTCACTTGTGATGATTAACAAACAAAATGCGGAAGCTAATAAACAAAATCACCACATAGCACACACACCATAACACAATGATTTATAGTGGTTCGGCCTCAATGCCTACATCCACTACCGGCTTGTGTATCCAACACCCCACCGGATTTCCACTATCATGCTTTTCAAAAGGCTAAGCAATAACCTCTACAACTATGCTTTTCTAGGCTAAGCAATAACCTTTACATTATGCTTTTTAGGCTAAGCAATAACCTATACAACCAAATGGTTGGTTCTCTCTCTTAGTAGTGTCTAAAATACACTTGATGGAGATACATATTTAGCTCATTACAATGCCTCTTATTAGGCGGATATGAAAGTGAAAAACTAATTCATGCAAACACTATATGAATGCAAAGATGTATGTTCAAAGTGTATGCATGATGTCCTCAATCAATTTGAAAATAAAAGCTCATAAATGTATGCCAAAGGCTTTAGAAAGTTTTAGCTCAAAACATTTATGATTGAGGAAATGCTAATCACATGTTAAAAACACTTGTAAAAGAAATACTTATCTATTCCAAACAAGTTGTGAAATTCTAAGAGCAAACATGTGATGCATAAGGATTTCAATCAAATTAACAATGTAGCTCAATGTATGCTTAAAGTATTTGAAAGTGTAAAACATACAAATATATTTGATTGAAATTAAGGGTCAAAACACATGTAATTAAAAAGACAACTTGAAATGATATACCAATCAATGTTTAAACAAGTTGTAAAACTTTAAAACCAAATACATGTGATTTATAAAGTTGTTGAATCCAAAACATAAGATAGATTTGAAAGTGATTTTCTTATGATGAAAAACAACAACCAAAGATTCAACCAAGTATAGGAATCATGTTACATATGATTTCAAAGATGATTCCAAAACAAGATTCACATAGATATACCAATTAGAGTCCTACTTGGTTTGAATCAAGGTGGTGCATCCAAAACAATGAATCAATTCAAAACATAAACATGTTAAGGACACAACAAATCATAGTTTAGCATGCTAACAAAGATTTACCAATAATTAGAACAAAGCATGAAAACATATGATTAGGAAAAGCAAGCTTACTTAGTGATTTAACTTCATTAATCCCAAGCTTTAGCTTTCCTAATGACCCTTAGTTTCCCTTAGCTCATTCCCCTTTGTTTGGCCTCAAATCACCTCAAGGAGGGCCTAAAAGTTTCTCAAATTTGGCTAAGGAATGAGCTTCTTTTTATACAAAAAAATGCCCAACGGCTAGTCCTTGGTCGACCCCCTACAGGGCTCGGTCGACCTACCCTTCAACGGGCATAAATCTGACCGTTTGACAAAAGGCTCAACGGCCATCTTTTCGGTCGACCTGCAGTGTCTTCGGTCGACCGAAAGCATGGGCTCGGTCGACCGAACACACTGTGGGTCAACCGGGTCCCTGGACCAAAATCCCTATATTTTGCATATTTAAAGTATTTTTCTTTGGGGACTTTTGGGCCAATAAATCAAGCTTGGAATCATGTTTTAAATCAAACTAAGAGGCTTAAAAACATGAAACATAAAAAGCCAAAAAGATTTCAAACTTTTAAAACAATGGCTTGCTTGATTCTTAAAAATTCTTTTCAAAACTAATTGCATCCAAGGTTTAAAATCAAAACATGCATGAACCATGAATTCTAAAAAGATTTAAAACAATGCATGTGAAAATCAAGATTTCAAGTATTTTAAAATCAATGCATATGTGAAAATTCAAATGATGATTAAAATGATAATGCATCCATCAAATTGCAAACACAAAATCCCTAACAATCTCCCCCTTTGCAATTTGATGGCAACTCACTCATCACTGAATTTACACACTAAGTCATCAGCTCCCCCTTAGCTGGACAAGTCTTGAAATCTCTTGGATGCTTCTTTGACTTAGCTTGGGCTCTTGTTCTTTTTCTTCATTCTACTTGATGCTTGGAGCTTGATCATTCTTTAAGCTTTCTTTTCTTCTTTAGCCAAGCAACTTCTTTAACTCCCAAGCTTAGTCTTCTTTTAACTCTCCCCCTTTGACCATGCACTCCCTCTCTTTGGCAAGATATGCATCTTCTCCCCCTTTGGAAGATAATACAAAATCTCCCCTTAGATAAATTGGCTATATTCTCCTCTTTTGACATCTAGAATATTCTCCCCCTTTGACATTAAATTGCAAAGGTACCTACACACATGAAATAAGGAAAATACCTTTTAGTAGCACCTGTTAACAAAAGAAATCGAAAATGAAATATATAACATGTATCATGTATGGTAGAAGTCTAAGGGTATAAAGCCAATCCAATGGTGAATTTGATCAAAACTAATACTTCCTATCAAGGTTTATACTCCCCCTCAATCCATTCTCTCCTTTTGTCAAACTTTTGACAAAGATTTAACTATTTGGTTCAAGAAGAAGATGGTTTTACCAATTGAGGGTAAACTTCAAGGAAAGGATTAGATTCATTTAACTATAGAGCTCAATATGATCAAATTACCAAGATTAAGAGCAAGGTCATGGAGAAAAGCAACCATGGATACCAATTGGAATAAAGAATACCAATTGAGATTAAAGGATATGACTATTATCTCAATCACTCTAAAATGGAGCTAAAAAGAATATAACTACTAGGATCAATCCAAATTAGAGCTATCCATGATGTTATGGGGTTTATTCAACATAGCATCAATCAATATACCTATGAAAAACATATGCTATGTAAATTTTGAAATCATTTCATCCAATAAAAAATTATGACTATTATGTGCACAAGATGAATGAAATGAAGTTCAAACATGAAGCCTCCCTCAACCATTAACCAACCAAGATTATTAACACATAAACATGGTGGTCATAAGTTTTACCTATATGAGCAAGAGAGGAGGCAAACATGAAAGATTATGATGCTAATGGAATGTGACAAATATAAGATCAAGCATCATAAAAGAATATTCATCACTTTTAATGATATAACTAATGAGCATAGTGATGAACATCAATTTTGATCCTCATCAAAGAATGTATCAATGAGGCATAAATCATTTTTCAACTTGCATTTTAAATGATATAACTTCTTTGGAGAACATACAAGTTGATCTTTTAAAAACAATAATTTTCCATTTAAAGGTATGGAAAATTCAAATTAATTCAAATCATTTATTTTTCTAAAAGATCTTACTATGATATTCAAACAAATGATTTTCTAACATCAATTGATCATGAAAAACTAGCTAAGAAAGCTTTTGTAATCACAATCAATTGATGATCATCAAATAGAAATGCACTACAATAGATATAACTATATGAGAACAAAATGCAAATCTATATGAGGATATTGCAATCAAATGATTTTGAGAACCAAAGATATAACTAAGAAAGTTCATGTAGACAAAATCAAATGATCACAAAGAAACATTGCATTTTAAGAGATGCCACTATGTAGAAACAAAATGCAAATGTAACATGACCAACAATTAGATATGACTAAAAAGAAATAGGTTGGTCTAGTGAGGTTCAAGGCCTTAAGGTTAGTCTAATTGTCTACCTTTGAAGATTCACTTAAGGTCTTGAAAAGGTTGTCCTTGAGGGTTCACTTTGAGGTCCCACCAACTCTTGGAGTTTTACCTCGAAAAAGTTTTAGAGTGGTGAGATTGAATCTTAGGGGAAATCAAGAGCTAGGAAAGAAAATTCATTTTCAACCATAGTGGAAATCATTCTTAATGATATGCAATAAAACACAACTCTAGGGTTCAAATCTAGATTTAAGCAAATATGGATCAACTCCGGGTGTTTAAGCCCTAAATGGAGTAACCTTGCTCTGATACCAATTGAAAGTCCTGGGGATCCTAACCCTAGAGGGGGGGTGAATAGGGTGAGCTACAACTAGTGACCAATTATGACCAATTTTAATTTCTTTAAATTAACTAGTCACTTGTGATGATTAACAAACAAAATGCGGAAGCTAATAAACAAAATCACCACATAGCACACACACCATAACACAATGATTTATAGTGGTTCGGCCTCAATGCCTACATCCACTACCGGCTTGTGTATCCAACACCCCACCGGATTTCCACTATCATGCTTTTCAAAAGGCTAAGCAATAACCTCTACAACTATGCTTTTCTAGGCTAAGCAATAACCTTTACATTATGCTTTTTAGGCTAAGCAATAACCTATACAACCAAATGGTTGGTTCTCTCTCTTAGTAGTGTCTAAAATACACTTGATGGAGATACATATTTAGCTCATTACAATGCCTCTTATTAGGCGGATATGAAAGTGAAAAACTAATTCATGCAAACACTATATGAATGCAAAGATGTATGTTCAAAGTGTATGCATGTTGTCCTCAATCAATTTGAAAATAAAAGCTCATAAATGTATGCCAAAGGCTTTAGAAAGTTTTAGCTCAAAACATTTATGATTGAGGAAATGCTAATCACATGTTAAAAACAACTTGTAAAAGAAATACTTATCTATTCCAAACAAGTTGTGAAATTCTAAGAGCAAACATGTGATGCATAAGGATTTCAATCAAATTAACAATGTAGCTCAATGTATGCTTAAAGTATTTGAAAGTGTAAAACATATAAATATATTTGATTGAAATTAAGGGTCAAAACACATGTAATTAAAAAGACAACTTGAAAATGATATACCAATCAATGTTTAAACAAGTTGTAAAACTTTAAAACCAAATACATGTGATTTATAAAGTTGTTGAATCCAAAACATAAGATAGATTTGAAAGTGATTTTCTTATGATGAAAAACAACAACCAAAGATTCAACCAAGTATAGGAATCATGTTACATATGATTTCAAAGATGATTCCAAAACAAGATTCACATAGATATACCAATTAGAGTCCTACTTGGTTTGAATCAAGGTGGTGCATCCAAAACAATGAATCAATTCAAAACATAAACATGTTAAGGACACAACAAATCATAGTTTAGCATGCTAACAAAGATTTACCAATAATTAGAACAAAGCATGAAAACATATGATTAGAAAAAGCAAGCTTACTTAGTGATTTAACTTCATTAATCCCAAGCTTTAGCTTTCCTAATGACCCTTAGTTTCCCTTAGCTCATTCCCCTTTGTTTGGCCTCAAATCACCTCAAGGAGGGCCTAAAAGTTCCTCAAATTTGGCTAAGGAATGAGCTTCTTTTTATACAAAAAAATGCCCAACGGCTAGTCCTCGGTCGACCCCCTACAGGGCTCGGTCGACCTGCCCTTCAACGGGCATAAATCTGACCATTTGACAAAAGGCTCAACGGCCATCTTTTCGGTCGACCTGCAGTGTCTTCGGTCGACCGAAAGCATGGGCTCGGTCGACCGAACACATTGTGGGTCGACCGGGTCCCTGGACCAAAATCCCTATATTTTGCATATTTAAAGTATTTTCTTTGGGGACTTTTGGGCCAATAAATCAAGCTTGGAATCATGTTTTAAATCAAACTAAGAGGCTTAAAAACATGAAACATAAAAAGCCAAAAAGATTTCAAACTTTTAAAACAATGGCTTGCTTGATTCTTAAAAATTCTTTTCAAAACTAATTGCATCCAAGGTTTAAAATCAAAACATGCATGAACCATGAATTCTAAAAAGATTTAAAACAATGCATGTGAAAATCAAGATTTCAAGTATTTTAAAATCAATGCATATGTGAAAATTCAAATGATGATTAAAATGATAATGCATCCATCAAATTGCAAACACAAAATCCCTAACAATTCTTTGGCGTCCTTTACCATGCTAGGCCAAAAGTATCCTTGCCGAACGCTTTGTGGGTGAGGGAGCGTCTTCCAGAGTGATTCCCACAAATTCCTTCATGAATCTCTCGAAGGGCATAGTCAGCTTCTTCAGGCGAAAGGCAGCGCATCAATGGTAAGCAGTAACCCTTCTTGTAGAGTACATTTTGTATGAGAGTAAACTTGAAAGCTCTCATCCTAAGCTTCTTGGCCTCAAGGGGATCATCTGGCTCTGTACCTTCTTGGAGGTACGCCCTTATGGGGGTCATCCAGTTTGATTCGTCCGTTGTACAGTTGATGTTTGTGGTATCCACATCCAACTTACCTGGCGCGAACTGGTGCCCAATGAGTGTTGGTTCTACAGATGAGGGCTCCCATGATGAGGCGAGTCTGGCGAGTGCGTCTGCAGCCACATTATCACGTCTAGAGATGTGAGAGATTTGGAAGTGTTGGAATCGCCGGATCAATCTCTTCACCATGCCGAGATATTCCTGCATTCTTACTTCTTTTGCTTTGAACTCGCCATTTACTTGATTAACTATCAATTACGAATCACTGTAAGCGGCGAGGCCGTGGGCGTCCATTTCGATAGCTAATCTCAGGCCAGAGAGGAGGGCCTCATATTCTGCTTCATTGTTGGAGGCAGTAAAGTGGAGCTTCACTGCATACTTAATGTGTGTACCATCAGGACTGATAAAAATGAGGGCAGTTCCACTTCCCTCGCTGGTTGCGGAGCCATCAACATACAACTTCCAAAATGGTAGTGACGAAAAATCGGAGAACCAAGTAGGTACCCGGGCGTCAGCCTGTGTGTGTGCTTCTGAGGCCTGGAAGTGCCTGGGCGCCCATGGAAGAAGTCTGGGCGCCCAAAAGTGGCTGGGCGCGGTGCTCCTCCGAATTGTGCTTATCCTTGCCCTGCGAGCATGAGTTGTAGGATCTGCTGGTTTTGAGTCATCATCTGCTGCATGGTCTCCAACGTTTGTTGAAGAGTAGGAGCTGGAGTATTTGGGACAGGATTAGTCGATGGAGGATCATCCTCACCTTTTCGCAAGGGATTATCATGTGGTCGTCTTGCCGATCTGGTGGTGATCACCATAGTTTTGAAAAAAGGATGAGAACTTTAGTCGTTCCCCATAGACGGCGCCAAACTGATGATGCCTAAATTAGTTTCGGACGCCACCGTTCAAGTAATAAATGATAAATGCAGTAATTAAAGAAGAGAATGGATTATAGTGGTTCGGTCAGTGTGACCTACGTCCACTTCAAAGGCAGAGGTTGCTGGATATATTATTTCTCAATTGTGCAATGATTACAAGCCAAAATCTTTCTCCCTCTCTCAAGCGCTGGTGGGACTTTTCTATTTATATTCTTCCCCTAACAGATGGGGACGACTTTATAGCAACATTCGCTCTACTTTGATGGAGTCTTCGAACTACCCTCGATGGACGAGGCAAGTGAGATATTCTCCGTAGGACTTGGTAAAAAGCGGGTTAAAGACTGACTATTTCCAAAGCGACGTGGGCTGCCTTGACGTGGCCAGACTTCGTGGATTTGGGCCCGGACCTCAACGGACTAAACGGATCTTCACAGATTTAGGCCCTGGTTCATCACGGACTGGGTCATTTGGGCCTGACTAATCATCACGGACTGAGTCACTTGGGCTTGACTCATCACCTTTTGTCACGTTAGAAAACATTATGACTAGAGAATTTTTCTTCTTATATATTTATCTTTATAAACTACTTTCTACTTTAGAAAAATAAAACAAACCAATTTGTATATTTCTTTTTATCTGACAATAGGTGATTTTTTTTTTAAGTCGTTAGAATTATTATTGACGTTAAACAAGGTTGAGTGAAAGAAAAAAATGAGCTCAAAAGGCTTATATGAGATTAATCAGTGTTAATAACGATGGTGATGATGAGGAAGTCAATGATTCAATTCATATATACATGCCTCATCAACCGTAGGCATGCACCACTATGCATGGCAGTGAGTTAGGTTTAACGAGAACCTGCTATTATGAAAAGAACACAAATAACCATTTTAAGCACACATTAGTATAATGACTTCATATTCAAAAAAATATTCAACCCCTCGATCCAAGGTTCAGTCCATTCGGATGTGTGTCAATCCTTGGAATTAGTGACAATCCTTGGAATTAGTGACTATCCAGGGTTCCCTATTGGTTGCTAGATTTGGATGGGTTACTAATTGGGCCCTACAAAAAAAGTTCTTATATAATAGGTGAGAACTAGTTTTCACTTGAATATTTTCCTTTATATATAGTGAAATTTTTTTATAGGAATTTGAAGTTCCTGTGAGAAATTTTATTTTCAATTAGTAGCATCTGGAGGATTTTGGAATTTAGAATTTTCAATTGCACGGGTAAAGGTCATTCAAGAATTATTGTGATTACAATTTTATTGGTGATTTTTCAATAATTTTCAGAAGTGGAAATTTCTGTTCCTTAAATAATGCATGCCATGTAGTCCCTTTAACTTCTGATAGGGCGACCTACCCATAAATTGTCACATGAAGGGCCTTAAAAGGTGTTCTTCGGTAGTCTCACAGACTACTAAAATAGACCACCTAACCTGATTGATGGTCCACCTCTGATCATATAAAGTGGGACATAATGGTTACAGATCGTTGGTGACAATCACAGAGAGGATCCTAGAAGCTGAAAGGTTGGTACGTAATTTTTTGCAACTGGCACTGACTGCGCCCAATATCTCCTAGGAAGGAGAAGCCAAGTAGCTAGCCAAACACAAGCAGATTCATATAGGAAGGTAAGAAGGCAAGAGGGTGAAGTTAGGTTAGGGGACAAGCGTAGGTGGTTAGGGAAGTTGTTGGAAGGCAGCGAGCATAGGTTAGGGACCATGTTTTGGTAAGAGTTAGGGCTTCTGTCTCTCATGCTGTGGCAAGGTTGGGTGGCCCACCATCTTACTAATCCATTTAACCACCCTGTTTCGTTTGCATGCAAGCAACATTTTTAAGGTTAGTCTTAGATAAAAAGTGTAATATCTAGGCAGTCCACTTTCCTGAACCCCTTTTCGAGTTGTATAATTGGATTTGGGGGCCACCTTTGATCAGTGGAATCCATCTAGATACATCGGGCTTTGAATTGGAGAGATCATGGTTTTTTCATAGACACAGGGCCGGCTTTGGGACAGCCCACAGGCGGACGGCTGGGCCTCAAACTTTGGCCCAAAATGGGGGCCCCCCAAGCATGGGCGGTGCTACTTGGTTAGTAGTGAGGTCAATTGACCCCACTGAGATGTGAAATAATATTAAAAAAAATTATCCCACTCAATTTAAAAATTTGACCCCACTGACAGTGGGCCACTGTAGCACTTGGTTAATTTTGGAAAAAAAAATCAATGTTTAGATGATAAATGTGTTACAATCAATACCCCCAATTCTCCAAAATTTGCTATTCTCATAAATAGAACCCTAATTACTCCCCTTTATCTCAGTCATTCAACCCTTGGAAAGATTAAAAGAAGCAGCATCAGAAAATGAAGAAAATCCTTCTTGCTGAACCATAAAAAAAAAAAAAAGGAGAAAGAAAGCAATAGACGTGCTAAATTATTTGAAGTTACGGGATAATTGTTTTCCAAATGCATGGGTTGTATACAGAATTCTACTGACTATACCAGTTACCATTGCATCTGCAAAAAGAAGCTTTTCAAAGCTAAAGTTGATCAAATCTTACCTTCGATCAACCATGTCCCAAGAAAGATTAAATAGATTAACTATGTTATCTATTGAAAAGTCTTTGGTAGAAAAACTTGATTATGAAAACTTAATTAGTGATTTCGCAGCTAGAAATGCAAGAAGACTAGTAGCTTTTCAGTAGTGCTTAGTTTTTGTAATTGAATTTTGATGTTAATTAATTAATGTGAAACACAATTCTGATTCGGTAAGAGTAGGTAAGGAGTTTAGACTTAATTTTCAATCAAATAATAAAAAATTATCTTTTATTTATTTATCATTTATCGATGAGTATACGGGTAGGGCCACACTTTAGGAACTCGATCACCTAAAGCCTCCAAATACTCAGGGCCGCCCCTGCATAGACGTACATTATTTCTTATAGATTTTATCACAAGAGATTTGTATGGTATATAGCTATTAACTTTGAGGAATTAAAATTAAAAGGTAGAATTACTTGACGGGGCCTCATATCCCATATTCCCTTATCTATGTCCAAATTAAACCTTTTCGTTGTTTTACTTCCTTATTTTCATATATCTAAACTCTTGGTTTTGATTTTGTAAGTTCATTTTCTTCTTTTTAATTCAAACCTATGGTAAATAATGGTGAGAATAGTGAGAAATAGGAGCAAGTACAAATATCTAATTGGACGTCGTGAGAGGGATTGGTGATCATAAGTGGCCAACATCAAACAGTGTGGCAAGAATTTTCCGATATTCTCAATTCATCATGATATTTGCTTAAAGATATCTTGTAGTAATATTATTATAAAAAATCTAATTGATCAACAATATTGAATAATATTAATACCGTTATTTTACTATCGCGGTGAAGACACAATGAAAATATGGGCCCATCTGATCATCATAACCCTTCATCAACAATCAATAAATTTCATCCCTTCAAAAACCTTTAATGAAAATATCAAGTTCTTTTATTTTTATTTTTTTTTGTTTATGAAACTTACGAGAAATTATGACTCTCTCATCAAATTCCACTCCAAATTGGGCCCACTATGAAAATTGTAAAAATATCTAGTTAGTTTTTTATATTTATCAATCTTAGGCTGGGTTGTTTGTGGACCCCACTAAGAACCTTCGTGAATTTCTCACCACCGTAAATTATAAATTTTAAGCCCTTTTAGTGATCATTTAATAGTGAGCCCACTTATGAAAATGCAAACTAATCTCATATGGTAGGGGTGCCTCCTTCTAGACTGAAATGCAATTTGGACATTCGTCACGAAGTAGGCCTGTATAGAAGTCTCGATAATTTCTTTCTACGTGCCAACTAGAGTAGAATGGTAGTGAGTCTAAAATATTGTTTCGGCTTATCCCCGATCGAGAGCCACTTATATAAAATGTAATATTAGCTAATTCCACACTTCCAATTGCTTTCTTAGAATGAAAAAAAGAAAAGGTGAAATTTTATATATGGCGCTGTTGAAATAGTATTTCCCAATTTCGTTCAAAGGGGATCTGGACTCGTATGGTATTACATTGAGAGCTAATTATGATTCTTTACTAAGCTATTTTAACGCCTAAAAATTTGGAAATTAGTTACGTTTTGAAATCTATTTCAAAGTTAAACTAGTAACTCCTTTCTTGTAACTAATTCTCAAAAGATTCCCATTTTAAGAACTCCCTTTTTTGCTCACTGATGTTTTTTGGGCATGGAGTATATTTTGAGCTAATCCGATCATTTCACACATACTACCCCCGTGAATTGGTACAGAACAAATCTAACACTCATCCAACTTTTACTCATTGTTGGATCGTAATGACAAAAAAGTGATGCCTCAAAACCATTAGACTTTGGGGTCATGGGTCAAGGATTTAGGATAATCTAATCGACTTGAGATTTTTCACATAGGTAGATCTAATCTTGAGATTTTTCTACCGCTCCCTCATATATATATATATATATATATAGGGGAGCACTAGAAAACTCCAAGGAATTTTTTTTCATAAAACGCCCCTCTCAGTTAGGCTCACTATGCTATGTGAAAAATCTCAACTCCACTAGATTATCATAACCTTTTGATCCATGACCCCAAATTTTAATAGTTTAGAGGCATCACTTTCTTATGATTTCAATCCAACGGTGAGTAAAAATTGGGCGAGTGTCAAAATTGAGCTTTATATCCATTCACGAGGAGTAGTACGTTCTTATGAGATAATTAGATTGACTTAAGGTGGGCTCTACATCCTAAGACCAAAAAAGGGAGTTTTTAAAATGGAGAGTTTTTTAGAATTCCTCATGTATATGAGAGTGGGGGATGCTAGAAAACTCCCACGCTTTTTTTTTTCATCTCTACGTACTTCTTTCCTCCAATCAATTCAATTTTACCTACTATTTTAGAGTTAAATAGTAACTCCTCGTAACTAATTTCTGAATTTTTACACTACTAGAAAACAGACTTTTAGCGGCCGCCATTAGCCGTCGTTAAAACTCACAACCGCCAAGTATCGGCTGTGGAAACTTCGTCGCAAAAATGTATTAGCGACCGCGTGACCACTTTTAGCGGCCGCTATTAGCCATCGCTAAAGGCACAAACAGCAGTCGCTAATGTTCTTTTTTTATTTTCAAAATACTAATATACATTGGCGGTCGCAAAAAGTAACAATGGCGACCGCTAATACTATTTGTTTAATTTTTTAAATAATTCTTTATTCTATTTTTGACTATTTGCGACCGCCAGTTCACCCTTTTGCGACCGCCAATGGCGGTCGCTAATGCTCTTTTTAATTTTTTTTTTCCTTTTGCGACCGCAATGGTGGTCGCTAATGCTAATAATTTTTTTTTGAAAATCCTTTTCAAATTTCATAATTTTTATCCTGCTTTTTATACCTGTATTTGTACCTGAATATATTATATATCTACAACTATAACAATCAATTAAAAATACTAATAACAAAACAAAGTCTTATATTAAAAACATTTAAAACATTACAAATGTTTGAACAAATTATAATCATTACAAATACACTTTAAAAAAAATAAAAATAAATATATTTTCTGGGCGGGGTGCCGCGATCGATCAGATGCTCTCAAACCTGAAGATAAAAAAGGAAAACATATATTAATAGTTAATTATAAAAATTATGAATATATAGTAAATATAAATAAAATTAAGTATTATTAAGAGCAAAATTCTGAAAGTTAAACCTACGTTTCAACTATATAAGCAATTCGAGGGTCGGAATCTCAAGCCGTCAGTTCCGGCAAGTCAGGAATGATTATGGACTTGTGTCCGTCCAGTTTCACGGCCACCGGAGCCCGTTTTCTCGGTTTAGGCGCTCGGATGCTAATTTTCTAAGTTTTAAGTTAAACCTACGTTTTAACTATACGAGCAATCCGGGAGTCGGAATCTCGAGCCGTCAGTTCCGGCAAGTCAAGAATGACCATGGGCTCGTGCCCGTCCAGTTTCACGGACACCGGAGCCCATTTTCTCGGTTTGGGCGCTCGGAATCTGATTTCTTAAGTTTTAAGTTAAACATTTTAAGTTAAACCTACATTTCAACTATACGAACAATCTGGGAGTCAGAATCTCGAGCCGTCAGTTCCTATAGGTCACTCTACCCATGAGCGAAGTGCTCGTGCCAGTTTTGAATTTTTCCGGGGGCCGTATCACGTTCCGGACACCCGGCGGGCCGTTTTCGAGCCTAAGTGTTGGAAAATCCGATATTTTCACTCGTAATTCTCTAATCGGGAGTCCTATTTGCGAGCCGTCAGTTCCTACAGGTAACTCTACACTCGAGCGAAGTGCTCGTGCCGGTTTTGAATTTTTTGGGGGCCGTATCACGTTCCGGACCCCTAGGCCGTTTTTCGAGCCCAAGTGTTGGAAAATCCGATATTTTCGCTCGCAATTCTCTAACCGGGAATCTTATTTGTGAGCCGTCGGTTCCTACAGGTCACTCTACCCTCGAGCGAAGTGCTCGTGCCGATTTCAAATTTTCTCGGGGGCCGTATCACGTTCCGGACCCCCGGCGGGCCGTTTTCGAGCCTAAATGTTGGAAAATCCGATGTTTTCGCTTGTAATTCTCTAACCGGGAGTCCTATTTGCGAGCCGTCAGTTCCTACATATCACTCTACCCTCAAGCGAAGTGCTCGTGCTAGTTTTGAATTTTTCCGGGGGCCGTATCACGTTCCGGGCCCCCGGCGGGCCGTTTTCGAGCCTAAATGTTGGAAAATCTGATGTTTTCGCTCGTAATTCTCTAATCGGGAGTTTTATTTGCAAGCCGTCAGTTCCTACAGGTCACTCTACACTCGAGCGAAGTGCTCGTGCAGGTTTCAAATTTTTCCGGGGGCTGTATCACGTTCCGGACCCCCGGCAGGCCGTTTTCGAGCCTAAGTGTTGGAAAATCCGATGTTTTCACTCGTAATTCTCTACTCGGGAGTCCTATTTGTGAGCCGTCAGTTCCTACAGGTCACTCTACCCTCGAGCGAAGTGTTTGTGCCGGTTTCGAGTTTTTCCGGTGACCGTATCACGTTCTGGACACCCGGCGGGCCGTTTTTGAGCATAAGTGTTGGAAAATTCGATGTTTTCATTCGTAATTCTCTAACCGGGAGTCCTATTTGCGAGCCGTCAGTTCCTACAGGTCAATCTACCCTCGAGCGAAGTGCTCGTACATGTTTCAAATTTTTCCGGGGGACGTATCACGTTCCGGACCCTCGGCGGGCCGTTTTCGAGCCCAAATGTTAGAAAATCCGATGTTTTCGCTCGTAATTCTCTAACCGGGAGTCCTATTTGCGAGCCGTCAGTTCCTACAGGTAACTCTACACTCGAGCGAAGTGCTCATGCTGGTTTCAAATTTTTTCGGGGGCCGTATCACGTTTCGGACCCCCGGTGGGCCGTTTTCAAGCCTAAGTGTTGGAAAATCCGATATTTTCGCTCGTAATTCTCTAACCGGGAGTCCTATTTGTGAGCCGTCAGTTCCTACAGGTCACTCTACCATCGAGAGAAGTGCTCGTGCCGGTTTCAAATTTTTTCGGGGGCCGTATCACGTTCTGGACCCCCGGCGGGCCGTTTTCGAGCCCAAATGTTGGAAAATCCGATGTTTTCGCTCGTAATTCTCTAACCGGGAGTCCTATTTGCGAGCCGTCAGTTCCTACAGGTCAGTCTACCCTCGAGCGAAGTGCTCGTGCCGGTTTCAAATATTTTTGGGGGCCGTATCACGTTCCGGACCCCGGCGGGCCGTTTTCGAGCCTAAATGTTGGAAAATCCGATGTTTTCGCTCGTAATTCTCTAACCAGGAAACCTATTTGCGAGCCGTCAGTTCCTACAGGTCACTCTTCACTCGAGCGAAGTGGTCGTGCCGGTTTTTAATTTTTCCGGGGGCCGTATCACGTTCCAGACCTCCGGCGGGCCGTTTTCGAGCCCAAGTGTTAGAAAATCCGATGTTTTCGCTCGTAATTCTCTAACCGAGAGTCTTATTTGCGAGCCGTCAGTTCCTACAGGTCACTCTACCCTCGAGCGAAGTGTCCATCAACCATTCACATAACCAACACACTGATTTGTAAAACTGTTTAGAGAATTCTTTCAAACTTCATAAGCTGCAGATAAATTCATGCATTCCTAGAAACCCAAAAAGGCTTGCGGTAATAAAAATTTCTTATTTATACCTCTATTAGTTGGGAGGGATCATCCCCTCTCTCGAACTGCAGGGGGAAGTTAAACTCATATACCATGGGGCTGGACCTTCTGAAGACATCACCATTTCTTATTAAAATGAATCCAGAGTCACCAATATTTGCCACATGGAGAGCCTGTTGAAAGATTAATGTCAGAAACTAGGGGACAGAAAATTGACTATAGCAATGAAATCCTTCCTGCACAAACGTCGAGTCATCTTGTCAAAATTTATAACATTTGAGTATCTCATCTGTTGGCAACAAAATGATAGTACATTCTTCATTATGGAAATTTTATGATCGACATTTTCACAGGTTTTACAGACTGAATTCAACAAAGGCAAAGGTATACTCTCATGACAGAAAAACGCCCATTTGACAACCATTTATAACAGATGCTGGCATTAAACTTGCACTGTGGATATGTTACAAGCCGAAATAATGTTCGGATTTGAACATGATTTCAGCAGGAATATTTCTTAATTAGACAAAGAAACGAAACTTAACACAGTTCCATATTACAGATTCACTGGAATGATTGTGGTAACAATCAGCTCCATCTCTGAACTTCAAATGAAGGATGAAGGTTTTTTAGGACCCACTAGAATGAATTACTAGTTCTAATTTAACCAATCAATGCAGCGGAAATAAACCAATCAGACAGAACTAGCAAATAAATCTACCAATCACACACCACAAGAAGGCAGACACAAATTTTACCGTGGAAACCCTTTCCGGGAGAAAAACCACGAACCAGAAATCAAGAGTTCACGAACAGTTTACAAGATATACTCACAAGCTCTTGTACCTCAGTCTGTACCTCGACCTCAGGACTGTAGTTGTTCTTGCACAGAATCCACTAACACGATTTCCACCGTGCACCGTTCTCCTTACTTGATCTCCTCGCACCTTGTACACCAAGATAATCAATCTTCTACAAGAGAGCAGAAGCAACAAAACCTTCTAGAGCAGTCCTTCAGAACAATCTCTCAATGGCTCTAGAAAAACAAGAGAATCTCTCTTAGGGTATTCTAATCTCAGATCAAGAGAGATAATTAACTTCTTGTGTGTCTCCTTTGGGTTGAGAGAAACACCCAATAAATAGGCCTAAGTTCGTGCTTAAGACTCCTAGAAATAATATCATCAAGAAAAAAGTCTTTTTGCAACTCTTTAAAAGAGTTATGAACGAACTAAAATTGCTGTGCCATTCTCGCTATAGCGAGAATGAGTCTCACTATAGCGAGACATCTCACTGTCTTACGGATTGTTCTGTCAACAATGTTTGTACATTGTTTGCATTGTTTACTGTTTCCATCCGGTTTTCATGAGCTCTTGTCAACAGCTGGTCACTATTAGCCTGACAAGGACTGTGATGGACTCTTTACCTAACAAAGGACATGCATATTGTCAAGAGTCCAATGAACATCATCATCATCACAGCCTTATCCCACCAATCTAGGTTACCTTGTGAACACCCTAAATGCAGGGTAGGTTAAGTGTTACTTCCATTTAGAAGTACCCTAAATTGGTTCAGTTTTATGGCTGATCGGTGGCCGACACCAACCCTCCCTTTTCCAGGATTAAGACCAGCAGCGCATGCTGAGGAGGGCATGACATGTGGAGGAGGAATTAAAAAGACTTTCTTTGAAAATAACTTACCGTAATATTTGACTTTTCTTGGGGAAAAAATTAGGAAAAAAAGCATCTAAATCTCTTTCGTAGCATGAAAAATGAGTCTACCTGATAGGGAATTACAAAGGATTCAAAAGCCCAAAGGATATATACAAGGAAAGTTAAAAGGCCATAATATCATCTTCGAAGAGGAACTAATATATGCAGTTGCATCAAAGCAGCTGCAAAATAAATATATAAATGTTAAAGATGCAGAAAAAAAAGAGCGCACGATCTGTTCAAGTTCCAAACTAGCTTGAACTGAATGCCTACATAGATGGAGACCAGTAAAATTCATATGGTCAGTTATTTTATGTGGATTATTGTTTAGTATAAAACACATGCCCACTCTTCTGCATCTTGTTATAATCCGAATCCAAGCTAATGTTCTAGAAACAAGAAGAAAATGCCAAAGAGTTAAGAAATCCAAGAACCAAATAATGCTCAGTTGATTAGTAAATGGTTAAATCAAAGTATCGACCATTGAGCAAATCATACCTGGCCATCAAAGAAAGCAACCAAAAATGTGGATGACCCAGGAAAATATGCTTTGGCAGCACTTCGAATGAGAATTTGGTCCGGTCCGGTCCCTGGGACAGTCTGACATTCTGCCACAAACTTCGCGCAATTTTCCATCAGCTCTCTAGAATACAATCCTGCATTAATCCCTGCAAGTGACATAGATTTGACAGCACTGAGTAACATAGGTAACAGAACTTGATTTACAACTTGCTGCATCATGTGTATTGAAAATGAGGACTTAAATATCAGTAATGGAGGATGTACCAGCAAGCTTTCAGATTGAACTTGTGTGGGGAGATTTTCAGAACTACAGGATTACGCTAATCACAGTCATCAGATGAGACTAAGTGTTCTCACGTGCCATCCGCGTACCATCCACGTGGCACCAAGCTCACCCCGGCTACCAGGGCAGAGGCCTCAGCCGAAGTCAAACAGCCCCGGGCCGCTAGCGCCTAGCTCGGCTACCCCATGTGCCCATCTCGGCTGAGAGCTCCACCTCGGCTGAAGGAGCCGGGACGGAAGCTGAAGCAGGAAAGAGCCTCCACTCGCGCCCCTCATCCCCCACGTCATCAGGCACGTGGAGGAACGAGGGCGCGAGCCAGTGAGACAGATGCGACATCCAGCCGTCCACAATCTTCACCAGATCCCTGACAGGGCAGCATCCAGCGGCTGAGGCCACATCAGGGCAAGGCCCGAGGGCGGATCCGATGGTACCCCAACCGTCAAAAGGCGCCCAACACAATATGGCCCAACAGGACGCGCATTTAATGCGATGTGGGCTGATCCGACTGGCATTAAATGCAGAGTGGGCTGGATTGGACCGCATTTATTACTTTGTGGGCTGATCATGACTTCCCAGTCGAATCATGGGATCCACACCAAGATATCCTCCAAAGATACGACCCAAACCTCTATAAATAGAGCCTCATACCACCAGCAAGGTACGGACAATTCAACCCACAGAGCTGTTACTCTGCCTCTCTTCTTCCTCTCCTTCCATTGTTCCAGTTCATTCACTGACTTTGGCATCAGAGAGCCTTGCGCCGCCCAGGCCAGGGTCCTCTGACTGTTTGCTCTTCTCTTTCAGGCTTTCGGACGGTACCCAGTCATCACCACCTTGGGTAAGTCCTCTAAGGCACCCCAGTTATTGTGGGTCATTATTTTCTGCACCTACAATTGGCGTCGTCTGTGGGAAAGTAATATCCCAACCTTCCCAACCTTCTCAACCTCAATCTCTTGGAAATCATGCCTCCGAAAGCTAGGAAGGGCGGAGAATCCTCGAGAGCAGCGCTCGAGCTGCCAGTACCGTCAACGGACGTCCCTCCTCAGGGGCGGTCCCGAACGGTGCATGGCACATCTACAGGCGAGGGCCGCTTAGGCTCGCAGCTTTACGTCGAGGTCCCCCTCCAAGAAGGACTCGAAGCCTCGTTCTCAGCAGACGAAGTTACGCCACCCCGACGTGATGAGCGTCGGCATGAGCGTCCTCGCAAAGATAAAGCCGTTGCCGTGGA
Organism: Litsea cubeba; assembly: GCA_012931725.1. Classification (NCBI taxonomy): domain Eukaryota; kingdom Viridiplantae; phylum Streptophyta; class Magnoliopsida; order Laurales; family Lauraceae; genus Litsea; species Litsea cubeba. Next base: position 33,690,145 of record CM022946.1, read on the forward strand.
AGAAACGCGTCGAGTTCAACCTCCTGCCGCTAGAGGAGATGTCGCAGCTCAAAATGCTCTCCTCCAGAAGCAGGAGCGGTTAATCCGCGAGCTCCAGCAGCAGCTGAGAGCAGCGCAAACTGCCTCGTTGAGACAGGTCTCTGATCCTCAGGGAAAGAAGATGGACGCCCCGAGCAGGGCAGCCCAGCCTCCTCGCGAGGATCTCAGAAACCACCTGGACCACAAGCGGAGCCAGATCCATGACGAAGGCTCGAGCAACAGCCGAAGTCATCGTAGCCGCGATGGCCGGACCCATAGCCATCACAGCTCGAACCACTCCAAGCGAAAGCCAAGAGCGCAGACTCCGGAGAAGGACGACGAGCAGGAGCGATTTGACAAACGCGTCAGGTTGGCTCTTCAACACAACCTGGACGTGCGGGACCAGAAACAGATCCGTGGCCACACCGATCTGGGGGCCTCACCCTTCACAAGAGACATCGAGCGGACCCCCTTGCCCAAACGGTTCTCAGTCCCGCGGTTCGTCCCCTACGACGGATTGTCCGATCCATCCGCTCACCTCCGTCACTTCTCCCAGAAGATGTCCATCTGGGGAAACGAGGGCCACCTCAACTGCAAGATCTTCTCCTCCAGTTTGGGTGACCTCCCTCTGAAGTGGTTCTGCGCCCTCCCAGAGAAGTCGATTTCGAGTTGGAAGGAGCTCCAGCTCTCCTTTCTGAAGAAGTTCCAAGCTTACAGCGCCGTCCCCAAGAAAGAAGGGGACCTTCTCGCCCTGAGAATGAAGCAGGGTGAGACCCTCGCCAAGTTCGCCCGACGATTCTGGGCGGTTTACAGCCAGATCGAGGGCACTAGGGAAGAGATAGCAATCTACGCCTTCCAACATGCCCTGATTCCCAGCCACGACCTCCGGAAGGACTTGGTCGGAGACCCCCCAGAGTCCATGCCAGCGCTAATGTCCCGGATAAAGCGCTTTGTCGCCCGGGAGGAAGATGAAATCCAGGCCCGGGAAGAGGACGAAAGACCGGAGCCCGAGCACAAGAGCAGCCAGCCTCGGCAGAGAGGCAGGAGGTCCTTTCAGAAGCAGGAACCCAAGCAGGCCTGGGCCGTCAGCTCGGCGAAGCCTGCGTCGTCCCTATCTGGGGCACCTGGAGGCCCAGACCTCCCACCAGCGCCGGTCAGAGCGTCAACGTCGTCTTCAAGGAGCCGATATACCGTATCCTGAGCAAGATAAAGACCAAGCCGTTCTTCAAGTGGCCTCCGCCCTTGAGGAATGAGCCCACCTCCGGCAGCCGAAGCAAGCTCTACTGCTCCTACCACAAAGGTAACGGGCACAAGACCGAGGACTGCAAGTCCCTGAAGTGGTACCTGGAGAAGCTAGCCAGCGAGGGCCACATTCCAGAGTTCGTCAAGGCAGAAGATGCCGGCGGCAGCGAGGGCCGAGTTCACCAGAGCGTGGCTCGGGAGCCAGACAGTGAGGATTCCGAGAAGATCATTAACATGATCCATCTGGCGTCCTCAGTCCCCTCTCCCTCGTCTCGTGGAGGCTCGCAGGCCCGCGCCAAGGCCAGGCGAGCGTTGCATGGGAAGGAGGTGATGAAAGCCGAGCTCGCACCAGCATCCAAGAGAGCCCGCCGCGACCGACCTGCAATCTCGTTCTCGGACAAGGATCTAGAGGGAATCCAGCTCCCTCACAATGACCCCCTGCTCCTCATAATGAAGCTAAGAGACTTCACCGTGAAGAGGATCCTCGTCGACTCCGGCAGCTCTTCCGAGGTCCTCTACTACGATTGCTTCAAAAAAATGAACCTCTCGGAAGCAGACCTCACGGAGGTCCGTGCACCCTTGCTAGGGTTGTCCGCCACGCCAGTCTATCCCAAGGGTAGGATCACCTTGGAAACCCGAGTCGGCGGAGCCTCCGTGTTGGCCGACTTCCTGGTCGTGGACGCCCCTTCTCCCTACAACGTCATTTTGGGCAGAACGTGGCTCCACAAGTTGGAAGCAGTTCCTTCTTCCCTCCACCAGAAGCTGAAGTTCGTCCTCGAGAACAAGGAGGGCAAAATGGAAGTGGTCACAGTGGAGGGAGATCAGCAGCAGGCCAGGCAGTGCATGCTGGCCGCGGTCCCAGCAGTGAAAGAGCCAGAGTGCATCAACCTCGCCGAATTCGAGAAAGGCCTAGATGAAATCGGCCGAGACCCCGAGAAGAAAAGCATTGAAGACCTGGCCGAGGTCAGGCTGAACTTGGCAGACCCAGATAGGTTCTTCCTGATCGGCACCCAGCTGCCAGACGAGGAGAGAGCCGAGCTCTCAAGGTTCCTGATGCAGAACGTCGACGTCTTTGCTTGGAGCCCAAGCGAAATGCCTGGGGTCGACCCCGAGGTCATGTGCCACAAGCTAAATGTGGACCCCAGCCACAAACCAGTAGTGCAGAGGGCCCGAAGGACAGGGCTGCAGCAGACAGACGCGGTTGTCGAAGAGGTCGACAACCTGCTGAAGGCAGGAGCCATCCGGGAAGTCCAGTACCCGGTCTGGCTGGCCAACACGGTGGTGGTCAAGAAGAAAACTGGTAAATGGAGGGTGTGCGTGGACTTCGCAGACTTGAACGGGGCCTGCCCTAAAGATAGTTTCCCCCCTTCCAAAGATTGACCAACTGATCGACGCCACCGCTGGTCACGACCGAATGAGCTTCCTCGACGCCTACAGAGGCTACCACCAGATCCCACTATACGAGCCGGACGAGGAGAAAACGTCATTCATAACCCCCCGCGGCACTTACTGCTACAAGGTGATGCCCTTCGGGCTAAAGAACGTGGGGGCGACCTATCAGCGCCTCGTGACAAAGGTGTTCCAGGCTCAGCTCGGCCGAACGGTAGAGGTGTATATCGACGACATGGTCGTCAAATCAGTGCACTCCAGCGACCACCTGGCGGATCTTGGCCAAGTCTTCGACATCCTTCGCGCATACAAGCTCAAGCTAAATGCTTCCAAGTGCGCCTTCGGCGTAGCCTCTGGCAAGTTCCTCGGCAGCTTGGTAACGCGGAGGGGGATAGAGGCTAATCCAGACCAGATCACCGCGATCCAGGGCATTCAGAGCCCCTCTACCACGAAAGAAGTCCAGAAGCTCACGGGAATGGCTGCAACACTCAATCGCTTTATCAGCCGGTCATCAGATAAGTGCAGGCCTTTCTTTCAGCTTCTAAAGAAAAATTTAAAATTCCAGTGGACCCCTGAGTGCGACCAGGTATTGGCCGCAACCTATTTGATGTCACCACCCTTACTCTCCACCCCAACTCCGGGGGAGGTTTTGTATTTATATCTTGCGGTCTCGGATCACGCGGTGAGCTCCGTCCTCATCAGGGAGGACGAGGGAGTTCAAAAACCAATTTATTATACGAGCAAGACCCTGCTCGATGCCGAGACCAGGTACCTTTTATTGGAGAAGCTTGCGTTGGCTCTCGTCAGTGCCTCCCGCAAGCTCTCCCATTATTTCCAATCCCACACCATTGTGGTGATCACGGAGCATCCACTCCGTTCAATATTCAAGAAGGCTGACTTTTCAGGGCGAATATCAAAGTGGGCAGTTGAACTGGGGCAGTATGATATACAGTACCGTCCCCGAACTGCGATCAAAGCCCAGATTCTGGCAGGCTTCATCGTTGAGTTCGTCTCGCCCAATTCGGCTCCGACCCAGCCCGGCACGGCACTGGGGGGCACAGGGCACGAGCCAGAAGTGACTGAGGTCGAACAGTCTCCCACCTCGGCATGGAAGATCTTTATCGACGGATCGTCCACCGCCAAGAGAGCTGGTGCCGGCATAGTCCTCCAATCGCCAGAGGGTCTGGTGATAGAGCAGGCTTTCACCCTGGACTTCAAAGCGATAAATAATGAGGCAGAGTATGAAGCACTAATAGCAGGGTTGAACAGCGCCCAAATCCTCGGAGCCCAGCACCCGGTGATCTTTAGCGATTCTCAACTGGTAACTAGCCAGCTCGCTGGAGATTACCAAGCCAGGGACGACAGGATGGCGGCCTACTTAGCCCTTGCGAAAAACCTGCTGTCTCATTTCCAGAAAGCCGAGGTCAGGCAAATATCGTGAGATACCAACACGCACGCAGATGCGCTTGCAAACCTGGCCTCCGCCGTCGAAGCAGGGAAGAAAAGGACCGTCGAGGTTGGGTCAATATCAAGGTCAAGCTTAGAACTCCATTCATCTCGGCTTGTCCTCTGTGCTGACCTCGACCCAAGCTGGATGGATCCAATCGTCGCCTACTTGAAGGATGACCAGCTCCCTGAAGACAAGACTGAAGCCCACCGGATCAGACTCAAGGCAGCTCGATTCTGGCTCTCTCTCGAGGGCAAACTCTACAAGAAATCCTTCACAGGCCCGTACCTCCAATGCGTCCACCCGAGCAAGGTGAACGACTTCCTGTATGAGATCCACGAAGGAATCTGCGGCAGTCACATAGGAGGTCGATCACTGGCCTACAGAGCAATAAGCCAGGGTTACTGGTGGCCCTACATGCAGAAGGACGCGCAGGTGTACGCCAGGAAATGCGAGAAGTGCCAGAAGTTCTCCCACTCTCTCCATCAGCCAGCACAAGATCTGAGTCCCCTCTCTAGCCCATGGCCCTTCGCTCAATGGGGCCTGGACATTGTGGGGCCTCTTCGCCGAGCTCCAGGGAACAAGAGATGGCTGATAGTCGCTACGGACTACTTCACAAAATGGATAGAAGCTGAACCGTTGTCCTCAATCACGGACAGGGACTCCAGGAACTTCGTTTGGAAAAATATCCTAACGAGGTTCGGCATCCCCAGGACCCTGATTTCGGACAATGGGACTCAGTTCGACTCCAAGTCCTTCAGAGACTTCTGCCAAGAACACGGTATCAGAAACCATTACTCCACTCCGGCATACCCGCAGAGTAATGGCCAGGCAGAAATCTCTAACAAAGTGATCCTGGACGGCCTGAAGAAGCGACTGGACAAGGCAAAGGGAAGATGGACAGAGGAGCTTCCGAACGTGCGATGGGCATACAGAACAACTCCAAGGAGGTCCACCTCGGCGACACCTTTCTCTCTGGCCTACGGGATGGAGGCGGTCATTCCCTTAGAAATCGGCCTTCCCACCCTGAGGACAGAGCTGGTCGACCAAGGCCGAAATGAGACGAACCTGGCAATGGAGCTGGAGCTGGCAGACGAGAGCCGAGAAGCAGCAGCCCTGCGACTGACCGACTATCAGCAGCGGTTAGCCAGGGCATACAATCAAAATGTCAGAGAAAGAAGATTCTCCGTGGGAGAGTTGGTTCTAAAGAAGACCCTGCCAGCTGACAAAGAACCAAACGAAGGAAAGCTGGCTCCGAACTGGCATGGCCCGTTCAGGGTGGTCTCACTGGCAGGGAAATCAGCCTACAAGCTCGAAGACTTAGAGGGCAAGCCACTACCGAGACCGTGGAATGCATCCCACTTAAAGAAATTCTATTTATAAAGATGTAATGAATCCCAGAATCAATGAAAGCAGCTTTCGCCCTGTCATCAATCTGTCATCTCTCTTTGACTGACTCCGGCAGCTCTAGGTCTACCGCCCTGGAAAAGGCCTCGAGTTCGAACACTCGGCCGCTCCCTAAAGTCCGGGTTTTACCCCACTGAAGGGTCTACCGCCCTGGAAAAGGCCTCGAGTTCGAACACTCGGCCGCTTCCTAAAGTCCGGGTTTTACCCCACTCAAGGGTCTACCGCCCTGGAAAAGGCCTCGAGTTCGAACACTCGGCCGCTTCCTAAAGTCCGGGTTTTTACCCCACTCAAGGGTCCACCGCCCTGGAAAAGGCCTCGAGTTCGAACACTCGGCCGCTTCCTAAAGTCCGGGTTTTACCCCACTCAAGGGTCCACCGCCCTGGAAAAGGCCTCGAGTTCGAACACTCGGCCGCTTCCTAAAGTCCGGGTTTTACCCCACTCAAAGGTCTACCGCCCTGGAAAAGGCCTCGAGCTCGAACACTCGGCCGCTTCCTAAAGTCCGGGTTTTACCCCACTCAAGGGTCCACCGCCCTGGAAGAGGCCTCGAGTTCGAAAACTCGGCCGCTTCCTAAAGTCCGGGTTTTACCCCACTCAAGGGTCCACCGCCCTGGAAAAGGCCTCGAGTTCGAACACTCGGCCGCTTCCTAAAGTCCGGGTTTTACCCCACTCAAGGGTCCACCGCCCTGAAAAAGGCCTCGAGTTCGAACACTCGGCCGCTTCCTAAAGTCCGGGTTTTACCCCACTCAAGGGTCTACTGCCCTGGAAAAGGCCTCGAGTTCGAACACTCGGTCGTTTCCTAAAGTCCGGGTTTATACACCCCTCAAAGACCGTTGCCGAACTCATGCTCACATAGCCGAGACCAGCGGTATTCTGGATCCACTTCGGCGCAAGCAGTTCGTCTCGGCCAAAGCTAGCCATTTCGGCCAAAGACAGTTTTTAAGAAAGAAAGAGCTGTGCAAGCACTGAAGCGCAAGAAAGCAGCGCAAAAACACAAGTGTTCCAAAACAATGCAAGGAAAGTAAAAAAGCTACACAGAGGCACGAAGCAACTTACAGAGACAAATGGGGCGACTCAAGAACAGATCCGGGCACGTCCTATGGTCGTCCTCGCTAGAGAGATCTCGAGCAGTAGAGCAGAAATCAAAGATGAAGGCGAAGGCGAAAAGAAATCAGAAACAAGAAAGGAAGAAGACGACCATATTTATGGAAAAGGAACCCTCGGCGCGCGCTACTTTCGAAATTCGAAAGGACAGAATTCGTGATCCGCGCCCGTTCCATCAATAAGACAGCGCAATCAGTGAAGAGGCTATGCGTGTAGCCGTCGACTCGCTTCCCAGGATAGATAGGGCAGAGCATTTATTGCTTCAGAAAAGTTGAAACGACACCAGGCAATGATCGCCGCATCCCCAGACGAGTTTTTCTAGCTTTCGACCACTAAAGGCTAGGACGCTTAAAAGGTCAAAAGCTAGGGGCAATTGTGTGGGGAGATTTCCAGAACTACAGGATTACGCTAATCACAGCCATCAGATGAGACTAAGTGTTCTCACTTGCCATCCGCGTGCCATCCACGTGGCACCAAGCTCACCCCGGCTACCAGGGCAGAGGCCTCAGCCGAAGTCAAACAGCCCCGGGCCGCTAGCGCCGAGCTCGGCTACCCCATGTGCCCATCTCGGCTGAGAGCTCCACCTCGGCTGAAGGAGCCGGGACAGAAGCCGAAGCAGGAAAGAGCCTCCACTCGTGCCCCTCATCCCCCACGTCATCAGGCACGTGGAGGAACGAGGGTGCGAGCCAGTGAGACAGATGCGACATCCAGCCGTCCACAATCTTCGCCAGATCCCTGACAGGGCGGCATCCAGCGGCTGAGGCCACATCAGGGCAAGGCCCGAGGGCGGATCTGATGGTACCCCAACCGTCAAAAGGCGCCCAACACAATCTGGCCCAACATGACGCGCATTTAATGCGATGTGGGCTGATCCGACTGGCATTAAATGCAGAGTGGGCTGGATTGGACCGCATTTATTACTTTGTGGGCTGATCATGACTTCCCAGTCGAATCATGGGACCCACACCAAGATATTCTCCAAAGATACGACCCAAACCTCTATAAATAGAGCCTCATACCACCAGCAAGGTACGGACAATTCAACCCACAGAGCTGTTACTCTGCCTCTCTTCTTCCTCTCCTTCCATTGTTTCAGTTCATTCACTGACTTTGGCATCGGAGAGCCTTGCGCCGCCCAGGCCAGGGTCCTCTGACTGTTTGCTCTTCTCTTTCAGGCTTTCGGACGGTACCCAGTCATCACCACCTTGGGTAAGTCCTCTAAGGCACCCCAGTTATTGTGGGTCATTATTTTCTGCACCTACAGAACTGAAGCATTCCCTGTAAGCCAATGCATGCAACCATAGTTTCAAAACAATATTTTATGATACTGTATAGAAACATATTTGCTGGGCAATCAATTTAAAATATAAACCATGCATCAAAAATATGTCATTAAACACATTGTACAATGTTTAAATTAATTCATTTCTTTCCCAAGTTGTGTATAACCTTGGGCCAAATGTGTTCCCACCCCGGGACCCGCAGAGCCTACACCTTATGTTTTAATATTCTACATAAAACGTGCTAGTAGGTCTCAAATAGCCTATACAAGCCTATTTCTTAATCATTAATCACTGTTTAATATCCAAGAAAAAAAATACAAATAAGCATTGAAAATTATCTTCAGCCAACATTTTTACCAACCTTATCAGCTTCAAGGGTGACTACTCCTCTATCATTACAAAGAGAAAAGTGAGGGAATTCATAATGCAGTCAGCCCTTTACTTTCAGATGCCATCTATGATAGAAAAGAGTAAATCAAATAATACAGAAAACCGAAGAAGAACCCAGTTGGTTTTCATGAAAGAGAAAATCCAAGATACAAAAATTTTGAAGTTCATAACTAGATTTATTATCCTTTTAGACATACAGGAAAGAGTCTCAAACAGGTCCATGTCCTAGAATCAAAAACCACATATGATAGCAAGTGACATGTGTGGTAATCGGGAAAAAAAATCTAATCATTCATTTGGCAAAAGGTAATTGGGTGACATCAAAGACTATGGAAAGGATACATGTTTTAAATTTTACATAAGACTAGTTACCTGCTTATATTTCTTGTAGATTCACTTGGTTACTATATTCTTGGATTCATCAAAAAATGTGGGAACTTCTCTTCTTTTAAATCATCTCCTCCCTGCCACAGCCCCTACACGCTGCCAACTCATTCTTCCTCCACTTTACCATTACCATTGCAAAATAAAAATTCATGCAAACATTCTACTACATACTAACATTCAAATGCCAATGAAAATTTACATATTCAAATATTCTTACAACATTAAAAGCACTTTACCATTACCATTGCAAAATAAAAATCCATCATAAAAAAAAAGCATTGTTATGACATTCCAACACATGCAACACTGTTTAAAAATAAACAAAGAGCAACACTGCATCCACTTTTCTTCATTCCTGCATTAAAAAAAAAAACAAAGATCAAGAATAACATACAATTAAAGTGAACTGTGCAACGAGATTTAATTTATTATAATGTCTAGACAACCTTGACCTTTTTATTTAACTTTAGAACTTTGTTTTATTGCTCTCTTGTAATAATACTTTCAAGTGTGGCATCTATATAATAATGGATGACTGTATCCAACACATGCAGCCCGTTTGCTCAGTGATTGTATACAGAGGCTAATTAAAATCTTGAATTAAAAAAAAAATAATTATACCTGGTCAGGATCAGTCGAGCCTGCTGGATCATGACTACCCTCTCCAACCGAGTCATTTCTCGCTCTGTAGCCGCTGCCAGCGTCAGGTGCCTGTAATTATTTATTATACAGTTAAAAACAATTTTAAAAAAAATAACATAAATATTGATACATCAATGACATAATTGACAATTTAAACGTACAAATGTACTTGTTACTAACCTGAGTAGTGGGTGGTGGGTCTGAAGTCAGTGGGCCGCGACTCTGTGATAGACGAGCCTCCAGCTCTGCCAACTCCGCCCTCATCTCGGCCCTCATCTCTGCCCTGAGCTCGGCTGTCACCTCATCCCTGATCGCTGCCTTCATGGACTACATTATCTCCTCAACCTCCTCATGTGTACGGAAGCGCAAATCCTGGGAGAAGCTAGCACCGGATGACACCGCTCGCGCGATGTGCGAGCGTGGAATGCCCAACCCATACGTGAGCGTGTATCCGTGCCCGTCCCGGCCAACGACAGAGTAGAATATCTCATCCCTACGCGATGGCAAACTACGCTCCTCCTCGGGCAACTCCTCCAGGCGTGACTGATACTGGGCCTGCGTATTTGATTCATTTAATATATTATTATGCATAACAGGTCATTGTAATTAAATATATTTGGATTTTCTTTTGTTTAGATGCATTGCAAATGTCTTCATCTGCACCAACTAAGCCATCACCCCCCACCAACTCTGTTGTTGACACCAAAAATGTCACTTTGCCTTTTCAAGATCCAAAGAGCTACATGAAGTCGCAACCTGCCATAAATAGGCAATGCTGCTTCCAAAAATCAAATCTTGTCAGAATCAAGCAAAAACTGCAAGATTCTTCCAGACAGCCAAAAGAGGAGTACACAAGAAGTTTCAGGCCATTTCAAAATCATTCGGCTTAACTTCGCTTCTCCGACAGCCAAATCAGGCCTCTCGGCGGCAAAGCTCTCTGGGACCATGGTTTCCAAGACAGAGCCTATGGATCATCTTAAAATGACTCCAATAGGTTCCCTGTCAAATTTCAAGTCAATCGGACATCGATTGACCGCACATCAAACCGCGACATCTTCATCGCGACAAAAAGCAAGTCTACAGGTGATAGGGCCCCAAACGGCTTCAAAACTCAAACAAAAGCCTATGGTTGATCTTATTTATTGCTCAGGAGGCTTCACACCAAATTTCAGGTCATTCCGACATCGTTTGGCTCAGTTTCAGCTTCTGACGGAAAATCGGCAGCTCTGCGCGACAAAGTCTTCGGCTTTCTCAGGAAATTGGAAACTTTGCAAAATAAAATGCAAAGATTCTCATCAGGTTTCCTACAAAGAAATTAGGCCAATAAATGGTGAAAATGTCAAGGAAAAGTACAGAAGAAAAAAGAATAAAAAAACAGCAAAAACGGACGCGAAACGGGACACGAAAGGGGGAAAACCCCCCCAGGGTCGCAGACCCTTGCGACCCTGGGCCAGGGTCGCAGACCCCTGCGACCCTGGGCCAGGGTCGCCGGCGACCTTGGAACCCGGGGTCGCCGGGAAGGCCCCGGAAACCCCGGTTTTCGCCATTTTTTCGCGATTCGAAGAGCCCAGCCTCTGGTACTTTCCAAAATTCATGCTTTTGAGACACCAAGTCCTCTGACATCCGTCCAAAACACGGGTAAATCATCAAGAGTATCGAAGACAATATTGATCGCCACCCGGTCAACCAAAAAAAGTGTGCTTTCTAACCCGACCGATCGAGAAATCGACAGGACAGATGGCACCGACCCGCTGTTGGCAACAAACACCTGAAATTACATGATCATCTGATGTCGATCTACATGAAGATCCATCGATGATCATCAACAGAAGAATCCCAAAAGACGTGGCACGGCCCGCGACTCTTCAGCTGCTCGGCGACCACTTAATGCGATTAATTGACTAGCTTTATTACAGTCATTAATCCATTTTTTTGGACGGCCCAATCAGAAGCAAGCATTCGGGAGTTACAAGTCAAGAGATTCATGGCATTTAACCCATGAAACTCCTCCCATCATGGCGATTAAAGGTGATTAAATGCCCTCAATCTCCTCCGGCCAATCAGAAGCCAAGAAAAAGGAGTTACAAAATAAACAATTCAATTTTGTAACTCCTCCCATTATGCGGCTTAATGACAATAAAAGCCCATAAACCCTCATAAAAGGCTACCTAAAAGCCTATAAATAGGAGAGCTCTCCAAGAAGAAAGAACATCACAGAGATCAGAAACATCAGAGAAAAAAACACAAGCACACAGACAGAAATCCAAAGAAAGGAAAAAGAGAGAAAACTCTGCGGAAGTTCTACACCGGCCACCGCAACAAGGTGACAAAAGTCCCTTGGGGGGTACCCCCCCCAAGGCCCTTGCCTTCTCCTCCTGCCTCCAATGGCTTAGATATGGCTTTTCAGCCCGTCTACTCGGTTTTTTATTGGACATAGGACCTTCCTTTGGTCTTTGTCCTCTAAAAACCTGAGGTTATAGCCAAGCCAAGCGAATCAATAGCATCCTCTGTTCTCATCTGCATGGATGATGGCGAAGCCCACATATGGCTTGCGACCGTCAATCTAAACGAGTCCCCCACAATCTCCTGAGAAGTTAGATCCTCCTTTTCTTGCTTTTCATTGTAGTTTGTATTTTTTTAAAAGAGACAAAAATCACAATTCTTGTCTTTCATTGTTGATAAGGATTGTAAATCGGCTATAAATGCCAAAATCGGCTATAAACGCCAAAAATCGGCTATAAACGCCAAAATCGGCTATAAATGCAAAAAAAAAATCGCCTTTCACGGCAAATCAAGAAAAATGTCTCTTTTCTTAAATATATGTGCAATGGAAAACTTGAAAGAAGTTGATTTCCTTTTTACTTGCGAAGGTTGATCCCCGGATCACCACTTGCAATTCCAAGTAAAAATAGAAAATCTGGCACACCCACAAAAAAAAGAAATGTTGATGCACGCCCCCCTTTGCCCCCCGGTTACGAAAGGGTCGGAACAAACGGACTCCCACGTCCGCCGACCTCGGTAGGAACCCCGGGCATCCGGGAGCGCGGTCCATCAAGCTGGCATCACCCCGGTGGGACTCGTTTTATTTGAGAACACGATGCTAGAAATGAAATATTTGCATATCATATATTTTGCTCTATGCTTATATTTCTTTTCTCGATTCCTTGGCTACTTATAATTGGTGGCCTATGTTGAATTCCGCATAATAAAAAATGAGATGGAGATTTTTGTTTGAAATTTCTAATTCTTTGAATTTATTTCCACTCTTTCTCTTTTCAAAAAAAAAAAAAACAAAAAAAAATCAGATTTTTCATTTTTGGATTCAAAATTGAGAAACTTTGATCCTTTCCCCTTCTGGGCACTGGCGCTCGCGGAAATCGCCGAGACCGTGTTCGGATAAGGGTTGGGCCATTGTTTCTCTTCGATGAATTCATTAAAATCTAAAAAGAAATAAAAAAAAAGTAAAAAAATCAGATTTTTCATTTTTGGATTCAAAATTGAGAAACTTTGATCCTTTCCCTTCTGGGCACTGGCGCTCGCGGAAATCGCCGAGACCGTGTTCGGATCAGGGGTTGGGCCATTGTTTCTCTTCGATGAATTCATTAAAAATCTAAAAAAAAAAGTAAAAAAAAAAATCAAATTTTTCATTTTTGGATTCAAAATTGAGAAACTTTGATCCTTTCCCTTCTGGGCACTGGCGCTCGCGGAAATCGCCGAGACCGTGTTCGGATCAGGGGTTGGGCCATTGTTTCTCTTCGATGAATTCATTAAAAATCTAAAAAAAAAGTAAAAAAATCAAATTTTTCATTTTTGGATTCAAAATTGAGAAACTTGATCCTTTCCCTTCTGGGCACTGGCGCTCGCGGAAATCGCCGAGACCGTGTTCGGATCAGGGGATGGGCCATTGTTTCTCTTCGATGAATTCATAAAAAAAAAAATAAAAAAATATATAAAAAAAAAGACATAGACCACTAAGGTTAAACCAACTGTGTTCTTTGATCATGGTTGATTCAAAGAAAAGCCTTGTCCAGAGTGTGGAGACAGCTTGACTGTTCTAGGCAAGGGTCCTCCAAACGGGTTCATTAAGTAATCCTACCCTTACCTGGGGGCAATTCTATCAATCAAGATTTCATAAGACCGGGTTAGGAGGCTTATGTGTACTCTCTCGTCTTTTAAATAAATTTTTTTAAAAAAATAAAATTTTTAAAAATAAAATTTTAAAATAAAAAATAAAAAATAAAAAAAAATTTCAAAAAAAAAATCTTAAAAAAAAAATATAAAATAAAAAAAAATAATAAAAAAAAAGATTTTTTAAAAAAAAAAAAAAAATCTTCAAAAATCTTCAAAAAAAAAAAACTTCCGTCATTTTGGGTTTAGATTAGAGAAATCTTGGTCTTCTCCTTTCTGAGCACTGGCGCTCGCGGAAATCGCTGAGCCCGTGTTCAGATTGGAGTGCCTTTTGCTCTCTTTGATGAACCCGATATTGGCCTTTCAAAAAAAAAAAACTCGTCATTTTTAGATTCAGATCCGAGAAATCATGGTTCATTTCTTTCTGGGCACTGGCGCTCGCGGAAATCGCCGAGACCGTGTTCAGATTGGAATACCATCTGCTCTCTTTGATGAATCCAATCTTGACCTTTCAAAACAGAGAATCTCATCTCATGGATGCGGTCTCAAAACATTTGTGTCTAGCGGTACTAGTACGCCCTTTCAGGGTCTACTGTATTGCGACCGGCACATCTGTAACTCCAACTTTATATTCTTCTTACCTCGAGCAAGCTCCGCTTCTCGATAAGTCGAATTTAAGTTCACAATTGCTTCTAGCAGTCACTGGGATGCCCATTCCGGGCTTACCACACCTGCGATCAGAACAATTGTACCTTCTATGGCATTTTGCCTTCCTCATATTGCTTGGGTCATCTACCTCGAGCAATTTGAAAAGACGAAATCATAGAACTTCCCATTTATGATCATTATACTCTTGTGATTACTAATGGATGTGGTCTTGTTTCAGAAATTTTCGAAAACTAATAATGGCAGCTTCACTAACCATTACTTTCGACGAAAACAAGCACCAACTTATGCTTCAACAGAAGCAAACCACGCGCACCTACAAGCGCCCCATCAGCTGCCGAAGTGTCAACTCCCTCGGCAACTCTCTGAACTCCGGGTCGACCTCGACTCCCCGGACTATCGTCTTCGGGACACTGGGACCATTCCCACTTCCCGAGGAACAAACTGCTCCCTCCAAGAAGCAGAAACTCGCCTCTCAACGTGTCACTACCGTGACACCAAAGGCGAGCACTAGAAGGCCTGAAGCCCGTGGCATCCCCACGAAGCCTCGACCTGCAAACAACCAGGTCTACCCCAAGACTTGGTCCCAAAGACCTTCACCAAAACAGAGAAGGTCCCAAACATCCACCAAGCCAGCATACCTGGCCCCACTCAAGGAGAACCAGTTCTATCCTCTTGCCTACATGAAAGAGGAGAGACCCATCTCCAACTTGACTTCCAAGTCATCCCAGCATGAGCCGGCTTGTTCCTACAAGCCCAAAATCAGATCATGCATCACAAGGCCTCCACAAGCATCTGCTAAGGCCTACAAACCTGCAGTTCGACCCTTCATCTCTACAGGGGCCGAACTTCACAAATTCAAAGCTTCGCTGCAACAGGCGAAGGACAGGGTTCGCATCCTGTCCTTGCCCAGCTACAGAGAAGACAGGCTCGGCTGCTGCGCCCGAGGGAGCACATCCTTCATCGTCAAAGCCCAGTCAGAGCTGACCGAAGCTCAAATTGCTCGTCGTATACACCGCCGCGCGTCGTACCGACAAAAGAGACTAGAGAAGCAAAGGACCCAGCCTCCCACACTTCAAGTCTCTCCTAAATGGGTCGAAAAAGAAAGACCCAACCAAGTTGCTGCCGTCCATATGGTTGGAAAAACCAGAAGGCGCCAAAAATCAGCAACAAGAATCCATGTCCGACGTCCAATGACCCGCAGCGTCTCAAGGACAAGAAGACATTCAGAAGAATCCCCTGCTCCTTCAAGCAAAGGACAGCAGAGTGATCCTTCCTCAAGCTCCTTTTAAAAAAGAATGAGCCCCAGCTCAGTCACCAGGACAGTTTCTTCGTTCGAATCACGAAGGATGAATGTCTTGGCTACAAATTCTGAGCCACCACCCCGCAATCCACCTCCAGAAGATGCGATCACCCGCATCCAGCAGTTGGAACAGGGCCAGCAGAGGATTGAAACTCTGATGGAAAACCTTCTCCTCGCCTTCCAAAATCAGGCGAACAATGAACCTCCTCCGAATCATCAAGACGACGAGGTAAATAGAGAAGAAAATGAGTCACGCGCCCTTACCAAAAAGGACGTAGACGGTATCCTCGCCAAAGCAAAAGAAGAGGATATACTCAAGGAGCATGGGATCAAGCCACCATATCCCTTATGGATGGACTCGGTCCCGTTCCCCACCAAATTCAAGCATCCTACTCTCCAAACATATACGGGGAAAGGATCAGCAAGACAGCACGTCATCCACTTCAAGATCTTGACGGGAGCTATCGCGGATCAAGATGCACTCAAGATCCGCCTCTTTGCAAGTACCCTAAAAGGTACGGCCTTCGATTGGTACTCCACTCTGCCGGAGGACTCAATCTAAAATTGGGCCATGCTAGAGACACGCTTCCTGACTCACTTCAAAGGTGAGGATCACCCCGCTACTATGGCTCAGCTGTGCAGCCTAAAACAGGGGGAGAATGAATCAACATATGACTTCATTCACAAGTGGAAAGCAATGGCATACAAATGCTCTGATGTATTGCCACAAGCGTCGCTAGTCGACATCTGCCGAAACAACATGAGAGCCAGAATCCGCTCCATGATCATCGGCAATAAATCAAAAAACCTGGGAGAACTCCTAGAAGCTTCCATGGAAGCTGAAACGGTGATTAAAGACCTCAACAGTCAGAAATCATCAAGAAAAGAGCCAACCGCCGTTGCAACCTCTAAACCAAAGAAGAAAGAGGTCCTCAATGTGCAGACCAAGTCAGCTCCTCAGCCACCAAAGAAAGCTGAAAACAAAGCTGTTGGTAAGAGACCTGAACTCTCAGACGCTTTCAAAGAACGAGTAGAGAAGAAATACCCGTTTGATGAAGATGTTGATGAAATCTTCGGGGCTCTTGTGGCAAACGGCAAGCTCACCTTGCCTGAACCAAAGAGACCGGGTGATGTTGGCAAAACCAACGATCCTCGGTACTGTCCATACCACCAGATGATCTCGCATCCTCTCAATCAATGCTTCGTTGTGAGAGAGAAAATAAATGAGATGTGGAAAAACGGAGTCATCACCTTTGACAAAACTATGGGTCTGCCTCCGTCAACATGGTGACATGTGGACAAACATCAAGATCACCGAAGAAGAAGATCACTACTTCCTTCAAGGTGATAAACTCAATCGAAGCGTCCGAGCAACTGGTTCCTTACCCGACACCAGACGGACAACCGATATGGGTACATCCCGATCTCCTGGAAGATGAAAATTGGGAGGTCGTGAAAATAAAGCCTACAGCTCAACAGCGAAGGCAGGCTAGGAAACATCTCCTCAAGCTCAAACGGCAAGAGAAGACCCAGCCAAAACTAGAGGTCAAAGAAAAGGCAGAGGCTTCCTCTACCGCTTCACTGGAGGTAACAAAAACATCCCTTCCAGAGACTTCAAAGGGGGTAAGGAAATTCACTCTCAGTGATTTCATGCCACCTCAATTTAAAGAAGCCATGCAGGAGGCATCATACTCTTGCAATTCGGTAGTTGGATTCTCCATTGATGGATACGAATCCAGCGACACCGATGATGGATTCGAATCCAACTACACAGATGAGTGGGAGGAATCCCATGAAACAGGAGAATATCTCTTCGATGAAGAATGGGTTCCTGAGTCTCATCTTATGCCAGTAATCTGGTATAACCCCCTACAGCCACAAGGATCCTGGTCTGATGATGAAGAAGACCAAGAAGCTGTACAAGAAAATGCTGCTGAACCAGCACCTCTCATTACTCCAGTGGAAATCAACAATGTTGAGCCACAAAGAGATGATGAAGAAGAAGATCCGGCTCCCATGCCTGATCTTGAAGAATATGCAAGGATCTTGCAGCGACTCGCTCTAGAACAAGAGCAAGAACGCGTCAATGAGCCTCCTCGCAATCCAGAGCCTGAAGTCCCTGAAGACCACCAGGTACATCCTCCCTTAACTCCTGAAAATGGAGAAAATTGCTGGATAGACGATCCTCTCACATCCGAGGATGAGTCTGACTCCGATCAGGCAACGTCTCCCGTCAGAGCTTCCTGTAATGTGATAATTCGGGATTATAGCTCTTCCGAGGCATCGTCTGATGAGGACACTTACACTCCGGCTTCGCAAACACAAACTGCGAATGAATCCATTGAAATGCTTCTTCGGCGTCTCGTCGGGTAAGTTCCTCGGATTCTTAGTTCGGAAAGCTGGAATGGAGCTTGACCCCATAAAAGTCAAAGCCATTCTAGAAATGCCCTCTCCAAGAACCTTGAGAGAACTCAAAGGGCTTCAAGGGAGATTGGCCTACATCAGACGGTTCATCTCCAATCTTTCGGGGAAATGCCGTCCATTCTCCCGGTTGATGAAAAAAGGTGTAAACTTTGTCTGGGATGCTGACTGTGAAGCTGCTTTCCAAGACATCAAGTCATACCTGACAAAACCTCCAGTGTTAGCTGCTCCTACCACTGGAAAACCATTCATCTTGTACACAAGAGCCCTTGATCACTCTTTGGGAGCTCTGCTTGCGCAAGAAAATGATCAAAGAAAAGAAGCTGCTCTATATTACCTCAGCCGCATGCTAGTAGGTGCAGAGCATCGCTACTCTCCAGTCGAAAAAGAATGTCTTGCAGTGATGTTCGCCGTACAAAAGCTGCGTCACTACTTGCTTTCCAACACAGTCTACCTGGTCTCGAGGGTCAACCTCTTGAAGGTCCTTGTCACAAAGGCAGGTTCTCTCAATGCTCGACTGGCAAAATGGTCCATCCTTCTGTCACAATTTGATATTAGGTATGTACCACAAAAAGCAATCAAAGGGCAAGCTCTAGCGGACTTCCTCGCAGAGCATCTATTGCCTAAAGATTCTCCACTCAGAGATGATCTCCCAGACGAACCAGTCTACAATGTGGAGACTTTCTCACAAAGTGCCTCCTGGGACATGTACTTTGACGGTGCAACCAGGACAAATGAAAAAAGACAGCTGATCTCGGGAGTTGGCATCCTCTTTGTTAGCCCCGACAAATACATGATTCCACACGCTTTCTCGCTACTGGAACCATGCACAAACAATGCAGCTGAATATCAAGCTCTGATCTTAGGATTGGAACTCGCCATCGAATCCGGTATCACTATGCTGGAAGTCTTTGGAGACTCTCAACTGATCGTCACCCAAATGAATCAGAAATTTGAAGTCAGGAAGCCAGATTTGCTGCCCTACTACAACAAGGCACAATCACTTCTGCAAAAGTTTGACATCTGTCACATCACCCACATTCGTAGAGGTGAAAACATACGTGCAGATGCCCTAGCCGGACTTGCCGCATCCATGGCAATCCAGGAAGGGGAAAACATGCAAGTCACAGTGTGCGAAAGGAGAATCCTTCCTCCTCTTAACACACACCAAGCAGTTGCTGAATTGCACCAAGTGGTCGGAAGTCGGATTTCAATCCTTCAAACTTCAATTGGCGACTGGAGGGATCCGTTCATTGATTACATTATGTTCGGAATCCTACCTGAAGATCCAAAAGAACGGGTAAGTATCCAAAGGCGAACCCCAAGCTTCCATTTGGATATTCCTTCAAAAATCCTTTACAGGAAATCCTTCAACGGAGTACTTCTACGCTGCTTGTCACAACAGAGGCTGAAGAAACACTCAAAGAAGTTCATGCTGGTCTTTGCGGAGCTCATCAGGCTGGACCTAAGCTCTATGATCAGATAAAAAGGTTAGGATATTACTGGCCTACCATGGTAGCTGACGCAATGCAATTTGCCAAGCGCTGCCAACAATGCCAAGTTCATGGAGATTACATTCACATGCCTCCAGAATGGCTGCATCCTACAGCGATCTCATGGCCTTTCGAAGCCTGGGGTATGGACATCATAGGTCCTATTTCTCCCCCTTCAAGCAAAGGTCATCGCTTCATCTTCGCCGCTACGGATTATTTCTCCAAGTGGTCAGAAGCATTTGCGTTTAACGAAATGAAGACCTCATCAGTCCTTCAGTTCCTACGCACCAACATCATTTGTCGTTTCGGCATACCCAAAAGATTCGTCCATGATAACGGACCACAGTTCCGGGATCATCGATTCTACAGGTTCTGCGACAAATACAAAATCCAAAGCTGTCCTTCGACTCCATACAATCCGGCAGCAAACGGGTTAGCAGAAGCTTTCAACAAGACACTCTGCAAAATCCTCAAAAAAAATGGTCTCTAGTCACAAAAGAGACTGGAGCGACAAAATGTCGAAGCTTTGTGGGCCTATCGAACCACCGTTCGAGGACCAACCCATAGCACACCATTCTCCTTGGTCTATGGATGCGAAGCTGTCGTGCCCTTGGAAGTACAAATTCCTTCCTTGAGGGTATCCTTGCAAAATGACATGACTCAAGAAAGCAATGTCAAATTGCGACTCCATGAGCTGGACAATCTCGATGAGAGACGGCTCGAAGCTCAACAAAGCATTGAACTTTACCAAGCACGTATGGCAGGATCTTTCGATAAAAAGGTCAGGCAACGCGCCTACAAAAAGAGTGACTTGGTTCTTGCGGTAAAAAGACCAATGGTCTTCGCTCACAAGTCCAAAGGCAAATTTGAGCCAAAATGGGAGGGACCCTACGTCATCGACAAGGTTTTCTCTAACGGCGCATACGCACTCCTAAACATGGAAGGTGACAGATGTATGCTGCCCATCAACGGCAAGTTCTTAAAGCGGTACTACCCTTGAAGACTTACCCAACTGGGTAAGAGCAATGCCTGTACGGCCAAAACCGGTTTCTAGGTACACGCTCGCTAAACCCACCCTTTTTTAGAATTTTCATATCAAATGTTGAAATTTCTAGAAATCTAAAACAATGCTTACTTTCATCGTTTCATTGTTCAAAAAAAAAAAATATCCAAGTTTAGGAACCTTTCCCTAACTTGACCAAAATTTTCAACCCTTGAACCCAAAATTCATGGTTTGAAACAAAAATCCGGATTTCAGGGATTTCCACCCTAGTCCACCATGCATTTTACTGCCAAAATGGTTTTAGGTCAAAACTTATGACCCTCGTGTCTTTAAACAAAAAAAAAATGGTTTTTCAAAAACCGTGAGGAAGCGATGCTTAGTCGATACTCGCACAAATCGGAAGCAAGCGAACCACGTTCGACACTTCCAAAATCGCAGGGAAGCGACATTTCGTCGATACTTGCAAAATCCAAAACCGTGGAAACGCAACATTTCAGTTGATATCCACAACCCAAATTTCAAAGGTTCGAAAAAACCTAAAAAAAAAAAAACTGTGGAGACGCAACATTTCAGTTGATATCCATAACCCAAAGGTTCGAGAAAACCACAAATTTCAAAAATCGTGGGGAAACGACATCAAGTCAGTACCCGCAAAACCAAAATTTTTGAAAAGCAAGGATGCGACATTCCATCGATACTTGCACCCAAATCCGCGAGGATGCGACATTCCATCGATACTCGCAACCGAATGAGCAAGGATGCGACATTCCATCGATACTTGCAAGAACATTCAGCAGGGAGGCGACTTTTAGTCGATACTTGCATTTTTTGAAAACCAAACCGGCTATAAATGCCATCAAAACAGGCTATAAATGCCACAAACAGGCTATAAATGCCACAAACCGGCTATCAATGCCACCAAAAACAAAACCGGCTATCAATGCCACAAAAAGAAAAAAAAAAACTTGGATTTCAAAAAACCCGGCTATCAATGCCACCAAAACAAAACCCGGCTATCAATGCCATCAAAACAAACCGGCTATCAATGCCACCAAAATTGGCTATAGATGCCACACACAAAAAAAAAACTCGGCTATCAATGCCACAAGAAAAGCTGGCTCTCATGCCAAAATTGGCTTCCATGCCACAAACAAAAAACCTGGCTTTCATGCCAAAACAATCATTTGACAAAAGATTTTCACAAAATGACAGCCTTTTGATCAAATCCCATTTAGCAATTACTTTTATCACAAAAAGATTCAAGTGAGCGTAGGGATAACAAAAAAAAAAAAAACATCCCATTTAGCAATTACTTTTATCACAAAAAGATTCAAGTGAGCGTAGGGATAAAAAAAAGAAAAAGAAAAGAGTACCAAAAAAATACATGTGGTACCAAAAAAAAAAAAAGAGAAAGTGTTCACAAGCACTACAAAAAATAAGTACCAAAAAAAAATACAAATGGTACCAAAAAAAAAAGAAAAGAGAGAAGGATGATATACAGGAGCTCAATCAAAAATGGTCTCCAGCCAAGAGTTCAGCTCCCCAAGCAAACTTTTAGCCTCATCCGTCAAGGATTCCAAGGCACGCTTCTTCAGGAACCTGCCATGAGATGATGGAGTGGGCTGTACCCCTTCTTTCACACCAGGAAGCTTACCTCGAGCAGTTTGCCATTGTTCCTCCTCATCAGACTTCCTTTTGAGAACCCGTTCGGCATCTGCAACCTGGTGAATCAGAGCACTCTCCCTGTCGCGAGCCTCTATTATGGCAGTCCACTTGGCAGCGACTTGTGCCTGCAAATGCTCAAGACGTTTCCTGGCCTCATCGACCTCCCTGTCAAGGATGTTAAGGTCATGTGTCAGCCTGATGATGGCTAGCTCTTCTAAGTTCCTCTTTCGGACTGCCTGCTTCTTGGTTTCTGTAGCCTCATCCAGGTCAGACTTAGCCTTATCAGCAGGGTCCAGGAACATCTCCTTGAAGAACTGGTCATCAGCCAAACTCACGGTCTCAAACCACTTGTCACCCAGTGCAATGATCCTATCAACGATCGCCCTGGCACCTGTGACATCCGTACCAGCTTCTTCAGCATCACTGAGAATCTCCTGCACATGCTGGATCATGCCAAATCCGGCTTCCAAGTGCCCAGAAAAGAGAGTCTCAATCCAAGAGCTCACAACTCGCACCACCACCTTCTTCGCAAAAAGAAGAGATGGCCCAGCTGAAGATTCGCCCACCTCCGTTGGTCGGCTGCTCATGTCATCATCTGTTGAAAGAGTAACAAAAGAACTCTTTCCAGTTGAAGCTGCTCCTGCTCGGGAAGGAATCTCAGCGCGAGGAATCTCCTCAATATTGTCAGAGCTGGTCCCAGGAATCTCTACCTCTGGATCAACCTCTGGCATCTCCTGCTCTGGAAGCGACGGATCCTCCTCTGCCACTTCAAAACCTGCAAAGGAAACACAAAAAGGTATGAATATAACCCTGTTTAAAAATCATTATCAGAGTTATAACTACAAAATACCTTCTTCGACGACTGGCGGAACACTTTCTTCCTCCATGAACTCATCGGAAGCATCATCAACGTTTGCGTCCATCGATGGTTCAAAGTCATTAGAACCCTGTGGCAAGTCAGCTGACCAAAAAAAAAGTGTTAGCAAGCCAAGTCACAAACAAAAAAAAAAAAAAAAGAGCAAAAGAAGTCGTACCAATTGGAGATTCTGGATTTACTCCAGAGTCCCTCGGTTCTTCTTCAGGTGCCTCAACAGGATCCATCACCACCTCATCGGTTGGGACCTCAGGCATCACCAAGTCTTCCTCTGCTAAAAAAAAAAGAAGAAAAGCAGAAACAAGAAGCAAATCATAACATGGAAAAAAATCCCATGAAAAGAAATGGAAAGAGAAAAAGGAAGAATCATACCTTCACCGACGGTCTCTTCTTCTCGGCTTCTCTTCTCTGGAGGCTCGTCAGCATCCACTGGCACATCCTCATTAATAGTAAGAGGAACTTCCAAGTTAGGAGAGTCCTCATGCTGCCCCTTGCTGCGATGATGACTCCTCCTCCTCTTACTTCAGCGGGCTCGCTTCTTAGAGGAACCTGCCCCGCTGTCAGAGTCAGGTTTGCCACTCGACTCCTCACTGGATGGTCTGCTCTTGCCAGTAGACTCCACGGAAGCTTGCCTCTGTGCCGCTTGCATCCAAGCACCAAGTTCGGCTTCCTCCTGTTCTAGCTGCTCCAAAGCCTCATCAGGTATCTCTCGAACAGCTTCAGAACCGATGACGCCCTGGTCGCCGAGAAAGCCTATCTTGTGCTTCTCTCCAGAAAGGAAGGCCCAAACTTCCTCTCGCCGGATGCCATCCGACTTTCCAAGGCCCTTTCCAGATGCCAGCTTCACATCAAGCTCCTTCTTGGAAAGCCCCCGATATGCCGAAAAGCTCTCCGCGAACCACTTCGCAAAGCCGGCAGTCCGGGAAGTCAGCAACACAGGATAAGAAATCATGGCTGTAGTGTCTTCAGCACTATAAAAAGCCCATGCATTTCTCCCGTCCTATAAGCCTCCAAAGCGCTTCACCATGCTTGAAGGCGCTCCAACAACGCCTTGAGAAAAGCCAAGCTGCAAAGCAAAGCGAGAGGGTACATACGGCTGGATGTCGACGAAAAGATGTCTACGGTACACCATCGTGCCGACACGTATGCTGAAAAGCCACTCTCTCTCTGCATTTGTCAAGGAATAATGCCTTCCCGACCCCGCCCTGGTAGAGTCTCGGGAGGCACCAAAATCAAAAGCCTTCTTCCGCAACTCCGGAGAAAGCTTTACTGAAGATTGCCCCATCTCTACGTCCCTGAGCCGTCGGATCCTCATACGGGCAAACAAAAGTGATTCGGACACGGCTTTGCCCTTAGCCAGTCGAATCATCAGAGGATCATCATCCTGTGCAGCACCCAGCCGATGGAAGCCAGGACAGTGGTATACATACCATGAATAAAAGATATGGGCTGAAAATACCCTATTCATGGGAAGCCCAAGCCGAACCAAAAAAGCAGCAGCCTGCAGTTCGGTACACAGGTAGGAGTAAAGAGCTGGCACCAAAGCAAGCTGCTCTCCAAACGCCATCTGACAAGCCGGAAAAAATACAATGCGGCCTGATGTGCGTTCCATCTCCACCAGCAAAAACAGCCTCACCAAGCCAATAAGTGAGGTACACAGCGAGATCTCTCCTCAGTGCAATGTCAGGACATATGGCGTTTGTACTTGCACAGAAATCTCTCAACTCTTCTTGCATGGCCAAGATCTTCTTTGGATCCTGAGCTCCAGCTTCCTGGGTCACGCTATCAGAAGACTCCCTACTATCAAAAAAGTTGGGGAATGAAGAGCTAAAACTCTTCCAGCTGCTGGATCTAACTTTCAAACCCCCCTTCTCCTTCAAAAAATCATAGAAGGCGACGAGCTGAAAGTATAGAAGCCTGAACTCCTCAGACTGCCCCTCGAGGACGCTGTCAATCGGCATAAACTCCTCATAGAGCTTGCCGAGGATGGGCAATCCGGTAATAGCGCTCAGCTCCTTCAAAGAAAAACTAATCTCACCATTCGTCACAACGAAGGTATTGGTTTGTGGGAGAAATGACTCCAGCATAGCCATGAAGGCCTCGTCGGAAAAGATCACGGTCTCCCTAAAGGCGCGGACCGCATCAAAAATCCCGGCTTCCTTCAAAACGGCGCCACCAATCAGCAGGACGCGATCAGTCCACGACTTCCACTCGGAGTCAGCATTGAAACGACCTCGAAGTCGAAAAGGCTTGATCCAATTGCTGCCGTCACCACTGAAAATACCAAGGCCCACCGGTCTCAAATCGACCGACGGATAATCAGATCCCTGGTAGCCGCTGGATGGCATCAACAGGTCCATGTCAACAGGCGACCTCTCCGTATATCCAGGAGAACCGCCAACAAAAACCCCGGTCTTGATTACATTTGTCCTTCTCACCCAGCTTGGAGGATCTTCCCTCTTAGGGCATGTGGGGGCAAGGCTCAGAATCGAGACGGTGCGATCAAACATCGACCGGGTAGTAACAGTCTTCTTCTCACCATCTGCTGTGAAGGAAAACTGAAAACATCTCCTCTGGTATGTAATGTCATCAGGCACTGCATCACCAAAGAAGAAGGTAGGCTTGGGCAAAACGCTCTGATCTTCCATCACCCATGGACGACTGCTTACCATGATCTTATAGAATTCCTCTCCCTTGAGAGTGATCAGTCGCTGCCTCATCTCATCTCTGTTGAGGGAGTCGCACTCTTCCAGATTTCTCTCAACATACTGGACCTTCTCAAAAGCCTGCTGAACGGCCGGATTAGAAGATCTAGAGGATCGACGAGGTACGCTTGTAGCAGGCTCTTTACCCTTGTTCGCTCTGGAGGAACCACCTGAAAAGGATGGAAAAGAAAAAGATCAAACATCAAAATGACAGAATCTCGCTAAAAAAAAATCTGGCGAAATTTTGACATGATGACGGGGCAATTCCGAAGAAAAGGAACTATCCCGAAAGAAATAGAAAGCTTGAAGATGGGCTCAACATCGCTGCGAGCTCCGAAACTCCAAACTTTCGAAACCTAAAAGTCTCCGCAAAATCAGGAAGGGCTCAACATCACTGCGAGCTCCAAGTTCCCAAATTTGCAAAAACTTTCAGGTATGCTATCACATCATGCTACAAATTTAATTTACAAATTAAAGGCATGCATGAACATCTTGGTTTGCGAAAAAAAAAATGCATTATCATGATGAGCAAAAAGAAAAAGAAAAGAAAAGAAACTCTCTCAAAAAAAAGGGGAGGAAAAAAAAATAAAAAAGAAAAAAAGAAAAAAAAAGAAGCAGACTGGCCCACAGGCCGTGGCCCACAGGCCACGTGGCCGTACGGCCAGATCCGTACGGATCTGTCCGTACGGCCCACCAAAAAAAAAAAAAACAACATGAAAAAAAAAAAACAGAAAGAAGAAAGAAAACACGTGTGAAAAAAAAAGGGGGAAAACACGTGGAAAAGAAAAAAAAAGAAGAAAAGAAAAGAAAGAAATAAAAAAAAGAAAGAACTTTATTTTTCCTACAATGGAGTTTTCTTGAAATATAAGGGAGAACTTACTTGAAGCCATTGATGGAGAAGAAGAAGAAAACTCTTGAAGATCTTGAAGAAGAAGAACTTTTGGTCTTGAAGCCCTCTTGAGATTATTACAAAAGAAAGTAGTAAGAGCAAGAGATCCAACCTTCTCCTTGCTTTTATAGAGGAGAGCAAACCAAAGAAGGAAAGAAGAAAGAGGTAAGTGTTACTAATTAGTAACCTTACCAAAAGAAAGAGATTAGAAGGATTCTTTCCCAAAAGAAAGATATCTTGAAGGATTTTCTCCCAAAAAGAAATGTATGACGGATTCTTTCCCAAAAGAAAGATATCTTGAAGGATTTTCTCCCAAAAAGAAATCTATGACGGATTCTTTCCCAAAAGAAAGATATCTTGAGATATTCTATCCCAAAATAAAGGGATCATGAGAGATTCTCTCCAAGTAAAGATATTCTTAGATATTCTCTATCCAAATGAGATATTTTTGGATATTCTTTACAAAAATGACACCATATGAGATCTAAGCCATTTCAAAAGCTTAAGGTCCCATGGGTTAGCCCATATGAGCCAAGTTTGACCACCTAGGCACAAAAAAAATAAATTTTGGGCTTTTAGTCAAAGAGAAATCCCTCTTACCAAGAGCATACAAAAATGGTTCCATGCCTCTTTTGAGTTGATTGGACCATACAAAAGAAAATTCCAAGCCCCATGAGCTTCCAAAATCAAACCATCCAGCCTCATCTACCAAATTGAGCCAAAATCTTGAAATTGACATTCCATCAAACCAAATCCTGGTCCCCTAACTTGCCACATACAGCCTGTTAGGTCACAAGACCAAAACCAAAAACCAAAACCTGATCCCCTAACTTGCCACATACAGCCTGTTAGGTCACAAGATCAAAACCAAAATTGATCCCCCAACATTCCACATACAGCTTGTTGGGTCACACGATCAAAACCAAACCCGACCCCCTAACCTGCCACATATAGCCTGTTAGGTCACAAGGTCAAAACCCAAATCCACATCCCTGATGTCATCTTCAAAACTTTGCCTCGAGATGGTACGTGATCCCTTTCACTACCATAAAATTCCCCTGGAAGCTCAAAAGGCTACAAATACCAAAAAGAAAGACTGCTCAAAGACTCTTGGTCAAGTCACAGGCTCTCCTTCAAAAAATCTCTTCGAGGCACATCGACTACAAAAGTTAAGCAACCCGCCGCTGTACCTCGAGGGGGCATTTGTTGACACCAAAAATGTCACTTTGCCTTTTCAAGATCCAAAGAGCTACATGAAGTCGCAACCTGCCATAAATAGGCAATGCTGCTTCCAAAAATCAAATCTTGTCAGAATCAAACAAAAACTGCAAGATTCTTCCAGACAGCCAAAAGAGGAGTACACAAGAAGTTTCATGCCATTTCAAAATCATTCGGCTTAACTTCGCTTCTCCGACAGCCAAATCAGGCCTCTCGGCGGCAAAGCTCTCCGGGACCATGGTTTCCAAGACAGAGCCTATGGATCATCTTAAAATGACTCCAATAGGTTCCCTGTCAAATTTCAAGTCAATCGGACATCGATTGACCTCACATCAAACCGCGACATCTTCATCGCGACAAAAAGCAAGTCAACAGGTGATAGGGCCCCAAACGGCTTCAAAACTCAAACAAAAGCCTATGGTTGGTCTTATTTATTGCTCAGGAGGCTTCACACCAAATTTCAGGTCATTCCGACATCGTTTGGCTCAGTTTCAGCTTCTGACGGAAAATCAGCAGCTCTGCGCGACAAAGTCTTCGGCTTTCTCAGGAAATTGGAAACTTTGCAAAATAAAATGCAAAGATTCTCATCAGGTTTCCTACAAAGAAATTAGGCCAATAAATGGTGAAAATGTCAAGGAAAAGTACAGAAGAAAAAAAGAATAAAAAAACAGCAAAAACGGACGCGAAACGGGACACGAAAGGGGGAAAACCCCCCCAGGGTCGCAGACCCCTGCGACCCTGGGCCAGGGTCGCCGGCGACCTTGGAACCCGGGGTCGCCGGGAAGGCCCCGGAAACCCCGGTTTTCGCCATTTTTTCGCGATTCGAAGAGCCCAGCCTCTGGTACTTTCCAAAATTCATGCTTTTGAGACACCAAGTCCTCTGACATCCGTCCAAAACACGGGTAAATCATCAAGAGTATCGAAGACAATATTGATCGCCACCCGGTCAACCAAAAAAAGTGTGCTTTCTACCCGACCGATCGAGAAATCGACAGGACAGATGGCACCGACCCGCTGTTGGCAACAAACACCTGAAATTACATGATCATCTGATGTCGATCTACATGAAGATCCATCGATGATCATCAACAGAAGAATCCCAAAAGACGTGGCACGGCCCGCGACTCTTCAGCTGCTCGGCGACCACTTAATGCGATTAATTGACTAGCTTTATTACAGTCATTAATCCATTTCTTTGGACGGCCCAATCAGAAGCAAGCATTCGGGAGTTACAAGTCAAGAGATTCATGGCATTTAACCCATGAAACTCCTCCCATCATGGCGATTAAAGGTGATTAAATGCCCTCAATCTCCTCCGGCCAATCAGAAGCCAAGAAAAAGGAGTTACAAAATAAACAATTCAATTTTGTAACTCCTCCCATTATGCGGCTTAATGACAATAAAAGCCCATAAACCCTCCTAAAAGGCTACCTAAAAGCCTATAAATAGGAGAGCTCTCCAAGAAGAAAGAACATCACAGAGATCAGAAACATCAGAGAAAAAAGCACAAGCACACAGACAGAAATCCAAAGAAAGGAAAAAGAGAGAAAACTCTGCGGAAGTTCTACACCGGCCACCGTAACAAGGTGACAAAAGTCCCTTGGGGGGTACCCCCCCCAAGGCCCTTGCCTTCTCCTCCTGCCTCCAATGGCTTAGATATGGCTTTTCAGCCCGTCTACTCGGCTTTTTATTGGACATAGGACCTTCCTTTGGTCTTTGTCCTCTAAAAACCTGAGGTTATAGCCAAGCCAAGCGAATCAATAGCATCCTCTGTTCTCATCTGCATGGATGATGGCGAAGCCCACATATGGCTTGCGACCGTCAATCTAAACGAGTCCCCCACAATCTCCTGAGAAGTTAGATCCTCCTTTTCTTGCTTTTCATTGTAGTTTGTATTTTTTTAAAAGAGACAAAAATCACAATTCTTGTCTTTCATTGTTGATAAGGATTGTAAATCGGCTATAAATGCCAAAATCGGCTATAAACGCCAAAAATCGGCTATAAACGCCAAAATCGGCTATAAATGCCAAAAAAAATCGCCTTTCACGGCAAATCAAGAAAAATGTCTCTTTTCTTAAATATATGTGCAATGGAAAACTTGAAAGAAGTTGATTTCCTTTTTACTTGCGAAGGTTGATCCCCGGATCACCACTTGCAATTCCAAGTAAAAATAGAAAATCTGGCACACCCACAAAAAAAAGAAATGTTGATGCACGCCCCCCTTTGCCCCCCGGTTACGAAAGGGTCGGAACCAAACGGACTCCCACGTCCGCCGACCTCGGTAGGAACCCCGGGCATCCGGGAGCGCGGTCCATCATCTGTGATACACATGGGGGATGGCCACCACCTTTTCCCTTCCACCACCTTTGAACACTAAGTATCATATAGATTGTCAGGTGATGATCTAGTGATGATATCATACATATCATGAAGTGTACTTTAATGATTTTAACTCACGAGGATAGCTGCAACCTCCGGATGACGAGGATCTCGAGAAAGCATCCAAACGGACATCCTGTCGCTCGGATCGGCCTTCGAACGCAGCTGTTTGGTTGAGAGAGTATAATAGCATACAAAATGACAAAAATATAAATTACATATACGATCTAACTTTTTCACCTCGTGGCGGACTTGCGTGATGTGTCGAGTCCCCAACTTGTGTGCGGGACCCTGCATTTGGCGGTTCCGCGCATTTGTATCCGCCACTCTCTGTTTTTAATATTTATCAGTTAATTTTTGTTAGTTACGATAGTCACTAATAAATCGATAAAATGCACATATGAAAAAAAATATATATATATATATACAACTTTCTCACCTGTGCCTCCTCGCTCGTCTAGTACCGGACGAGCTGAGTCCACTGATCCGGGAGAATGCCCCTCAGAACTCGCTCAAGTATGTCAGGGGCATCCTGGTGTGGCTTCCAATGCTGCATTTTCATCTTATTTTTATAATCTTTCACATCTTCCGGCACTTCGACATGTAAACTGGCCGGAAGAGCTCAGGACATGCCCTCAAATTGTCCTGCAAAGGACAAATAATTTTTCATTTAGTTATGGTTTAAATTGACACATCCTGTGGAGAAATGTTAAATTATTACCTTGACCTGACTCCAGATACGATATAGTGCCTCCACACAGGGAATGCATCCCAATCAAGTGCAGTCAAAGGGAATGCATGTGGTTCCCGGACCAAATGTCCCAGCTGACTGATAAGCTGGCGAGCATGCGGACCCACCGGGTGGTACGTCTCATCAAATGACACGTCAATGGGATGACCGGAATTCCACGTCCGGATCCCTCTAGCACGGCCTCTCCCCCTGCTGGTAGATGGGCCCGTGCTCACAGAATCTGTTCAAATTAGAGATAATATAATTAAATTGAAATAAAATAATTTGCTAGAATTAAAATGTTTTAATTAAATAAACTTATACCACTCTATGTATCGGCCGGGATGTAGAAGCTGGCGTAGTAGCTACCACCGGATGAGAGATCGATGGCATACTCGATGGGGCCATCGAACTGGGCTGGGCAGAACCCGATGTAGGTCTAGGGTCCCCCGATGACGTACTGGCCTAGGCCTGGCGCAGTAGCTTGTCCATCGTTAGCGGACGATCTCTCCTCTTTCGTCCTGACATATCTGTTCAAATGTTTGTAAGTGATGATGACAATCATCTACCAATAGGATTTTATAAGCAATGGACTAATATGTATTAAAGAGTTGAATGGGTTGCCATTGTTGCTTAAAATTTCCATATTTTAAGGGTTTTTTCCTTTATGTCAGTAACCTGACCCACCATCTTCACTGTTCTAGAGAGGCTCCCCAAGATTCCTCCAAAGAATCTTGTCTTTGCATGGTGCATTGCTTGTTTCTATCTAGCACATGGAAACACAATACATTAAAAGGCCATGAGTTGAGCAAATAAATGTAAGATCCATGGAAACAGTCTTGTGTTTCTAATAGTAGTGGCAATAATTGGTCCCTCTATAGACTAGAAAGAGAGGAGGAAAAGAATGAGAAAACAAATGGATTCTGCACTTTTTTCAAGCTAAGAGCTTGAGATCAGAGCAGAATCTGGTAGTCCAAGTCGTTTGCCTGTATTTACATATCAAATTCATTGGAATATGGCAGTTGAACATTCATATCATCAACCTAAATTGTCTCATCTGGATGCTTAATTCCTCCCTCCACACATAACCCTTTTCTCCTTTGTCAATAAAAATGTAGTAATAAGTTTTATATTTTTTTTCTTTTCAAAGAAAACAGGCTAATAGCTATTGTCTTTGAGACTCCCAACACAATATGTAGGAATCTTTGAAATAGAATATAGACAGGCACCATTATAGGGCGCAAAGATATATATTACTATAGGCATGTCGAAAGTAGCCCATGCTCTTGAGCCAAGAAACATAGACAAATTCATTGGTTGCATCAAGCATGATCTCAGAGACTCCAAAACCTCTGTGTGTGTGTGAGAGAGAGAGAGAGAGAGAGAGAGAGAGAGAGAGAGAGAGAGAGAGAGAGAGAGAGAGCACTTGATTGCTCTCAAACATAGGAATAAACCTATGGCATTGGATCCTTTGATCTCATGTAGCCCCCCACATCAAAGAAAAAGGAGAAGGAATCTCAGCATTATCTGGTTTATGGGGTTTTGGGATATCCTTTTAGTTGAGGGCATGAAATGGAAATCCCACTAGGAGGAGGAATCTATGGTTGATGAGGAGGTGGAATCCACTCAGGACCATGACCCATGATGTGAAGAACAAAGATGCATTTGAAGGAAGATAGGAACTTGCCTCCAAGCTATGAAAGCCTTGGTCCTTTAGACGTGGAAAGATGGAGTCCACTAGATATACAACCTATCATTGGTGCATAAACCCAAATAAACTAAGTGTTGTGAGCCCCAATAATTGGTGAGAACGGACCTCCCAAGGCAGCAACTCATCCCTAAGCACTCACAAACCTACTCAATCATCTATGACTTTCTCAATAAAGCTGCTCAGATTTTTCCTGGGGTGTAAAGATTGCGAAACCGACTACATAACACTTGGGCCTTATTTTGTTCCTTTCTCTATATTTTTTTCCCTTGAAAAATGGCCTATTCATGTAGGGGCTCTCCTTGGATATTTGAATAGAAGGAGAGCAAAGTGATGGAAAAAATTGGGTGTGTATAAAAGGGTGCACCAAATGTCCCCACCATGCATGGTACACCCATTATGAACATGATCGAATGATATTTCTAACCAAGTTAAAGGTTCTCAAAGTTTAATGGCTTTTATGATGCAAATTTCTTGTGAGTCTAATAGCCTATAATAGTTGAACCAATGTCAATTGGGATTAAGGAACTTTCCTTAGTACATTTATTTGATCAACATACTCCCTCACATCCATATCTAATGCCAACAACTTAAATGTGAGGGCCCACACCCATATCTCTCATATAAGGTGAGAGATATCTCTTATAGGAGCATCTCTCATATATATATATGTGTGTGTGAAAGCCCAAAAATTTGTGTCCTTGCTACAGGTGACGATGGCCACTTGATCAGCCCCTGATCGAGGGAATGAATTTTGTCAATCGGTCAACTCTTAACACAACCAACAGTTAAGGATCGTGGTTGTCTCATGCCATGTTAGATTAGGAATTGCAGTACCAACTCAGCCCAGCAGGCTATAAAAAATAACCTTAACCAGAAGATGAACGACCGAGACAAAAGGATGGGTCTGGAAAACACTTTTGATGTCGTGTTATAAAGAGAGAACACCTGATATTTAGAGTTTTTACCTAGGTTCACGTAAATGCCCCTGAGATTTGTTTCATGACCAGTTGCATGTACAGAGGAAACAGGAGGAATTGTATATTAAAGCTGTAGGTGCAGAAAATAATGACCCACAATAAGGAGGTGCCTTAGAGGACTTATCCGATGATGATGATGACTGGGAATGACTGGGTGCCTTCCGAAAGCCTGAAAGAGAAGAGCAAACGATCAAAGGACCCTGGCCTGGGCGGCGCAAGGCTCTCCGATGCCAAAGTCAGTGAATGAACTGGAACAATGGAAGGAGAGGAAGAAGAGAGACAGAGTCACAGTTCTCTGAGTTGTATTGTGCGTACCTTTGATGGTGGTATGAGCCTCTATTTATAGAGTTTGGAACGTATCTTTGGGAGATATCGTGGTGTGGGTCCCGTGATTCGACAGGGAAGTCACGATCAGCCCACATTACATTAATTGCGGTCCAATCCAGCCCACTATGCATTAAAGGCGCGTCGGGTCAGCCCACGTCGCATTTAATGCACGTCTTGTTGGGCCAGATCATGTTGGACGCCCTTGGCGGTAGGGGTACCATCGGATCTGCCCTCGGGCCTTGCCCTGATGTGGCCTTAGCCGCTGGATGCCGCCCTGTCAGGGATCTGGCGAAGATTGTGGGCGGCTGGATGTCGCGTCTGTCCCACTAGCTCGTGCCCCTATCCCTCCACGTGCCTGACGACGTGGGGGATGAGGGGCGCAAGTGAAGGTTCTCTCTTGCTTCGGCTTCTGTCCCGGCTTCTTCAGCCGAGGTGGAGTTTTCTGCCGAGATGGCACCCGGGGTGGCTCAGCCGAGGTGGAGCTCCCCGCCGAGATGGCACCCGGGGTGGCACCCGAGGCCTCTGTCCTGGTAGCCGGGGTGAGATTGGTGCCACGTGGATGGCACGCGGATGGCACGTGAGAATGCATAGCCTCATCTGATGGCTGTGATTAGCTTAATCCTGTGGCGCTCTGGAAATCTCCCCACACAAAAGCTAAACAACATTTTTGGTAACAGGCAAGAGTGAATAAAATAACTATATATGGTGGACTGCAGGAGTTAAAATCTCTTGCATCATCCTCTTCTTTCACATCTTCCACATCTCCTTTTCCTCCTCTCATCATAATTCCCCTAAAACTCATTCAAGGAAGCAACTCTAGAAATCCCAGTCTCTGAAATAGTAGAACATCAATGAGAGATGCTTATTGGTTGTCTTAGTTTTTCCAATTATCGATCCCTAATTTCCATTAACTCGTGTTCTTATCATCAGCCCTTAATGCTTCAACCATTGGTTTTTTCTTATTTTCCATCAATGATTCTACCATCAAGTAGGAACTGGGTTCTGGTTTTCTTATAATTTCTGCTTCCACATATGATCCTTATTTTCCATCAGCTAATTTTCTTTTTTTTTTCTTTAAATTCATGATGCCAATAATGACTGAATTGGAATAAGAAGGAGGTGATGATTTGTTCCACTATGCATTTTTGGGCAGAGATTGAAGCTAGAAGAACCCCAATTGGTGAAAATGCATACTTTTACCACCACAAATCATTATGATTACTCAATCCATGCCCTTGTGATTGCAACAATGAGAACTTTCCAACTGCACACTGAGCTCTTGTCAATCATAACCAAAACCGATCACCTATGGCCTATTTGTAAGCATAGAATGCACATGACTTCATAGTCATATGAGCTCCACATAAGGGTTATTAAAAAGGTAAAGATAAAGGATATAAGGTAGCAATCTAAATGGGACCTTGACTTTTGTAGGATTTGAATTGATAGGATGAAGGCTGGGTATCATTTCCCATCCTCTCCCTTCTTCAATTTCCATTTGAGTGGAGGTTATTTCATTGTCATTTTTTGGATATTCACCTTTGATTCTTCATTTTTAACCACTTACAGATATACAAAGTCTTTGGATTCCTTAGGCATCTAATTACATGAAACAAACAGGCTATTAATGTTAACATTTCCCTGACAACAATGGAGCGCTCATCCATCCCACCATTCTAACATAAAACTCAATTCACTGAACACAACATGTTTTAATAAAAGATGAGACCAAAAGTGCTATTGAAAGAACTTTGCCGGCGAAAACAAGACTGAGGAAAGCATGGAAAAGAGCAGAAAAAAAAATTACGTGCAAGTCAAAAAAACCCAGAAGTGGATTTCTCCTTCTGACAAATAGCAAGAGTCGATGGTCGGTTTGGAAAGGGAGGCAGCACAGCAAATCGGCCAATGTCACGGCAACAGCACAGATTCAAGCGAATCCGGTCTAGATTCTGACAAATAGGATCTTGGGGCGGGAGGGCAAAGTGCAGAGCGAGAGGGAGAGGGAGGGAGGGAGGGAGAGAGAGAGAAAGAGAGAGGGAGGGAGGGAGAGAGAGAACCGGCGCGTGAGAAACACAGTGCAGAGCGAGAGGGAGAGAGAGGGAGGGAGAGAGAGAGAGAAATAGAGAGGCAGAGCGAGAGGGAGTGAGGGATAGAGAGAAATAGAGAGAGGGCTGGAGGGGGAGAGAGAGACCGAGGGGCGGCTCCGGCGCAGGCACGCTGGGGGTTGAGTGCAGAGCGACAGGGAGAGCGAGTGAGGGAGATAGAGAGAGAAATAGAGAGAGGGAGGGAGAGGGAGAGGGAGAGGGAGAGGGAGGGAGGGAGAGAACCAGTGGCAGCTCCGGCGCAGGCGCGCTCCGGCGGAATCGTCCCTGGTGTGGCGATAGTGCAGATCGCAGGAGCAGGGGATTGCAGAATGCGGGAGGGGAAAAGGGGAAAAAAAGTGGGAAGAGAAGAGGGTTTCGAGCGGGGATATATGAGGCTCCAACGACCGCCATAAGCGGTCGCAAATGGTCCTTATGGCGGTCGCTAATAGTTCCATTTGCGACCGCCACAAGCGGCCGCCCGCTTTCTCAGCCGCCAATGCTCACTTTTCTAGTAGTGTTAGGCTTAAAAATAGCTCAATAAAGAATCATAATTATTTCTCGATTTACTATCATACTAGTGGGCACCCAGAGAGAAGTTAACGAGACTTCTATATGAGGCCCACTTAATGCTGAATCTCCAAATCATATTTCAATCTAGGAGGCAGGCCTACCATATGAGATTAGTTTGTATTTTTCATAAGTGGGTCCATTATTAATTAATCACTAAAAAGTTTTAAAAATTCTAATTTCAGGGTGGTAAGAAATTTATGATGGTTCTTAGTGGGGTCTACAAACAACCCAACCTAATTAGATTGATGAATATAAGAAACTTGGTGTTTTTATAATCTCATGGTGGGCTCAATTTGGAGTGAAATATGATGAGGATTGATTGATTTGAATCTTTTATTTTATGAGGAAGCCCCTCAAAAGAGAGCCATAATTTCTCATGAGTTTCATAAATAATAAAATAAAGAAAAACCTGATGTTCTCGTTATCTCAATGGTGGGTCCAACGTGGATAAAAACTCTCCATGCATCAACACGGGTTAATTCTCTTGGTTTCTCTTTCTAATGCTTTTTTGCATATCTTCTCTCCAAGATGTGTGTATTCAAACGAAGTTTTTCTCCGATGTCCAAAACATAAAATGCTTGCTAATCTTACTTCCCGCAAACATACTTTTCTTTCCTCCTACCTTTTCACCCATCTTCCATTGCGACGGTTTACTTTGAGATCCCACCTTACACACCAAGCATGGAGACATGTCCCATCTTTTCCACAAATCATGAAGAGATGTTGGAGCCCTCCCATTAATCATGCAGCTTGTTGGAGCCCTCCCATTGACCATCAACTACCTTGGTCCTCCATGAATCAAGGTTAACTTTTATGGATTGCATGTGGCGGGCCACTTCAATTATATTTCAAGCATTTGTTAAGTAATAATCTCTCATGTTGGGCCTAGGAATTTATTATAAAATTCTCATAAAAAAATCGTAAAGCTTCATAAATATCGTTGAATATGGTGGGCCTCTTCAATTACACTTCAAGTCTCCGTGAAGTAGCAATCTCCCATGTGGGGCCTAGGGGTTTATTATAGGGGCATTTGGTGGAAGGTCCCTCAACAGTACGTTTTATAGCCTGTGGTCCAGGTCATTTTCTCATAGAGGCAGCGGTCCCCTTTTAACATTTAATTAGTCAAAAAGACAAAAATGCCCTCTCTTTATATACTCTATACGTCACTAAACATGTATTGCTTTAAAATATTCCGTCATATACTCCGAAATCTAAGCAAAATAAAGATTCTGAAATCAAAGATGAAGGAAACTGTAAAAAAAAGCAAAATCAACTCATCAGTGACCTCAAGCAACCGAATCATCTTGACTTAAACTTAATTGAGTTTGACATAATTAAGTTTATCTAAGTTTTGGTTTAAATTTATCTGTGCTTGATATGAAATTATTTGACTTTAACATTTATTTATCTAAGCTTTATGTAAAGTTATATGAGTCTATGATCAATTAAACAGGACTTTAAATGAATTTATCTGTATATTACACGATTTTTTTAAGTTTGATTTCAGTTTAACTTCATTTGTTATTAATTATGGTGTGTTATCAATGAGTCAGGTTACTAGCAGCTTGTTAAATGAAGAAACAAGAAGGAAAACTGCAGGGACAGATAATGCACAGGCCTTTGTTACTGAGAATAGAGTGAGGAGTAAGAGTAGGGGACCAAAGGGGGGTCGTGGCAAGTCCAGAGGTGGCAGGGAATCACAGACTAAGAAAAAGTCTGACAAATTCTTTCATTGTGGCAAGGAGGGTCACATTAGAAAGAATTGCTTTGCCTTGAAGGAAAAGAAAGAAGCCAACAATGAGCAGAAGAATGACACTAACACTACTGCTACTTTGGATAATGAAGTAGTGATTCTGACCAGTGAAGGTGAAGAGTGCTTGAGTGTTGCAGATGATCAAGTTGAGTGGGTTGTTGACACAGCAGCATCCTACCATGCTACTCCTTCTAAGGAGATGTTCACAACGTACAAAGCAGGGGACTTTGGCACTGTGAAGATGGGCAACACAAGTCATTCGAATATTGTTGGGATCGGTAATGTCTGCATTCAAACCGATATTGGTTGCACAATGACGCTGAAAGATGTGCGACATATTCCTGATCTGCGGTTGAATCTGATTTCCGGGACCGTGCAGGTTATGAAAGTTACTTCGGAAATGGCAGGTGGAAACTCACTAAAGGGTCTCTTATTTTTGCGAGAGGGAAGGCGTGTAACAAGTTGTACAAAACACATGTGAAGCTATGCAAAGTTGTGTTGAATGTTGTTGAAGACAG
The DNA here is from genome assembly GCA_012931725.1 of Litsea cubeba. NCBI lineage: Eukaryota > Viridiplantae > Streptophyta > Magnoliopsida > Laurales > Lauraceae > Litsea > Litsea cubeba. The sequence goes on from CM022946.1 coordinate 33,728,865, forward strand.
ATCCTCTCCAAATCTGTGGCACAAGAGACTTGGACATATGAGTGAGAAAGGACTGCAGTATTGGCAAAGAAAGATTTGATTCATTACTCCAAAGGTACATCCCTTGACCCTTGTGATTATTGCTTGTTTGGTAAACAACATAGGGTTTCTTTCTCTAAAACATCAACGATAAAATCTAATGTGCTGGATTTGGTATATTCTGATGTTTGTGGTCCCATGGAGGTGGAGTCATTGGGCGGCAGAAAGTTTTTTGTCACATTTATTGATGATGCATCCAGGAAAGTCTGGGTTTATGCGTTGAAATCGAAGGATCAAGTGTTCCAGGTATTTCAGCAGTTTCATGTCATGGTTGAAAGAGAAATAGGAAAGCTCTTGAAATGTCTCCGCACTGATAATGGTGGTGAGTACACATCCAACCAGTTTAAAGGTTATTGCTCAAAGCATTGTATTCGACATGAAAGAACAGTTCCTGGTACTCCACAGCACAATGGTGTAGCAGAGATAATGAACCGCACTATTCTTGAAAAGATGAGATGCATGATTAGAGTGGCACAGCTACCCAAACCATTTTGGGGTGAAGCTATTCTGACTGTCGTTTACCCGATTAACAGGTCTCCCTTAGTTCCTTTGGATTCTGATCTTCCGGAGAGAGTATGGACAAGTAAAGATGTCTCTTATTCTCATTTGAAGGTATTTGGGTGCAAGGCTTTTGCACATGTACCAAAGGAGCAGCGTTCAAAGCTGGATGATAAGGCAGTGTGTTGCATTTTTCTTGGCTATGGTGGTGTCGAGTTTGGCTATAGGCTATGGAATCCAGAGAAAAGAAAAATTATCAGAAGTAGGGATATGGTGTTTCATGAAGACCAATTCTTTGGAGATATTGAAAAGACTGAAAAGTCTAAAGAAGTTGTTGATGTAGTGGTTGATCTCACACTGACTCCTTCTCCAGTGCAGACTACAGGTGGAGAAGGTGGACAAAACGACTTAGATCGTGATGAGGCGCAGGGGTTACCAGATGAACAGGTTGTTGAGCAGGGGGAGCAGTCTCCTCAGTCAGAAACCACAGAACCTCAGGTTAGGAGGTCTACTCGAGAGCGTCAACCATCAACAAGATATCCTGCAGCAGATTATATTTTGCTTACTGATGAGGGGGAGCCAGAGAGCTACCCAGAAGCAAAAACTCATGCAGATAAAGATGAGTGGATGGAGGCTATGCAGGATGAGATGAGTTCTTTGAAAAAGAACAATACTTATGAGCTGGTGGAACTCCCAAAAGGCAAGAAGGTTCTGAATAACAAATGGGTGTTCAAGGTGAAGAGAGATGACAGTGGAAAACTGATAAAGCACAAAGCACGGCTAGTGATTAAAGGCTTTGCGCAGACGAAGGGTCTTGACTTCGATGAATCTTCTCTCCAATTGTGAAGATGACTTCTATCAGAGTTATCTTGGGTCTAGTTGCCAGCATGGACCTTGAACTTGAGCAGATGGATGTGAAGACTGCATTTCTTCACGGTGATCTGAAAGAAGAGATCTATATGACTCGGCCGGAGGGGTTTGAGGTAGAAGGAAAAGAACAGCTGGTTTGCAGGTTGAAAAAGAGTCTCTACGGGCTGAAACAAGCGCCGAGACAATGGTACAAGAAGTTTGATTCATTCATGGTGAGTCATGGGTACCGAAGGACAGCTGCAGATCACTGCGTTTATGTTCGTAAGTTTGGTAATGGCAAATTTATTATCCTTCTTTTATATGTAGATGATATGTTGATAGTTGGACAAGATAATGAATGATTGGCAGGTTGAAGAGGGACATGTCAAAGACTTTTGACATGAAAGACTTGGGTCCCGCACGACAGATTTTAGGAATGTAAATACGTCGTGACAGGAATGCCAAGAAGCTGTGGTTGTCACAGAAGAAATATGTTGAACGGGTGCTAGCGAGATTCAACATGATAGATGCTAAGCCAATTAGCATGCCTTTAGCCAGTCACTTCAAGTTCTGTAAGAGATTATGTCCTACTACAGATGAAGAAAAGGAACGGATGATGCCTGTTCCATACTCCTCAGCAGTTGGGAGTCTTATGTATGCCATAGTGTGTACACGGCCAGACATTGCTCATACAGTGGGTGTAGTGAGTAGATTTCTTTCTAACCCTGGGAAAGAGCATTGGGAAGTAGTGAAGTGGATCTTTAGATATTTGAGAGGTACATCAGATTTTTGCTTGTGTTTCGGAGGCTTAAAACCAGTACTTTAAGGTTTTACAGATGTTGATTTTGCAGGCGATCTTGATCGTTGGTTGTCTACTTCTGGGTACTTATTTACTTTTGCAGGGGAGCTATTTCCTGGCAGTCTAAGTTGCAGAAGTGTACAGCATTGTCTACAACCGAAGCAGAATACATAGCTGCTAATGAAGCAGGGAAGGAGATGATTTGGTTGAGAAATTTCTTTCGAGAACTAGGTTGAAAAAAGAAGAGTATGTTGTCTACTGTGATAGTCAGAGTGCTATGGATCTTAAGAAACGCTACATACCATGCCCGCACAAGCACGTTGATGTGAGATATCATTGGATTCGTGAGGTCTCGAGAAGAATCTCATGAAGCTGGAAAAGATTCACACTGACAAGAATCCCTCTGACATGATGACTAAGGTCGTGTCTAAGGAAAAACTGGAGCTGTGTTCAGAGTTGGCAGGACTGGACTCCTAGTAAGGGGTTTAGACCCCATGGTCTGGAGGGGGAGATTGTTGGGCCTAGGGTCCAGACCAAGTGGGTTCATGGACATGGGTATTATGGTAATTATACCGGGACTTTCTT